>MU158817.1:411209-481144 GCA_015888305.1 Antheraea pernyi
CTTTCATAAAAAATCCAACTAAAAAACAGAAAATAAAATTTAATAAATTTCATAGTACTGTGCGTATGTTAATATCAGCACATCCAGATATCAGTATTTTTATGTTTTTTGTCACTTTTCACAAAAATATACATTTATTTCTAATTTACACTATTCTTAATCCAAATTTATTTAATTTTATTTTCTGTTTTTTAGTTGAATTTTTTATGAAAGCATGTTTTTTTAAACTATTATTTATTTTTCATTTCTTAGTTAAAATTGTTTTAACTTTTTTTTCCGGATTATTGCATTCCCTGCTGGAAAAAACTCATACCTTCTCATAAAAAAAATAATACGAAAATATTCTATAAGATTTAATAGGTGTATTTGTCCGAGAAATTACTCATAAAAACTCATAACTGCCATAACTTCACGAACCTCACGAAGCAAATCATAAAGCATATCCTCTATAGTAACTTAGTGTTTATTTTATTAAAATCGGTTCATTCTATCCATAGTTATTGTAATTGTAATGACGACGCGAGCACTAAGTTACTATAGAGGATATGCTTTATGATTTGCTTCGTGAGGTTCGTGAACCCAGTACTTTAGCAGTGATGCGTGTTCATACAAACATACATACAGAAATTTCTAAAATTGATTGAAATTTATTTTATAACTTACTAGCTGACCCGTGTAACGTCTGCATCGAATCGGTTATGTAATGATTTACGTTACATTAGAAACCTCAAAAATAACAGTATTTCACCACTATTTAATGGATTTTTTTTTATTTGTTTATAGGGGCTTTTATTCCATTGAACATATCAGCCCCATTGTTCCCCAATCTTTTTAGCTCTATCATGAGAGTCGCTGATGAGGTATCATAACCAGGTCATACAGCATCTTAGCTTCATCCGAACAGGGTTCAGCCAAGATGCTGTGACAAATACCTATGTTCTGGCAACTACTTTTTATACTACTCATCAACGACTCTCTTTCGATGTTGTTCTTGGCACACTCCATCATCAAGTGATGCACCTCCTCAATTTTTCTGCATACATCGCAGTTGGGAGATTCTGCTTTCCTCATTAGGTATGCAAAACGTCTAGATGGATAGTGCCCCGAACGGAGTCTTAAAGCTACCTTAACATATTGTCGGTTTAGGTTACATTCATTAAACCACGGTATATGAAGAGGCTGACACTGTATTGTTTTATACCAGATACCTTTTTCCTTACTTCTCTCATCAAAATATTCTTTCCAAGTATTATACAACCTTTCTTTCAATTTTGGCAGCACTTCCCAATAATTTACTTTAACCTCTTTTACTGTACCGTGAGTCGACCCTAATTTTGCAATACGGTCAGCCTCTTCATTCCCCTTAATGCCAATATGCGAAGGAATCCATTGAAAAACCATTGACTGATTGTCAAATTGTTGCGTAAAAATATGGTTCAAAATAACATATGCTACTGATACGCCTTTATGACCAGTGGCACATCGAATCAGGTGCTGAAGTGCACTTCTGCTGTCCGTTAAAATGACAACCCTTTTAATTTTACTTTTAATGGCATATGCTATTGCCTCTGCTATTGCATAGAGTTCCAATGCCATAATTGACATATCTTCAGTTATTTTATAACCCGCAGCAATATTTTTATTAGCGTCATAGTAAGCCAACCCTAAGCTATTATTATTTTTAGAACCATCAGTATACAATTTATACCAACCTTCATATTTTATTTTTAATTCTTGTTCAATATCATATTTGGCAGAAACTACATTTAATTGATTTTTATGTGTCTTAATACAATCTAGATTTATTTCAACCATACTTCTAATATTTATATAAGAAACCCATACATCTAAATTATACATTTCTAAAATATTGTATGAATTAATTTTAAATTCCTTTGTTTTCTTTTATGCTAAACAAAGTAAAGGTTTATTCTTTCGTTCCCAGTACCTCAGTTGGCAAAGTGCTTCAAGCTCAACAATTAGGTGGGCTGTTACATTATTAGATACGGATAGACTATTTAATGGATGTTATTATACATATAAACCTTCCTCTTCAATCACTCATCTATTAAAATCGCATCAAAATCCGTTGCGTAGTTTCAAAGATTTAAGCATACATAGGGATATAGGGACAGAGAAAGCGACTTTGTTTTATACTATGTAGTGATTTCCTAATCACCCGCAACGATTTTGTTTACGAAAATCTAGAAAAATACAGACACGTTATATTTCTTATTATATGTATCTATAGATTAACTTGTATGCATAGATTTTCATAGTGAAACACCCAATATTGATTATTCGTTATAATCAATAAAACCTTATACTTATAATCGTATTGTCTGTAATGTGTCCCTTTTTAAATAATAAAAAGTTGTGTGTAGTTCACGCGCGGTTGAAGTGAAACTTAGTATTCTGGTTATTTTTTAAAAATATTGAAATGAATACAGTATGGAGATGGTATACATTAGTTTTCGGCATTAATTTGTAATATTTTAATACATATTAACAGAGTTAATAATACACAACACGGAACAATTTTTAAAAGTGCACGATTCTCACTACTATCTAATAAAAAATAATCTATACTAATATTATAAATAGGTAAAGTTTGTGACGTTGTAGGGGGTAATCTCAGGAACTACTAAACCATTTTTGAAAATTCTTTTACCAGTAAAATTCCACGTTATTTGTGAGTGTCATAGGCTATATATAATCACGCTAAGACTAATAGGAGCGAAGCAACAATGAAAAATGTTTTAAAATTAGGGCTTTTTTCCTTTTGAAAGCTTCCGCTGCGTCTTAGCCCAAAATAACTACTCCACGCGTACGATGTCGCGGGCAGAAGCTGTTAACTAATTATATTATCAATTAATATATCAACTAATATTATAAAGAGTTAAATTTTGTGACGTTGTAGGGGGTAATCTCAGGAACTACTGGTCCGATTTGAAAAATTCTCTCAGTGTTATATTAACTCATCTATCGAGAAAGGTTATAGGTTATATGTAATCACGCTAAGAACAATAGGAGCGGAACACCAATGAAGAATGTTTCAAAATTGTTTTTTTTCCTCTTGAGAGCTTCCGCTGCGTGTTAACGTTAACCCAAAGTGACGAACGAAGTCGCGGGCAGAGGCTAGTTTTGTAATATTTTAATACATATTAACGTAAATTTGAAGGTGGTAGAGCTACGCTGTAGCTATTACTAGTTTCAGCATGAATGGGTCGGCTCGTCCGGGGTAGTACCACCCTCTCATAGAACACCGACGTGTAGTAACTATGCTTGCATTGTTACGTTTCGTTCGGTCAGTGAGAGCGCCCGAGGCACACCTCCTTTCCCCCTTTCCCTTCCCCTTTCTCCTTTCCCTCCCCCTCCCCCATACACAGACTGGCAACGCACTTGCGACTCCTCTGCTGTTGCTAGTGTCTATGGACGGTTGTGATCACTTAACATCAGGTGACCCACTTGTTCATTTGACATAAAAAAAAACGTAAAAATACACAACACGGAACAATTTTTAAAAGTGCACGATACTCACAACAATCTATTAAAAAATAATGTGCTATAGATTTCGTCGTTTCTCTCTCTCTTTCTATTCTCTCACAGCCTAAAACCTATGTATACATTTATATATCTCTTTTTTGCTACACATTTTATTGTCATAAAATCCGAATAGAAGTTTCACTTCAATATAAAAAACTATGTCTGCAATACCTTTTCCTTTGTAAACTTATTAACATAAACATTGAAATAAGTAATATAACATACCTTTTAGAACGTCCGGATACCTCAGTAAATTAAAATAGAATGTCAATAATTTTGTATTTAGAGTTTTTCCTTATAATTATGTTTCCAGGTGTAACCAACCTTTCAATCGTTATCCATATATAAACAAAATAATAGAGGTATATAGTCGTTCGCGCATCACGTAAATCTATTGAATTTGGATAATTTTGAAAAGTTGTATAGATAAACACTGTGTTGTGTAGTGTGTTGAACACACCGCACTTAAGCAAGGTCGGGTGCTGTCAGTACTTGGATACGTGGTACGTTTTAATTAAAATGTTTCCGCTGTAATACAAAAGTTTTACTTCTATCCTGTGTCTTTACAAAACACCTTGTTTTTTTCTGTTAACAATACCGTATATACTTTCACATCCGTTTAGTAAACAGCTATTGTTTTGACCAGATATATATTTTATCTATGTTGAAATAGAAAAAAAGTTAATTATGGTCGAATTTACAACTAGTAGCAACAATTTTTTTTTTCGCACTGATTACGCTATTGACCAAGCAAGGTCTTAACAGCTTCACCGGAGTACTAAGGCGAGCGCTTAAGGCACTCAGCCGATTTTGTTTTAACAACTAGCTCAAGGGTGCGCGGCACACCTCGGCTTTGGCTGTTGCTTGATACATGCAATTCGCGACCGGGAAATCCCTTATGGATACGCCACCCCCCCGGGGGAGAGGGAGGGTTATGTCCGACTCGCACAGACTAAAACCCCACGGTGTACCGACAGACCGTTTTGTGGGGGCGGCAAGGGATCGAACAAGCTAATCAACCTTGTAGAGCCGCCCCCACGGTCCGCCCGGCGGAAAGTGACCGCCGGGCTCCTACCTATAGAGGGACAGACCGGGTACACACCGGCTGCCCCCCTCGTCCGCTGGACCTGTGCAATGATAAGGGAAAAAAATATAAAACCCTTCCACTTGCATGTGTAAGCGTGTATGCGTGCACGTGTGTGAAGGTGATATGTGTAATGTTGTCGCAGTGATGTAAGATTTTGTGTCACTGTATCGCGCGAGCAGCGTACTCAAGGGCTCCACGCCGAGGGAACGGACCTAGGCTTGAGCCGTTGCCGAAGGGGGCCTAGTCTGGTCACATCACATCACATTACTATTATATCTATAGATATAGATTTTGGGACTTTTTGGCGGGTTCTTGGAATGCCATGTAATGGTCTTTATATTTTATCTATAATCTTGTGTAATTTTTATTATTTTATTATTATTCTTGTGTTATTATATATTTTGTAATGTTGGTGGTACTTTACGTAATATAGTTTGGTTATTGCGCACAAGTGAATTGGATCGGAAATAATACCACGGAATATGGATTCTGACTTGCCACTAAAACTCCCAGGAAAGTTCTAACAAGATGGTTACCATCTTGTTAGTTCATTTATCCGATACGAAATATATATAAGAGTTATTGAGGTATGTATGCTTGGTACACATATATGTTTCAACAACTCATATATGTATAAATAGTTAGCTTAGTTTAGGTTAGCTCACATAGGTCGCGAATTGCATGTATTAGGCAACAGCCAAAGCCGAGGTGTGACGCGCACCCTTGAGCTAGTTGTAAAAATAAAATCGGCTGAGTGCTTTAAGCGCTCGCCTTAGTAGTCCGGTGAAGCTGTTAAGACTTTGCTTGGTCAATAGCGTAGTCAGTTAAAAAAAAAATGTTAATTCATTGGAATTATATCAAGAAACTTGTAATAGCGATACTAACTTGACATTGGCATAGTCTACTAGAAGACTGGTTGCCAAAAATCAAATAGAAGAAGAAATTGTAATACTATTAATTACTCGACAATGGCAGTAATAATCTAAAAGATTGGATGCCAAAAATAAAGTTAAAAAAAAGATAGATTTTAAACATCCACGAAAAAGGTTTACCTTGTATGGCTTAAAGTTAAACAAAATGGCGGACAACGTTTACAATTTTAAATAATACAAAGTTAACCGCGTCTGGGGTCAAACAGTGATTTAAATTAATTATACATGAATTGTTGATATAATTTAATTATTTAATGAATTAATTTACATAAAAACAATGGCGTGATTACTAAATTTCAGTGTCGTATGTTCACGTCGTAGAATAAAGAAAAAAAATATTTATTTAAAATACATGACGCCATTTTGTAGGTGGTAGTGGTATAGGGCCACGTTGAAGCTATTACTGGTTTCAGCATGAATGGGTTGGTTCGCACGGGGTATTACCACCCACAGAAACACCGACGTTAAGTAACAGTGATTGCACTGTTGCGTTTAGGGATGGTCGATATTCGTCGATTTTAAATAAACATCGATGTTTAGCTGGAAAACATTATTTACATTTTGAATATATTCGGTAAATGTCACAAACGTTTTTAATGGATGCACAGAGATGACTTAATTCCAGACATCACCATCGTTCATATATTGATCCACTATATAATAGTCTTTTAACACCAAAACCGCTTGACATGGCGCTTAAATTCGCAATCCGGCAAATCGGTAATATCCATTGGGACTTTGTTGTAAAATCTAACACTATTTCCCAAAAAACTGTTACTGGTTTTACTAAGTGTAAAACTTGGCATGTACAACGTATGTAATGTAATTGATTGTAAGTATATGGAATTATATTGTCTATACTAATATTATAAAGAGGTAAAGTTTGTGAGTTTGCGACGTTGTAAGGGGTAATTTCAGGAACTACTGGTCCGATTTGGAAAATTCTTTCAGTGTTATATAGCTTATTTATCAGGGAAGGTTATATGCTATATATCATCACGATAAAACCCATAGGAGCGGGCATCAATGAAGAATGTTGCAAAATCGGGGTATTTTTTCCTTGTCAGAGCTTCCGCTAAGTTTTAGCGCACAATAACCATTCCACGCGCACGAATTCACGGGTAGTAGCTATTAACTAATTATATTATCTATACTAATATCATAAAGAGGTAAAGTTTGTGAGGTTTTAGGGGGTAATATCTGGGGAGTCGGAGAAAAAATGGTAAAACGTTCCTTACGAACGCTGCCTTAACGATGAGAGATATACGATTGAGTTCTAGAAAAAAGTTGTAGCTTGATAATGCCTATTATTGCCTATAACGAAGTGGGCACGGGTCAGCCAGTATTATATAAGATAGCTTCGTAAATAACACATAATGGAAAAATGGTTACTGTGGGTTATTCTTTAGAGACAAATATATACATCGAGGACTTTTTATCGATCTTTTTAAGATATACAATTCCGCAGTGCATTAATTTGATCTAAATCGTAAGGTTAGCCAGCTTTTGCGATTTAAGCGCACAAAAATATGTTTATCACGACATCACATCACAAATTTTTGAATTTTTCGTATTTTCTGTACCATACCCGAGTAAAAAAAATATATATATATATAATACCGTATATAATTATATATAGAAAATGGTATATAGTTATATACAATAAAAATTATTCCAAATATAATGAAATCTCTTATGAAGTTTCTCCAATTTGCACAGAATATAAAGTTCCGCGTTAGCAAAACTATACAAAAATATATTTAGACTCATTTGAGTGTTCCCCTCCACGGAAATCTTTAGTAAAAGGCGAAAGATTTATACGTATTGAAGGCAAACCAGAGTGACGATTACATCGTAACGACGACCCTATATCAATGAACCGAGAATCTTGACACCGCAATTACGAATACTATTGTAATTGTAAGCGCCATCTATTATCACAATATGAAACCATTTCTTCTGCAGATTTTTTATGAGTTATTTTATTATTGATTTCTTGTATTTCCATACAACGTGGTATATCAAAAACACATCTGACTTGGAATAACAAAACGCAAATGACAGCCAAGTAATTTTGTCTATGGATGTATGGTTGATAATTTTATTTTTGTAACAAATCAATATTTAAATAAATAAATAATAAGAAATCAATAACCTCATTAAATTATTATTAACAATCATAATGTAATGATGGAGTCATTTAAATAAAAAGTGAAGTGAAGAATAATTAACAATGCCGCGACCAAGACGATCGAATTGGAGTTTTTGGCGGGATTTTAGTCTGTCATGTAGTGGATTTTATATTTTGTTCATAAACTTGTGTTACTCTATATTGTGTAAAATTGGTGGTGTTTTATGTAATATAGTTTGTTTATTGTGCATAAGTGAAGTGAATAGAAAAGAATACCACGGAGCATGAATTCTGAGATGACACAAAAACTCCATGGGAAGTTCTAACAAGAGAGCCACCATCTTGTTGGAACATTGAAATTATTCACACGACATTTATTGTGTAAAATATGTTGTAATCTCCATTGAAATAAAACATTGACACTGGCAAGTGCTTCTGCGGGGCCAAGTCAAGAAAAAGAAGAAGAAGACGATCGAATTTTCCCGACAAAGCCGTAATGAAAGAAGGATACGAAACTTTGCTAATGAAAGGACTGAAGAAGAACAAGAAATTGCACGTGAAGAGCGCCGCGTTAGTATGGCTCGACTTTGTGCTTCTCAATCACAAGAGCAAAGTGAGGCAGCCCGTGAAACGGCTCGGTTGTCAATGCAAAATCGTCGAGCGAACAACAGAAGTCAACAAATAGATAATTTTCGACGCAAAACAAGAGATTTATCAAGTGCTAATTTGAATCGAGCAGCGATTCAACACGATTGCAGCAATGATTACTGCTTGCATCTTAGCGTTTGCATTGGGCCAATGGCCGTTGTAATACAAACGTAATTAAAAACGTTAATTTAACTACATAATTCAGAATAGGATCATTGGAACAATGCATTCATTCAAATCTATTGACTGCGTCACAAATGAAGATGAAGCCACCAACTATCCTTTTTTAAACTCCTTGAATGTGCCTGGCTTACCACCGCACAATTTATTCGCGATAGACTCAAAAACTACAGAACGGATTTTCATGCCGCTTTCATCAGTAGATAGAATGATTCACGGGAAAAGTTTAGATACAATTTGTCAAGGTTTTCTTTTTATTATCAGGATGGGACAACGTCTGCCGAGTTGTAGTCCGGTGAAGCTGTTAAGACCTTGCTAGGTCAATATCGTAGTCAATTCGAGAAAAAAAAAAGTTAGTTATCTGCCCATAAAAATCTCATGAAAATCGGTCCAATCGATTTGGAGATAGCACTACAGACGAAGTCTTGGCTAACAAAATAAAATAGTCTAAGTTACTTCTTATATTGTGAGTTATCTGCCAGTGAAAGTCTTGTGAAAATCAGTTCAAGCATTTCGGATATTCCACTGCGGCCGAAGGCGAATAAAAAACCGAAATTACTTTTTATGAGGTCTGGTATCTACCAGTTTACACCTCGTGACAATCAGTCCACCAATTTTGGAAATTGCAATGTGGACGGAAGCCACGCACAAATAAAATAGAATATATCAACCGCTATAATTTGGGTTATCTGCCAGTAAAATTCCCGTGAAATAGGTCCATCCGTTTTGGAGATTACCCGGAACAAACAAAAAAATAAACAAAATATAATAATATAAAAATACCGACGAAATATTTAAAAAAATGTTATTTGTAGCCATATCCATTCAATAAAAAGTTGTTATTTTAATTTTACGTATACATGCTATACTTTTATAATACGTTATAGATAACAAATTGGAAACAAAAAAAATGTTATTTGTAGCCATATCCATTCAATAAAAAGTTGTTATTTTAATTTTACGTATACATGCTATATTTTTATAACACGTAATAGATAAAAAAAATTGAAAACAAAACTAACGTAGAATACATTTTTAGATGTCCTCTGGTCGGAACACAAGCATGTACTACGAATTTTTCGATAAATTTGCATATGTTTACTAATATAAATTGGTAAAAGTAATCGGCTGACGGAGAAGGAAAACATTGTGAAGAAACCTGAAGGCCTATGATCCTGCAGTGGGTCTCTTACCGGCTGATGATAATGATGGTAATAAATAGCTATAATGTTAGTATAAGATAGTTTATCTTCGAATTTGACAGTTTAGGCGATGGCTTTTACATTGATTGACTCATGATAATCAATTATTAATCCTCATTACTTAATATGTACTGTAAACTGTATCAATAAGATATAGTCACTTACACTTAGGGAAAAAAATATATTGACCTTGATACAAGTAAATAAACCAAGCAACTAAGAATATCCAAAGATTATACATATATTGTATATATTACACTTACTCTTATGAATATATCTGGCCAATTAGTACTATCCCTGTGTCCAGCATAGAGCATATTACATGCAAGTACAAACACTAAAGGGTTCCCTTTGTTCTTGAATCCAGCACCCTGCTCTCTCTTTAGCAATGTACAAAGTGTTTGAGTGACCATATCATGAGCAAACATATTCGGGCGTATCTTTGTCAAATACAGCAAACTCATACAAAGAATTGGGTCTGGTTTTGACCGTTGAGATTTCAGAAGTCGTATTGATCCAGTTAGAAGACCTAGCTGCAAATTTATTACAAAATTTATAACATAATTGGTGGAAGCTTGAAAGTTACAGAGTTTTTGAAATTTTGGTGGTATTTTAGTCAATAATTAATTTTAAATGGTACTACAAAGTATGAATTTACAATTGTCTCTAAAGGAAGGTCCATAGAAAGTCTTAGTGAGATGACTCTTCCTATAACTACAAACTAACTTGACTACATAAAATATTTGTACGAAGGTGTTAAAGAAGATAGGAATTGTATTAAATTAAAATTTAATGTAAACTCCATTGGGAATAAATTATTAACACAGGTAAATGATTGTATGTTGTTAAAGAAACAGTTTTCAGAATATCTTAAAATAGAAGTTTCCTTAGGTTATATTCCCAGAAGAAATTCTCAAACTATTTTGAAAACTGTAGCAAAATCCATGACATAGTTTATAGGGATTATGAAGCTAAACAAGACTTTATTTTATAAAATCTAGTGATTAAAAATTTGGTATTTAGTAATTTTAATTCACTTGGCTGTCATAGACGTCAAACAGGTAAATGTTGATATAACATAACTTAATTATGATAACAATACCTAATTAATATATACAAACCAGTTTATCTGAATTGTGTGTGTCTAGAGCTTGTAGTACGTTGGGTACCAAGTCCACAGGGTCTACCTCAAGAGAAACACCTCCCACTGCCTCAGCAGGAGAACCAATTCTGGAACGCTTACTAGGAGGCTGATTTCCGAAGCCCGAAGTTTCCCTTTTACGTTCAACACCTGTAGTATTATTATATTCATAGTCACTTCACCTTTCCATTGCCACTTAACAATGTGAATTAAAATCTGAATCAATAAATTATTGTGACTGTACATTATGTCTATTAATTTTATGAATATAAGTTACTGTACTAGAACCAAAAAGTGAGAGCTATCTTTTAAAATAATAGATAATTTCACACACCCTCTTTTAGAAAGAAATAATACAAAATTATCAAGGAACTACAATAGCAGATTTTATCCTTCACTATATGTATGTTATGTGATCTATTTCTTTCATTTATCCCATTACATTCTCACATGGGATTGCATTATATTAAACCATATTAGTACAGTATATTGAAACAGTAAATAGGTCACACTCACTCTTGTAAGACTAGAGAGGCTTAATCATAAAACTTATAAGAATCAATTTCTATTCTTAATTTTTTTCTTAGAGTAAAAGTAATACAAATATAATCACTGCCTATCTTTTATATCATTTCAAAAATATTAAACCTGTATGATAGAATATAGTGAATGTAATATTTTAGTACTCAATATATGAACATAAAAAATATCATAATAATTTCTCTGATTCAGATTTGTTACACAAGCATGTGGACTCTTATTAAAATAAAGTTTTAATTTATTTACAGAGTTTAGCTTGTGTGATTTTTTTATATAAAGCAATCACCCATAAAATCATTACATAGTATAAAACAAAGTCCCCTACAGCGTCTGTCTGTCTGTTCACGATAAACTCAAAAACTACTGAATGGATTTTCTTGCGGTGTTCACCAGTAAATAAAGTGAGGAAGGTTTTAGTATATAATTTGCCAAGGATTTTTTTATAGTCAGGGCGGAACGTCTGCCGGGCCCGCTAGTAATAACTAAATTTAATTATTAATTAATTAAATTAAATGAAAACACAAAAATTATCTAACAAAATTTGTTACAAGAGTATGTTATTCATTGTTAAAGTATCCATTATTGATGTGAGCAAAAATAATAAATGTAAATAAACAATTAGAAAATAGACTACAGCTTTTTGTACTTTATTTTTGGCAACCAATCTTCTACACTATACTACCATTGTCGAATGGGTAATGATATCACAAGGGTGATGTGATAATTTTCATGTTCTGACAACATGGTGGCCTACTTGTTAGAACTTTCCAAGGAGTTTTTGTGGCATATCAGAATTCATGCTCTGTGATATTATTTTCCATCCACTTCACTTGTGCACAATAACCAAACTATATCGTGTAAAATAAACGTATAAAATATAGAGTCAAATAACACAAGATTATGAATAAAATATAAAAGTCACTAGATAACAGACTAAGATCCCACTAAACACTCAAACTACAGCTTGAAGCTATTCTTTTTCCATAAACTATAAGGAGGTTCCCATCTCATTAGTTGTATACTCTGAAAGGTTTATATGATAACAATGAAACAATTAGTGGCAAATTAAATAATGTTTTATGTCTAGATTATTTTTAGTCATTTCTGATAAATAATAACAATTTGAAGATTGAGAACCAAGAAAATCATTTGTATATTACAATTAAACTATATTTCAAATGGTAATTATCTTTTGTATCATTCTCTCTCCGTTTCTTGTATGAAATAATCTATAGACTCAAGTAATCGGCTATTTTCATATTACCAGAACTGATTTTTACGACGTCTATATTTTAACACATTTTGAACAGCTTTAAGAATCCCATACCACTTGTAGTCGGTTTGTGGATATTCCTTTTCTCAGAGTCTCTGGATACCACCACAGTGGACTTGCTGCCCAAAGCGAAGATGTCCTGGGGATGCTGCGGAGCCTTACTTTTGGCTCCGCGACCGGCCGACGGCATTTTACCACGTTCCATAATAATCTTTGTAATATGTTGTTGTCTTAACACTTTTTGTAATACATTGCAATTTTAAAAGGTATCACTTTATATTATTTTAGGTGATTTTACACATATAAACAAACTGCCGCAAAGCAAAGTGCTGTTCAGCAAAATGACATTGACATAAGGTATATAACACAGATAAATTACTATTTGCTGAGAGTACATAACATCACACACTTTATATAGACCTAGCAATGATAACGAAACCATTAGGCTTAAAGTTAAACAAAACAACTTATTAATATAAGTTGTTCAGTTAAGTTGTTAAGTTATTTCAGTTGCGAAGAAATAACTAGCTTATTAAAATATTTTGAAGCATGTCAAAAACAACAACTGATAGGGATTGATAAATATATCAACTTGAGAAAGTGAGCAAGGTTGATTAACAATAATTATACTATCAATAAATATTTCATAGATTTCATTGAATTTTATGGATGAAATCAATATATAAATGAAAATGGAAGAAACTGTGTTATATATTCCTTTTATTAAAATGATACGTGATAATAATATATATGTAGAGCAACACTAAATACATAGTATACATACAATTATATTTTAATACACATTATGTGGGTATGAATACAAACTATTACCAATATAAAACCATATTTTATTGGACAATTTAAAAATATCTACATTTATTCACAACCAATAATGATAGAACATGTCTTTTTTGTTCATCCCTTTCCCATTATTTGGGGTCGGCTCTCATCACATTTTTGCGCCAAATTAATCTGTCTTGGGTTGTCGTTTCTTGTAACTGGGCTTTTTTGAGGTCTTTAGCAATATTTGACCACCAAGTTGAAGGTGGGCACTGGGCGGCCTCTACTTCTTTTTTGAACCTTTCCGAACACAAAAGGGTTAGAGGACGCCCACCTTCAAATTGGTGGTCGAATATTGCTAAAGACCTCAAGATAGAACATGTACATAAAAAAGTATACAATCAACTGGAATACTCTTCTTTTTGTAAATCTGATAAAACAAACATTCGCGCATAGAATTTAAGTTATCATAAACTGAAGTGTAATTTTCATGAAAGATCTGTTCTTCAGAATCTGTTCGTGGTAATTTTTGACTCATAAGCACTGGCCACTAGGGCTATGATATGTCTAAAAATATCCGATTTTCGATATGTCGATATTTTTAAAATATCAATATTAGGATTCGATAATTTTAAAAAGTATCGGTATTTGGATATATATTGGCTTTATTAATAAAAAAGAAAAGACTGTAAATCAGCTTAAGATTGATTTACAGTTTTTATCCAATATATCTGTACAATTTATACCATAAATGTTTTAAAATGTTACGTTACATTTTTAAAGGTCACTTGAACAAACGTTACTCAACTGTATTGATATTAATTGTCATCATTATTGTTTCATCTAAATAAGATAATTGTGTCTACCAATATTTTTCCGTCCACCAGATACCAATTTTTTTGAGTAGTGGTGGGGTAGTAATTTGATCCATGGAGAACAATAAAACAAAATGCCCCGTGTTCAAACGCGAGTTAAGAAACCGCAAGGCCGGCACCCTGGCCCGGACCGGCCGCGGACAAACCCGAGAAGCCAGACCGACACCGACGGTGGTTGAGGAGACTGCGGCAGCGAGCCTCATGGCCCCCGCAAACGACCCTCCCCCCAAGAGACAGACGAGAGCACCGAGAAGAAAGAGAAAGTCTCGTGCGAGCGAGCGCGCAGTAGCCGCCGCCGAAAATCTTCTCATAGAGACTGAGACCAAGCTGGCCAGCCTGGTAACCGAGCGCGACCGTAAACTAGAGACAGCCTCCCCGGAAGAAGCCGAGATCATCAAGGCGGAGTACAGGGATCGAGCGATTGAAGTCAGACGCGACTTCACTGAGAACGCCAGAGCTATCACACACTTCTAATACAACACAGGAATAGCCACCACACTCACACCGGACATCGGGCGAGGACGAGACACACCCAGGGGCATCGCCACATTCGTGACGATTGCGCCCGCAACATATGACACCCCCACAGAAGGTGGGGGGAGAGTGATTCCACCGCCAGAGGGGATACCCTGATGCCTGAGCCTAAGAGGTGTTGAACTCACCCTTTCGGTGGCCGTCATATCGTGCGATAGCTCTGTCCGAACTCGTGTCGGTTATTTAACGAGTGATTAATTATTAGAATCGATTCTTAGCAGTTTATATCTAAATTGGCCAGTTTTGTTTTTAATAAGCAATAATTGTTTATTTTTGTTCAAAATTGCTAACAATATATATAAGAAAATCATAAAGCATATCCTCGGGAGTAACTTAGTCTTTGCTTAATCAAAATCGGTCCACTCTATCAAAAGATATTGTAATTTTAATGGCGCCGCCGACTTAAGTATGAGAGGAATTAGGCTTCACGTATTATGATGATATTATATATGAGATGTTCATAAGTTCATATCCTATACGAAGTCCTGTAGTATAAATACTTAACAATACATTTATTCATTTTGGTATACTACCAGACCCAGACAGACACTTATACATACTTACACATACACACAAAAACGCGTAACGAAAATTTTCCCTACCGTGACATAAGAACTTTCACTTCACAAAACAACAAAAAGAAATAATTTGTACATTAAAAAGTCAATAAAAAACATTGTAATCTTTACTATTGTTGAACGTCGACCACTGGAGCATAGCTATTATAAATAAATATGGCTGTTAAATACTATAAAATATTTTTTATTTTATAACAATATGGTAAACAAGCAAAACCTAGAGGTACTGGCTCTCTAATGCAGCTGCCAGAATTCACCCGTAGGTGCTTGGCGATAGATTTTTATTTTTAGGGTGGTAGCTAGCCAGGGGGTTTACAAAAATTCTACCATCATGCAAAAATTACAGCGACCATCGTGAAATCTACAGATCATCGTCACTGTCATACAGACCTGCAAACTTATTAACTGAAACACGGGGGATGATATCGAAACGGGTTAAGATAAAATGGAGTCACAGTAATTATTTAATCACCATGTTGAAGAACATGAAAAATACCTGTGCTTATCTTGTCTCCACTCTAACTTGGCATACAGATATTTTGGGTTTTTGGTTTTAATGAGCCCGAAAAGTAACGTAGCCATATGTAACTCGCGTCGTGCCGCCATTTTTAAGACATTTGCGTCATTCAAAAATTTTGTATGTTATTCAAAAATGTACGAAGTTACGCACAGCTAGTTATACATATAATTCTTCCTCTTGAATCACTCTATCTATTGCTAAAAGCCGTTAAATAGTTTAAAAGATCTAAGGGAACAGACAGCGGAAGCGACTTCATTTTATAATATGTAAAGATGTAATAACACCTAGACAACTTAAGAATAAATAAATGGCAATTTTAGCTTCGTACAATACTATTAACTTTGTTTAATATTAAACTCTTGGCTGTATTAAAACGTGACGCAACGCAAGCACGAATTTACAGTTATATTCAGAACGACCAAAAAGCAAGAAGTGTACTCAAGTCTACACAGCTTTGTACAGTTCATAGAAACCTCAAAAGATGGCGCTTAATTAAATTTTTTCAAAACGCTGGGTCTTGCGATCGAATATTTTAATATCCATTGCGTAGCTCAGATATATATTTGTAAATAAAACTTATCGTTCATTATTGAATATGATAAATTGTTCAATATTGGCTGATGATATTGTTCTTATCGAAGAAGATACTGCCGAGGTCCACTGCAGGCTGGAAAAATGGCGAGAAAAACTGAAGGATGTTGGTTTTGTTTTTTTTTTAATGTCAAAAGCAAGCAAACGAACAGCCCGGTCACGTGATGTTAAGTGATCACCACCATCCATAGACACTAGCAACACCAGGGGAGTCGCAAGTGCGTTGCCAGACTGTGTATGGGGTAGGAGTAGGGAAAACTGACCGAACGAAACGCAACAATGCAAAGCACTGTTAATTCACGACGGTGTTCTGTGGGAGGGTGGTACTACCCCGAACGAGCCGACCCATTCATGCTGAAACTAATAATAGCTACAACGTGGCTCTACCACCTTCGAAACCTTTGAGAATTAGTAGAAGAAAAACTGAACATTTGTTTTGCAACTTCGGTGGTACATCTAGTTTCTCTCCTATAGCCTTAAATGGTGTATCATTACCAACCTGCTCCAATTTTTGGTATCTAGGTTCATTGATACAAAACGACGATGGCATTGATAAGGACGTGAGGAATAGGATAAATGCAGGATGGATGAAATGGCGAAATGTCTCTGGGCTAGCTTGTGACCTACGAATGCCTTAGAAACTCAAGGTTTATAAAACTATAATAAGACCAGTCATGTTGTATGCATCTGAGTGCTGGGCTACGAAAGAGACTGATGAGAGAAAATGACATGTGGCAGAGATGCGAATGTTAAAGTGGATGTGTGATGTGACTAGAATGGATAAGATTAAGAAGGAGTATATTAGAGGAAGTTTGAAAATAGCACCAGTGACAGAGAAGTTGAGGAGTAATAGGTTAGCATGGTATGGACATGCCATGAGGAGAGATGAAAACCATGTAACTAGAAAGTGTTGAGTATGATTGTGGACGAATATACGAGTAGAGGAAGACCAAAAAAGGTATGGATGGACTGTCTGAAAAATGATATGTGTGTAAAAGGTGTGAATACTGAGATGACATTTGACAGGAGCGAGTGGAAAAAGAATACATGTTGTGCCGACCCTACTTAGGAGGGATAAGGGTGATGATGATGATGTTCAATATTGAATACATCACATTTTTTGACCCTGATAACGTGTTATAAACTGATGAACGTTCGCTGCACGCACTGAAAAGCACGACTCATTATCTAGTTCCGCCTGAGCCGAGCGTGTAAGCGAGAGCGCGGAACAAGCGACAGAGAGGCGCGATCGGCTTAAGCGTTCGGCTCGAGACGCATCTGTATATATAGATAGATTTCGGGGTTGAAGGGGTGTCAAATAATATGTATAATGCCGTGCTACTATAAA
Source organism: Antheraea pernyi (assembly GCA_015888305.1). Classification (NCBI taxonomy): domain Eukaryota; kingdom Metazoa; phylum Arthropoda; class Insecta; order Lepidoptera; family Saturniidae; genus Antheraea; species Antheraea pernyi. Next base: position 429,116 of record MU158817.1, read on the forward strand.
AAAAAGGAAAAAAAAGAATAATTCAATTCAATTCATAAAATATGTCATTTTTCATTAATGTTTTCATATGACGTTATCAGGTAAAATTATTGCCCGTAAACCTACTTTACAGACAACCAATTTTATTTAAAACAAACCAGTGGTCGTCTTTTCAATCGAGAATCGATCATAATGTATAAAAACCATTTGCTTCATGTATACATTTATAGATTACTAGCAGGCGCAGCGGATGCTGTCTTGCCTTGATAATAAACAATAACATTAAAAGTTAACCGCAGCGCCACCTACTGGGTAAATTAAGAATCTAAACCATTCTTGAATCCACCTGAACACACACAAAATTTCATCAAAACCTGTCCAGCGGCTTAAGAGGACTTCAGTCACATACACACGGACAGAAGAATTACATATATAAAGAATATTTACTGAGTACTAGCTGTTACTAGCGACTTCGTCAACATATTCGTCTATACTAATATTATAAAGAGGTAAAGTTTGTGAGTTTGTGACGTTGTGGCATTGTAGGGGGTAATCTCAGGACCTACTAAACCGACTTTGAAAATTCTTTTACCAATAGAAAGCCACGTTATTTGTGAGTGTCATAAGCTATATATCATCACGCTAAGACCTATAGGAGCGGAACAACAATGAAAAATGTTTTAAAATTGGGGCGTCCGCTGTGTCTTAGCTCGAAATAACTATTCCACGCGTACGAAGTCGCGGGCAGAAGCTATTAACTAATTATATTATCTATAATAATATTATAAAGAGGAAAAATTTGTGAGGTGGTAGGGGGTAATATCTGGGGAGTCGGAGAAAAAATGGTCGCACGAAAACGTTTCTTACGAACGCTGCCTTAACGATGAGAGATATATGATTGAGTTCTAGAAAAAAGTTGTAGCTTGATAATGCCTATTACCGCCCAAAGAAGTGGGCACGGGCTGGCTAGTCTTAAATATATCACTATATACTACAGAACAAAGTCCTCTGCCACGTCTGTGCCTGTCATTCTTATTGACAACTACTTGTCTTTCGTTGTCATACATTTATTAATATGTAACTATCCTAAATTGTAGCTGAATAAAGCCAAGATATAATTGGTATTTCTGTCTTTTAACACCGATTTTCATCCGCCTTCAAACAGTAAAGACATAGAGACCAAATTACTAAGCCCACTTTTTACGGCAAGAAAAGACGTAGTCCGGTGAAGCTGTTAAGACCTTTCTGAGTAATTACGTAGTCAGTTCGAGAAAAAAAAGTAAGAAAACACGCATTACTGAATGCGTATTGCTTATAAAGATTATAGCATCGTAAAATTGTAATAACTTCATATTTTGACCTTAAACTTCTTTTTGAACGGCTTTGAAATGTTGACTATGTGGGTAGTGATATGTATATTATATTCTACTTGTACGTTAGTGAGTACGTATATGTAAATAAAGTTTTGAGCATCGCCATCTTGCTGTTTCCTGACCGGCAACCTTTTTATGCGACGAAAAATGGTGGAGGTTAACACTGTGTCGGGTTGTGTTGGAAACACTAGTTCTCGTCCGATCATCGTAGCTAAGCAACGTCGAGCATCGTCAGCACTTCGATGGGTGACCGCCTCGGAGTCACGTTGGCTTTTTGTTATATTTCTTCAATTTAAGTCTGCCCCTGTAATACAAAAGTTCCACTTCGATCGTGTGTATTTACGGTACAACCTGTTATTTTTTACTTATAAATAATTTCTTCATAATAAAAGGTTTTCTGTATAATTTTTATCAGTTATGTACCTACCTATTATTTTTGCAATATAAAACATTTTATATGTATGAAAGGGCAACATAAGCTAACTAGGAGAGTACAAGAAAGATAACTTAAAAATGGAATTACTTTTAAAAAATATACTAAAATACTTAGCGGTATTTTATTTATAAATGATTATTTTAGTGCATAATACTTTAAACAGAATTCTTCGTGAAACGAAACGCAAAAATAATATAATTAAAAAATATACCAATTTTGCATACATCGTTCACTAATTAAAACAGAAACAATGTCATATTTATATTGTAACAACAATAATTGTTTTATTATGCCCATAATAGTATATTAAAACAAAGAATTTAGAACGATTAAAAACTATCGAGTATAATTCTTCGTGAAACGAAACGCAAAGTCACCCCTTCGAAGGCTAATGACTCACACACCCCCAAACGGAAAGTACCGACGCGACCCGAGGAAAGCCGAGCGATCCGCGTACGGAGCACGCACGGAAAACATTTTCTTTATACATTGTTATATAACATAGTATATATATTTTTTAATAATTATTATATTCGTTAAAATGTGTTCGTTTTTAACCAGTGTGTGTCGTTTTAATCTGCGGTTAAAATATTGTGTAAACGACGCGTAATGTTAAGACTGCTTTATATTGATTTTCCTGTGACGTACGAGTAACGTTGAATGCGGAATTCACTCGTATAGTGTTATTATTGGTGTTATAAATTTAATAAGTGTTTTTTGTTATACCGCGGATGTTTTCTTCAACGCGTCTGAATGATTAAGGTATCTGTGCCTCGAATTTAAAAAAATAGCGTATTCTTTTTAAATCGATTCCATAGAAGACGCATTCCAAATTTAAATAAAAACATTAATACTCTCTCGTCGTTCGTTATTGAGACGGATAAACTGTTTTTAATTATTTTGTCATTTTTTAAGAAATATTGTTTGAATGTATATATAGTATATTTTCCAATGCATTAATATTAGCTTCTCCCAACCGCTTCGTCCACGTGAAAGGCTATTTTTAACCAGTCATTGATTAGTATTTCACGAAATGAATAATATAATATATCGCCTTCTAAAATTACTAGTATTCGGCCTGAGCTTGAAAGTTGTCCATAATATGAAGTGAAAACTTTTTTCTCAAATAATATATATATTATCTGTATTATATAAATATTGTAGATCGGAAACATAAAGAGCGTGAAGTACTACTACCTACATATTTACAATTATACGACAAAAAAAAACAATTCATTTTTTTATCATAACATAATCTGTTAATTTAAAAAAAAAATTGGTTGAGAAACAACAGAGATGTACTTACTACGTACGTACTATATTGTTTCTACCTATTTACGTATAGACTAGCATTTTACCGCGGTCTCACTCGCATTTTCTATGCAGTAGGAAGTATTTTCGGTTCCTTATTTTATATTTATCCTAGCGAACCCGCCCTGATATTAAAAATAAAACCTTGACACGTTACATACCTAAACCTTTTTCATGAATAACTATATATACTGGTGAAAACCGAAGGAAAATCCGTTCAATAGTTTTTGAGTTCATCGCGAACAGACAGACAGACAGACGTGGCAAATAAATGCCTTTGTTTTATAATATGTGGTGATATCTTATATAAGAATAACTAACAGACGGAATAATAACGGATTTTCATACCTTTTCCACCACCATAGGGGTTGCATCATTTCCGAGTCCTCACGTACAGTGTAAAAGGAACTTGCATGCTAATTTTTATAGCCCTAACCCTAGTATTAGATGTATAGATTGATATGTCAGTTATTATTCTATATCGGATACAAAATTATTACAGATTATAAAATACCTATTATAATGCATTATCTATAGTATTATAAAGAGGTAAAGTTTGTGACGTTGTAGGGGGTAATCCCAGGAACTACTGGTCCGATTTGAAAAGTTCTTTTAGTGTTAGATAGCTCATTTATCGAAGAAAGCTATAGGCTATATATCATCACGGTAAGACCAATATGAGCTGAGCATCAATTAAGAATGTTTAAAAATCGTTTTTCTTTTTCGTTTTTAGAGCTTCGCATTAAAATCGGTTCACTCTATCAAAAGTAATTGTAATTTTAATGACGATGCGACTTAAGTACGAGAGAAAGTAAGATAAGTAAATGGAATTAATACATTCAGACGATTTTATTAGTCATTGTTTTTTACATAAAGTTCCACGGAGATGAAAGCGCGGGCAGTTAGTTCTTATTATATGTATAGATGACTAGCCTATGCCAGCGACTTCGTTGGCGTGGAATAGTTACTTTGACCTAACGCTAACACGCAGCGGAATCTCTCAAGAGGAAAAAAACCCCGATTTTTAAACATTCTTCATTGGTGCTCCGCTCCTCTTAGCCTTAGCGTGATGATATATAGCCTTCCTCCTTAACCTTCCTCGATAAATGAGCTATGTAATACTGAAAGCGTTTTTCGAATTAGACCAGTTTCCTGAAATTGGCCCCTACAACGTCACAAATTCACAAACTTCACCTCTTTATAATATTAGTATGGACTACTTTTGCAGTGATGCGTGCACAAACGAATAGAAAAATGGACACACGTCTCTATAATTGATTGAAATATATTTATATATTAATATATTTATTTTATTACTCATTCCCAGATACCTGCATTTTTTTTATTTGCATTTATTTTTCTATTACAGTTTTCATATTTTATATTATTATAATAGTTTATTTTATATAATATTATATTGTTATTACTGAGAAAATTCTGAAACCACGAATCCTGAAAATGAAGTCCTCGTGAATAGTCTAAAGTTGGATAGTGTTCTGTTACATAAAAAATGCCAATATAGCAAGCAGACCATAATCTTGAAGAACTTTGTTTTTAACCGGAACGGTGGTGCCGCTCAAAGAGACACTATAAATAGCCTACAGAAAAATTGTAAGCCTAAGGATCCCATCAGACTTCGTAACTATATAATAATAATCATAAATACAGTGGTACAACAAAATGATCCCAAGGAGGGTTGATGTCAGGCAGGCGGCCGATCGTAAAAATTAAGCCAAATCATATACCACAACATGACAAACATGTTGTACCGACCCTACTTATGTGGGATAAGGGTAAGAAGAAGAAGATTCCCAGATACCTGCAACGATTTTTTTTTCACAAAAATCTAAAACACGTTAGATTTACACTGTTATTATATACTAGCAATTCCCGCGACTGCTTCCGCGTGGAATAGTTACTTTGGCCCAACGCTAACACGCCGCGGATGCTCTCAAGAGGGAAAAACCCCAATTTTGATATATTATTCATTGGTGTTCCGCTCCTATAGGTCTCAGCGTGATGATATATAGCCTATGACACTCACAAATGACGTGGTATTGGTAAAAGAATTTTCAAAATCGGTTTAGTAGTTCCTAAAAATCGTTTTTTTTTCCTTTTGAGAGCTTCCGATGCGTCTTAGCCCAAAATAACCATTCCACGCGTACGAAGTCGCGGGCAGAAGCTATTAACTAATTATATTATCTATACTAATATCATAAAGAGGTAAAGTTTGTGAGGCTGTAGGGGGTAATATCTGGGGAGTCGGAGAAAAAATGGTCGAACGAAAACGTTTCTTACGAACGCTGCCTTAACGATGAGAGATATACGATTGAGTTCTAGAGACAAATCGTAGCTTGATAATGCCTATTACCGCCCAACATATGCCTGGTACAGATATATGTTTCAACAACTCATATATGTATGAATAGTTGAATCGCGAATTGCATGTATCAGGCAACAGTTCAAGCCAAGGTGTACCGTGCACCCTTGAGCTAGTTGTCAATAAAATCGGCTGAGTGCCTTAAGCGCTCGCCTTAGTAGTCCGGTGAAGCTGTTAAGACCTTGCTAGGTCAATAGCGTAGTCAGTTCGAAAAAAAGAACCGCCCAACGAAGTGGGCACTGGTCAGCTAGTGTATAAAGTAAAATAACTATTATTTTGACACTACGCACATACATTTCAATCTTATTTATTTATATGTATCCCTTTGTATAATTTTACGAATTGTTTTTATACTTATTTTCTATATAAGTAGTATATTGGTAGTTGGTACTATTAATATAATTCAATTAATGTAAGATTTTAGCTTAGTGGTAATTGTGATTGCTAGTTCAAACATCGACAGACGTAGGCTCGAATCATAGCAATGAGCCGGAACTATCAGTGGAGTGTTACGGTATTTTCAAAAACTCGCGTGTCTGGCTACCACCGTCAATATGTCGACAGCTGCATTGATAAGCCTGTTTAATAAAATCAGGTCAAACTGTGGACAAACATTACAACGAACAAAATATTTAAAAACTTAACTGAAAAGCCTGTCAAATACAGCAATACTTTTTTCATAATTAGCGAATGCGAAATTACATATTTAAATTTGGAAACTACTCCATTATGGAATCGATATAAAAAAACAATAAAAACAGCGCGTGTATCAGTGCGTACACGCGGATGAAGTGAAACTTCTTTGGTTTACAAGTATTATATATATGAGAATGCTCATAAAATATATATACCAATATAAATACTTAACTATATATTTAGTTATTTTCCTATACTACTAAACCCGTACAGACACAAATACATATCTTACATTTAACGCGTAATGAAAAGTTTTCCCTACCATGCCATAAGAAGTTTCAATTAAATAAATCGTTGGGCGATCTTAGTAATAAATAAATACATGTATGAAGTGTTCTTCGGACTTCGGAATGATCGTTTGCGTTGGAATTCGGAACTCGAATAAACAAAATGGCGGACAGAAATCGCTGCCGGGATGAGTTTTCGAACAAGATATGACCTCTGGCGTTAAAGGGAACGCTTAACAATGGAGACCGGGGGCTCTACGTCGGCCACGGAGGCCTATCAGTACGTCGGGCCTTTCAGACTGGAGAAAACCCTTGGGAAAGGCCAGACAGGTAATTATTATTATTCATATTCTGTCTATTTCAGGCGTTTGACAAGTATTCAAGAGAGTTGTTTGAGGAATCTTAGTCTGTTATGTAGTGGATTTTGTTTTTTTTTTTTATTATGTCATAGTAACCAAGCGAACAGGTGGGTCACCTGATGTTAAGCGATCAGCACCGTCCACAGACACTTGCAACAACAGGGTTATGGTTTGCTTATTATATGCTATGCAGAAAACTAGCCAACTTTAGACTATTCCCGAGGACTGCATTTTCTGGTTTTTTTTTCAGGGCTCGTGATTACCGAGTTTTCTCTGTAATAATAATATAACATTAGATATAATAAACCATTATAAAAATATGAAAACTATAATAGAAGAATAAATGCAAATAAAATGATATGTCATCATCATTATTATTTATTATTATTATTATTTATTATTACATAGTATAAAACAAAGTTCCCTACCGCGTCTGTCTGTCTGTCTGTTCGCGATAAACTCAAAAACTACTGAACGGATTGTCATGCGGTTTTCAACGGTGGATAGAGGGATTCATGAGAAACGTTTTAGTATACAATTTGTCAATGATTTTTTCATAATCACGGCGGGACAACGTCTGCCGGGCCTGATAGTTATTGATAATTCATAAAAAAGGACAGTCACATTAGATTTATGTTCTTATTATACAGGCGTTGAATCACTCCTTTTTTTTCAAAATACGTTGAGTATACTTTTTTTAACAACACCTTGACATTACGTTAAAAATATTCTTAGATTTTTTTTTTAAATCAATAATGTGAACAATTACTTTGTGGTGCACCGTTTACAGTCCGCTTTGAAAAACTCTTAATGTTAGATATAACTCGTTAATAGAGGATATCATCACGCTAAGACCAATAGTAGCGGAGCAGCAAGAAATAATGTTTCAAAATCATTTGTTTTTCCTTTTGAGAGCTACCGCTACGTGTTAGCGTTAGCCCGAAGTAACTATTCCACGCGAACGAAGTCGCGGGCAGAGGCTAGTATCAATTATTTGTAAGTGCCCGCTATGAAAGTTGATTATTTATTAATATTGGGAAATTATTATGCTCAAAGGCTGATCTGATAAAAAATCACACTACACCGAATACTTTATGGGTAAATATAACATCATTTTGGGCAGTACACCGATTTTAAAATTTTGCGGTTCTGAAAATTTTGTCGCCCCTAAAATCCTACCGCCCTAGGTTCTGCCACACTTGCCTAGGCCTAAACCCACCACTGCTCCTTTACAGTATATCATTTCAGTAAATTGTATAAAAAAAAAGACAAACTGTTTCCAATTTTTTATTAATAACACATCTCGAGAAAAGACAGAAAATCGGTCTACAAACAGAGAAGAAAAAGACACTGAATTGTATGTTCATATTAAATAAAATTTATAAAAAAATAGCCTTACATTATACTAATAGATAAATTTTACATTTTATTGTGTACTAGCGGGCCCGGCAAACATTGTCCCGCCCTGATTAAAAAAAATCCTTGACAAATTATATACCACTCATGAATTACTTTATCCACTGGTGAAAACCACATGAAGATCCGTTCAGTAGTTTTTGAGTTTATCGCGAACAGACAGACAAACAGACGCGGTAAGGGACTTTATTTTATACTATGTAATGATCTATATATACATATATATAAGAATTACAGACTGTCTGAAATATCAATGCACAAGCCAGACTACTAGTCTTAAGGCCGTGAAAATCTGCATGCGAAATGATCTTTGCAAATTCATCCCTTAAATTAGTATAAAAGGAGATGAAAGTTTATCTGAAAATCCGTCATTTTTGCTTCAGCCGGATATTCTTTTAAATATATAGATATAATATAAAAGAGTCGATAATAATTACTGCATTTAAAACGCGTGCAAAGCTAAGGGAAACTGCTAGTGTAGTATAAAATGGAAAAAAGAGTTTGTATAATATACAAAATGTAAACAGCTAATATGATTTAAAAAAAAACAATTAGGCGACGTCTCTGTATCTCTGTACACGTATCTTGTGGTCAGATTCATCAGCCAGCGCTTGGAGTAGAGAATTCGTTAATAGCGGATCTGGAATCATAATTATACGGCTATTAATATTATAACTGAGCCGGCCAGGCATTGCAAATATTTGTATGATAAAGTATTTGGTATTATCGGATAATGAGTCTACCTAAATACTTCATACAGAAAAAGCGAGGTCACGTAGTAAATAGATTAACACGTGCACCATCAAATAAATTGGAGTTGAAAATGAAATTAAAACGTGGCTCCATCTATGAGATATATATAACAGTCGGTCATACAGTTTCCAGTCAACAAACTAATATAAAGCGCCATCTGTTCGAAACTGATGTAACTTACGAATAGTTAATAACAATAATCAACATTGACAATAATTTCATTTGTAATTAAAAAATATTAACGCCATTAATCGAAATATAAATTATTCTATCTCTCAATTTGGACCAAATTATACATTAATGCCAACGTCTCATGAAGATCGGTTGAGTAGTTTCGGAGTTCATTGTGGACAAACATTACGACACTTAATTTTAATATACAAACAAGATAGAAGTAATAATATCTCAGTAGAAGTGGTATTGTTATAACAACTAATAACTTAACTTTGCCCTCCCAATAAATCCTTGACAATTCAATGTATTCTTTTTTATATCATAGGAGGCAAACGGACAAGTGGGTCACCTGATGTTAACATCACCACCGTCCATAGACACTTGCAACTCCAGAGGAGTCGCAAGTGCGTTTCCAAACTGTCATGTGGGAGAGGGGGAGTAAGGGAAGGGGCAAGGGGAGGGGAGGGGGGTCTCCGGCGCTCTCACTGACCGAACGAAACGCAACAATGCAAGCACTGTTACTTCAGTGAGCGGTTTTCTCTGAGCGGGTGGTACTACACCGGGCGAGCCGACGAATCCATGCTCAAACCATTAATAGCCTCAGCGTAGCTCTACCACCTAAAAGACATACACTTTGAAAAGCTAGATTTCGTAAAAGACAGGCATCCTTTTAATTCTAGAAACTGCAAAGATCTGGTCTTTCCATGTTTCAAACTTAGTAAAATCAGTAATAGTTTTTTGGGTAATACTGTTAGCTTTTACAATAAAGTCCCAAAGCATATTACCGACTTGCCGATTTGTGCGTTTAAGTGACATATCAAGCGGGTTTTGTGGTCAGAAGACCATTATAACGTCGATCAATATGTGAACGATGGTATCGTCTGGAATTGACACTTGTCAACCGGGGATCAGAGTCCAGCAAGGGTTATATATACAATGACCAAAAGGTGTGAAAGGGATAGCATCACGTTACAGTCAAAGTTACGAACAACGAATATTCATGTCAATATCGTGTGAAAAAGACATGCGTCTAAATAACTTGGATAATGAACACAGTATGGAAAATAAATTAATACTTACCAATGTTAATAAAATTTCCACTATTGCTAACGATCATCGGTAATATTGAAATGTTAGGAGGCACGCCTTCTATAGCTGCCGACTGCTTCATCACCGGGTGGCCACTCGTCACAGTGAACAACATTAACAGAATTGCCCTAGAACAGTCATCAGCAAACTAATCACCCAAAAGAGCCATATACCGGCTGAAAATTTAGGCAGTAGCAATATTTATAGAGGACACTCTCCACTCGATTCTCGTACTAAATCAATTAAAAAAAGTAGGTGCTATTATTTGAACTAATTATTTTCAAAAATACAAAAATTATACGCAATCCTCCTACACGTTTATGTTAAAACACAGTGTCAATAACCGTCGGGTGAAGTGAAAGTGAACGTGGGAACGGCATGAACAAAACAAAAGGTTTTATTGTCCGTTTTATTATCGAAGGTTATTAACTCCAGGTCGCCTCTTGCTGCTTTCGGCACAGGTCATAACACCTAGGTTTATTACGTTTGTGTTTATACTTTTGAAAGTCTTAGAACTAGAGTTCCGATCGCATCGTCGACTCGAGCGGTTGTCCGTTTTGCTGCGCGCGCTAAGTTCGATTTTAATACTCGTGATTTAGTGACGTCAGTTATTGTGTTGTTTCGATCCGGGACACCTGCGGTGCACCTGCGTTATTTTTCCTGGAACTGAGTGAGACCTTTCCTTTGTATTTATTTATTGTTTTATATATTTCTTGGTATATTTATTTATTTACTCATTTATTTACGTATTTCTTTAATTCTTCAGTGATTTATTTTTAAATTTATTTACTTTTTATTGTTTGTTTATTTAAGTAGTCTTATGTTATTTTTCCCCTGTCTCGCTCAGGTACTTATTTGCGTTGTTTTCCTATTTTGTTTAGTTTTAAACAGCTCCCTTTGATCCGGACTCGGGATAGTCCGTTAAATTCATTAAGGCGCGCCCCCCTGCCCCTCTGGCAGGGAGGTTTCACATGTCATCCTCCGCCCCACTCCCCTCCTCAGGCCCCGGTATGGCCTCTGATCGAGAAGTCGGCCTCTTAGAGACCGAACTTATTAGCCTCCGCGGTTTTATATCCACCATCTGTCCTCGTCTCGTAGACGATTACGATGCGTACGCTGCGAAGCGTCGCATCGAGTTCCCTCACTCTTCCAAGCCCGCTCCCTCGATTTATGCCAAGATCGAGGCAAGCAACAATTTTCCCATCTCACCCGTTCACAATAGTGACGATAGCGATAGCGATTCCGATTCTGGCTCCAATATGGAGCAAGACCCTCCTGCTCAGCAAGATCCTCCTGCTGAGCAAGCCCCTCCTGCGGACGATGGCTTCACCACCGTCACGCACCGCAAACCGCGTAAGAAGCGCTCCAACTCCTCATCAGATCCGGAAGGCAGTTTGCCCTCCAAAAAAATAGTCAATGTCGATGGCGCGAAAGTGCCAAAGACGACACCAGCGCCCTCTAGACCCGCTTCGCCTAAAACTGCGGGTTCCGCAGTTTCGGGCAAAAAGCCCCGCCCACCGCCCCCCGTTACGATCCAAGACAAAGCGTCTTGGGTTGAAATTTCTAGCCTGCTGGAAACGGCAGGCATCCCTTACACCTCCGCTGTGAATACCGCTGTAGGTATTCAGGTGAAGGTAGCCACGTCCACCGCCCATCGTGACCTCACTCGTTTCCTTCGGGACAACCAGTGGGGTTATTTCACGCACTCTCTCGAAGAGGAGCGTAAACTACGGGTTGTGATCCGTAGGGTTCCTTCAGAACTCCCGACTTACGACATTTCCGACGACCTCAAAGAACAGAAGATTCCTGTTCGCGAGGTTCATCGTATGCGCTCTCCGCGCACCAGGGCTCCATATGATATGGTTCTCGTTGTCCTCGATCGCACCCCTCAAGGGAAAGCGATCTTCAATCTCACATCCCTCTGCGGCCTCTCCGGCGTTATCGTCGAGCCGCCGCGCAAAACGTCTGTGCCCTCGCAGTGTCACAACTGTCAGGTGTACGGACACTCCGCACGAAACTGTCTCCTGAAACCCAGGTGCGTTAAGTGCCTCGGCGACCACTCCACCAAGGAGTGTTCTCGCACTAAAGACTCCCCCGATCCCCCGAGCTGTGTTCTGTGCCGCGGCGTGGGTCATACCGCGAATTATCGCGGATGTCCCCGCGCCCCGCGCACAAAGCGCCCTCGCTACCCCAGGCAGGCGTCGCCGTCTAAGGCGGCCGCCGCTCCCGCCCGCCCCCGACCCCCGCCTCTCATGTCCCGAGAGGCCTTCCCGAGCCTGCCGAGCACGTCTCGTGCACCGGCAGCGTCCGCACCCGCGACTAGCGCGCCCCCCCGCCCCTACCGGGCCCCTCAGGCTCCGTGGGCTCCTAAGCCCGCGTCCCAGCCCATTCCCAGACCTCCGGCGGCTAATCCTTCACAGGATCACCCCGCCTATTCCTTCTCCCTATCGAGTATTGACTACGCAGGTCAATTACTCATCTTCCACGAGATCTCGGAGATCTCGGCATACGAAGAAACCGCCCGAAATCCTCTTCTAGGATCCGTCACTGCAATACATAGGTTTCCAGCCATCGCGGCTACATTACAACGGCTCGCGCGCGCAGCTGTTCAAAATAAATAACTCATATAAGATAGAGTAAATCGCGTATTTACGTCTATCTTCCCCTAAAAACGACCGTTCAATAATAATAATTTTTGTTATGTCTATTTTTAGATTTCGGCGCCGTCGCCGTTAAGTAAATTTAAATTCGATCTTATTAAATGCATGTTGCGCCAGCGCTTTTGTAATCGATCCTTTTTAGCTCCCGCTCACATCGCGGTTCTCAGTGATATCTCGAGCCTAGGTCGTCCCCGCGCGGAGCCCTCGTGATATTATTATCGCGATACAGTGACTCACCTACATCACTTGAACTCACATATGAGATCATCTCTCTCACACACGTGCACATATATACACATGGTGGGAGGGTTTTGTTTTTTTTCCCTCATCGAACTGAATCGAATAGTTTTAGTTCGTTTCAATCCGATATACACGTATTCATTTGGGAATCATGCAATTTCGATTGTATGGTTCACAAATGTATATATCTATGAATAGCTTAGAATAGTTAGCTAGGACAGACGCGTCTTTTTCCAGGTAACAGCCCAAGCCGAGGTGTGCGTGCACCCTTGTGTATGTTACCTAAAACCCAAATCGGTTGCGTGCCTTAAGCGCCAACCTTAGTAGTCCGGTGAAGCTGTGAAGACCCTGCCGGATCAATAGCGTAGTCAGTTCGAGAAAAAAAAAAAAAGTCTTAGAACTAACTTTAACTTAGGTTCTTGTTGTTGTTTATTAGTATTTGTTTTGATATTATTATTTTATGTGTTAAATGTGACAATGAAGTGTCATATCCTAGAATACCTTTCACCTGGACTACCAATAAAATAAATTAAGTGATTTCAAAAAGCCTTCTCTTGTTGTTGTTTATTAGTATTTGTTTTGATATTATTATTTTATGTGTTAAATGTGACAATGAAGTGTCATATCCTAGAATACCTTTCACCTGGACTACCAATAAAATAAATTAAGTGATTTCAAAAAGCCTTCTTTAAGCTTTGCTTTTATAGACAGATCTTTGTGGATTAAAAGTGTATTCTATCTTGCCTTTGTTAAAGAAAGGACGAGGAGGTCTTTTTTTAAGTTTGTTAAAAAAATTAATTAGCTAAATAAATAATAAATTAAATTTATTTATTTGACCTCACAATAAGATTCTTACAATATCGTTCGTTATACAATATCGTTTATGAACAAAAAAAAAAGAAATAGTATACATTTTACAGAACAGTAAATTTATAGTGCAAATTAATGTGAGGTCTGGAGTCTGAAAAAGGTTCAAAGACCTGAACTACAGATTTCCAGACTCTCGTTCTCTTATTACTTTTGCTAGAAACAGTAAATTTATTAACATAGGTCTTATGAAACTACAGATAATAGATTTTCAGTATTTTTGTATGAAAGTGCTAGTAACCAATTATGAATAATGCGTTTTGCTTAGTTAAATGATAAATTTGAAGAATAGAATTAATCTGGTTATATATATGAGGACCAAGAAACAGAAAATTTTATGTGAAAATTGTAGACGGAGTGAGATCGTCTGACATACATGATGCTTACGTCTTTTACCGAAATGAATATTAGGATCATACTTTAATCGACGGTAATAAATAAAGTGACATTGACTTGTCATTTTATTTGCATTTATTTTTCTATTATAGTATTTCATATTTTGTATTTTTATAATGGTTTATTATATATAATATTATTATTACTGTGAAGAATCTGAAACCACGAAATCCAGAAAAAAAAAATGGCAATATAGCATGCAAACCATAATCTGGAAGAACTTCGTTTTTAACCGGAACGAAAAATTTTAAGGTTAAAAGAGCCCATCAGACTTCGTAACTATATAATAATAATCATACATACAGTGGTACAACAAAATAATCCCAAGGAGGGTTGATGTCAGGCAGGCGGCCGATCGTAAAAATGAAGCCAAATCATATACCACAACATGAGAAACATGTACCGACCCTACTTATGTGGGATAAGGGTAAGAAGAAGAAGAGACTTTAATCGACGGTGTATGGCAAGGATAGTTTTTTTGGAGAAAAAGTTGTCTTCAAGAGAAAAATTATTACATTACCTTAAAATATGCGTGTTGTACTGTGCAATCATCTTGTCAATTTATTTATCCGGCAACAAATGTCGACTCGTTACTTGTTAATGAAAAGGTTCGAGCCAGTTCGAAATTAAATTTCCGAGGCAGCGAACTCTCGGGTTACTTCCCTGTATCTATATAGAGTTGTTAATTTATTTTTAAAGTGAATACTTTTTAGTCGTCTTGAGTGATTTTTGTTATAGGAAAAACTTATGGGTTCGCGTCACCGATGACTGTGACATGCTCGTGACGAATTACGTAAGTGACGTACTAGCGATGCGTAGTATAGCGGCCTGTGTACATGTTATATTAATATTTTGTATTGAGATTATGCAGCTCATCATATATTTGATTAATTAATAAAGTGTATAAAAATGTATATAATTATTGCTTCTAGTGCCAATAGATGTGAAAACGTGGTAATGGTAATAATTTCACAAAAATTGAAATTAATATAATTCAGACAATAATTTATTCAGAAAAAAAGTGCGTGCGTACAAAGTACACATGTCAGAAGTGAAACTTATTTGGTGAACTAATTTATAAGTCTTGTTTATATTTATACAAATCTAAAACTTTAGAAAAATAGAAAAAAAAGAAATAATTAAAAAAAATAGGTGAAAAATCTGTATTTACTGCAAATGACGTTACATCTGTAAAAATTTTACGCTCATGCGCCTAAAGAAGTTTCACTTCAAAAGTGTGTGTGTACTTATATATATATATATAGTGTATTTATATATATATATATATATATATATATATATATATATATACGCGTTAGAAGTTATACTTCTTTGGCGTAATAAGATAAAAAGCTTTTCAATATTTTATCTTTCACCTTATTCTACGTTTGTAGAAAAAACGACACTAACAATAGAAAAAGTTGCCTATAACTAACTTCAGGGTGTCGGTTTTTCGTGACGGTGTGCGCGCGCATCGTAAAAATTTACTCTCATCATTTTTCCCTAACGCGCTAAAAGAAGTATAACTTCAAAATTAAAAATAAAAATAAGACAGTTTTAAGTTAACCCGATGTCACGTTATCGAAACCGAACGTGACTTTTTTTTTTTTTTCGAACTGACTACGCTATTGACCAAGCAAGGTCTTAACAGCTTCACCGGACTACTCGAACGTGACTGTTTGCTTTTTAACACCGGTTAATGCGGCTAATAAAAACGCCTCTTCAAAATATCATCAAAACTGGTCAAACCGTTTGGTACGAGATAGATTTAAAAAATACCCGTATCGAGTTTTAGCGAGATCTCAGTCTGCCACGTAGTGATTTTTATATTTTATTCATAATCTTGTGTTAGATCACTATACATTTTGTAATGTTGGTGGCATTTTACGTAATATAGTTCGGTTATTGTGCAAAAGTAGATGGGAAATAATATCACGGAGATGCCACAAAAAATCCCTGGAAAGTTCTAATAAGGGAGCCGCCATCTTGTTAGAATATTAAATTACTACAGACTTGTAATGTCATTAATAATGTAGATCCGGCACGATGAAGTCTATAGAGATCCCATGCCGCCTCAACTTAGCGGTAGACGTACCCGTGGGGTTTTAGTCCATGCGAGACGGACATAACCCACCCTCTCCCCCGAGAGGGTGGTGTGTCCATAAGGGATTACCCACGTAAAAAAAAAAGAAGTAATAATGTAGATGTTCGGTTGTCAAATATAAAACTTACATTAAAAGAAAGTCGTGGCAGTGTCAAGGACTGCCAACAGGAGTAAAAATTCTAAACAACGAAATAAACGTATTCTCTTTTGAATTTTCATATTAATTATAGTGTGAATGACAATTTTGTATGTGGTAGAGCCACGCTGAAGCTATTAATGGTTTCAGCATGAATGGGTCGGCTCGACCGGGGTAGTACCACCCTCTCACAGAAAACCCACGTGAAGTAACAGTGCTTGCATTGTTGCGTTTCGTTCGGTCAGTGAGAGCACCGGAGGTCCCACCTCCCCTTACCTTCCCTTACTCTCCCCCTCTCCCCCAAGACAGGTTGGTAACGCACTTGTGAATCCCCTGGTGTTGCAAGAGTCTATGGGCGGTGGTGATCACTTAACTTCAGGTGATCCATCTGTCCTTTTGCCTCCTTTTTTACTGAAATTTACTGAAATTATTAACATTAGTGAGTTTTTCATATGTATTGTCACTCGGAGCAAAAATTATATACATTTTTATAAAGTCTATTAATCTATCAAACGTATGAAGAGCAGGGTACAGCTAGAGTCGGATTTGAGGTAGGGCAGCGTTGGTTACATGTAAGGCGGAAGTAAAATTTACCATAATTAATCTACCCTCGAATGTCACAAACTGTAGTATGTTAGGAAAAGTTTAGGTAACCGTCGCTACATTTTTTTAAATCTCAAACTATGAACAAACAATTTAATTGTAATAATTTTACCTTCGATCAACAATAACTAGATAAAGGGTCGGCGCGAAAAATACGTCACGGTAAATAGCAGCTCACTTGAAATGCGAGTCCTTCTTTTGTTTAGTTTGTTTGAAACACTGCCAATGTAAACACGTTTCACATGCCGCAGTGTATTCAAAAGATGCAAAAATAATACCCGAAAAAAACAATTTAACGGCCGGAGTATCTTACTTTCGCTAAATACATGTTGAATAAGTTATATTTTAAGTTATAAACTAACAAATAATATCAAATTTTGAACAAACTTACCGATTTTAAACCTGTGATACAAATGTTTGGCCTAGGCCCTCCAACCACGCACAATAACGGGAAAACGTACTTTATTCATTACGTGTTAAGGTTGAATTCACACTAAATGTTCTTTATGTTATCTTTTCATTTGCGAGGGGACTAATTTATTAATTTGCTCGTTTTATTGTAAGTATTAGATAATATTTTGAACATTTGTGACTTTATTACAATGTAGTTGTAATAAGGTTGAACTTAAAACTGTTTTAAAACTTTTTTATCCCTTTCTTAGTAAACAAATATCTATACATAGTATATATTTACGGGGATAGCTTTTAGCTTCGATTTTATACGCGACCCTTTATCTAGTTATTGTTGATCGAAGAATTTTACTTAGTTTTTGGTATTTTTAAAGTAGGCCATTGTGATTTCTATGTAGGGCATTGCCCCACAATGCCCTCCCCTAGCTACGGCCGTGATGAGGAGCTACAAGATATCGATATTACATATACCTACACAGGCCCCTATATTACGTATCGCTAGTCTGTCGCGAAACTTTTTTCAAATTCAAACTATCTCCTGTCAAAAATACGCCTCAACGGGTCTAAAGAAGTATTAAGATTTTGATAACCTAAAAATGTAAGCTAAAGTAACCTTTCCAACAAGTGACTACAAAAATTACTTCCTACATTGAATTGATTGATTGATCTCACAAAATGTATAGCAGAAATAAATTACGATGTGGTTGTATTAACTCTATAGAATTACACGTGTCTGTTACAAGGAAATCGGTGAAATGTGACGCGCATTTTTCACACGAACCCGGCATAATGATACATCATCAAGGCGTAACACTAACAGGGTAGACAGAATGACATCGTTTTTAAAGTGATTGGATCTTACACGTCTTTTTATATATACTAGTAGGCGCCCAGTGGTCGACATTCGACCATAGTTCATTGATTTTTTAAAGGGATAAATATTATAATAATAGTTGTATGTTATAATATCATTATTGAATTGGTAATTGGAACGTAAGAGTAAAATAATACATACAGTCGAGCATAGCAACCTCCTTCACAACCTTTTTTGAAGTCCTTTATTGACAGATATCAAAATGTCTTTTTTATTTACATGTGTGTATATGTTGTGTAGAATTGAAGCAGTAGTGTACTTCTAATGCATTTTATATAAAATAAATAGCTTTCTGCACTTCTCCTCCATATAAACTTTAACTATGCCAAATTTCACGTTCATCCGTTCGCCCAATTCCGTTAAAAAGGGATACAAAGTTTAGGCTTCACGTATTAATATATAGATATTTGTTTGTATATAATGTATTTGTATATATTGTTTGTATGTATAACTGCTGGTTGGATTTGAAAAAGTCTTTCAGTGTTAGATAGCTCATTTATCGTGGAATGCTATATATCACCACGCTAATCCCAATAGGAGCGGAGCATCAAAGAAGATTGTTTCAAATATATTATATATATATAACTAGCCATTGCCGGCGACTACCTTCGCGTGGAATAGTTACTTTGGAAAAAAAACGATTTAGAAACATTCTTCATTGGTGCTCTGCTCCGATCGGTCATAGCGTGATGATATCTTATAGTCTTCCTCAATAAATGAGCTATGTAACACTAAAAGATTTTTTCAAATCGAACCAGCAGTTCCTGAGATAAGCGCCTTCAACCAAACAAACAAATCCAGCTTTATATTAGTATAGATTCTTCTGTACGTGTGTATGTGACTGAACTCCTCATAAACGGTTGGACAGATTTTGATAAAAAAAATAGTGTGTGTTCAGGTGGATTCAGTAATGATTTAGATTCACAATTGGACCCGGTGTGTACCTCTACTATCGACTTTTAGGATGTTTTATTATCAAGGTAGGTATAACGTCCGCCGGGACCACTAGTGTAATATATAGAGATTAGCTTTGGCTGCGATTTTGTCTATGTGAAACCTTATATATAAAAACAGCTATTAATAAAGTCGTCTGAATGTATTAAGTCCATTTACTTATCAACTTATCTCTCGTACTTAAGTCGCGTCCTCATTAAAATTACAATAACTTTTGATAGACTGAACGGATTTTAATGAAGCCAAGACTAAATGTCACTCGATGATATCCTTTATGATTTTCTTGGCGAGGTTTTATCGCAGTATTTTAGGAGTGATGCGTGTTCAAACAAACAGACAGACAGACAAATATTTCTAAAAATGATTGTAATGTATTTTATTCCTTATTCCAAGACACGTGCAACAATTTTTTTCACAAAAATCAACAAAATACAGACACTTTTTCATTACATTCTTATTATGTATATAGACTAGCGGGTCCAGCGGACGTTGTCCCGCTATGATTATAAAAAAATCCTTGACCATTTATATGCCAAAACGTTCCTCATGAATCACTTTATCTACTGGTGAAAACCGCCAGTAATCCGTTTAGTCGTTTTTGAGCTTGTCGCGAACACACAGACAGACGCGGTATGGGACCTTGTTTTACACTATGCAATGATATAGATATATAGTCAAATAATATGGCATTTTTGTTATACTCTCGTTAGTCTATGGTACAAGAAGGAACATTTAATATATTTTATGTGTTTTCTGTTACAGGTCTCGTGAAACTTGGTGTTCATTGCGTCACAGGAAAGAAGGTCGCAATTAAAATAATAAATAGAGAAAAGCTCAGCGAATCAGTCCTAATGAAGGTACATTAATCCCTATATTATCATCATTCTTCTCTTTTCTACTATCAGAACTAATTTTCTTTATTAAAAACTACCTGATACCCACGACTTAACAGTTTTTTATATCTATAATCACCTAATATTATAAAACAAAGTCATTTGTCACGTATGTCTGTCTGTTCGCAATAAACTCAAAAACTACTGAACGGATTTTCATGTGCTTTTCACCAGTAGATAAAGTGAGTCATGAGAAATGTTCAAGTATATAATTTGTTAAATTTTTTATTATCAGGAGGAGATAACGTCCACCGGACCCGCTACTAGAATCTAAAAGCCACTTGACAGATAATAAGATCCCGCCAAAACGATAAATTAAAATAGTATATTGTATAAACTGACATGTAGCGAGATTTATTGTTGTTATTATAGAAATAAGTTCCTTTATAAAATAATAGATGGCAGTAATCTATACTATTTAAAATAATCATTTGGGTTATGAAAAAAAATGCTGTTATTTTAATATTTGTGATAATTTGAAGGTCGAACGAGAAATCGCAATAATGAAGTTAATAGAACACCCACACGTGCTAGGACTGTCTGATGTTTATGAAAATAAGAAATATTTGTAAGTATATTGATAATTATCACATAAGTTATCTGTTTTCAATTAAAAAAAGGTAACGTTTTTTTAATTTAAATTTAATACAAATATGAGGAAATAAAAACTTTATTTTATTAAAGTTTTACAATTAATAGAAGAAAAAAGATGAACTACTTTGGACGTTACCTTATAACAATTGAAATTAGTTATTATCAGTTACCTACAGATGACGCTTTACAGCATTTTGAATTATTTACATTTAACATTATCATAATGTACAAATTATAAACTTTACAGGTATTTAGTATTAGAACACGTAAGCGGAGGAGAGTTATTTGATTATTTAGTAAAGAAAGGCCGACTGACGCCGAAGGAAGCAAGACGATTCTTCAGACAAATTATATCGGCGTTGGATTTCTGTCACAGCCATTCCATATGGTAAGGCCTTTTTTTCTCGAACTGACTTTACTATTGGCCTAGCAAGGCCTTAACAGCTCCACCGGACTACTCGCGGCGACCGCTTAAGGTACTCAGCCGATTTCATTTTGACAACTGGCTCAAGGGTGTACGGGACACCTCGACTTGGGCTGTTGCCTAGTTCATGCAATTCGCGACCTAACTGAGCTAGCCTCAGCTAAGCTACATACATGCTAAGACTATATTAGCTACTAGTATGGAGTATAGAGGTAAGGAGAACCATCTCTGTATACGAAAAAGTGTTCGTCAAAATTGAGTTAAATTAGGATGGCGCTAAATTAACAACAGGGTTCATTATTGATCAATTATTTCAATAAGTTTTATAAAAGTAAACACTTAAAAATCACGTAATGTATTATGTACAGTACACAAAAATTCTATTACACTCCACGTTTACTTACGGCAGTTATTTTAGGTTTTAATTACAAGTTTATTTCGGTCTATCCATAATCTTTGCTAGCGCCATTTTGGAAGGTCTTGGAACTATTATTTAGCGCTTACAGCTGGACACTTTTCAATATGTCCCCGATATGAGACAGTTCTCCTTACCTTTACTCCTTATACGACAAGAAGAAGCCCTTTTTGTTAACGCAAAAATATGTTAACTACATAACAAAGTCAAATTAACACTATTTGTAATTTTATTAATACTAGCGTCTTAAGGTTACGTTTTACAATATGAAATAAAGTAAGAAAACATCAAAAATATTCTATTTTAAACATAACTACAAAACGATAATTTCTATATGATATTAATTATATTCTGGGTATAGATAATACACTAAAAAAAAATTTTCCTAAAAAAATAAACAGCCTTCGATGTGAAACACAAATAAGGCACTAAAAAGCGAAAAATAACTGAACTATTAAATTAACCAAATTAAATAAAAATTATTGATATTCGCGCTACCAAATAATATATTTGAAGTCGATGCCAACCTAAATTCATATCATCTACATACAAAGGTTTGTTCCACTTTGGTGTCTCATGATGTATATCTGTATAGTATACATATTTTATTACCTGCAACAAATTTGAACTGTAGGTTGGCATCGACTTCAAATATATTATTTGGTAGCGCGAATATCAATAATTTTTATTTAATTTGGTTAATTTAATAGTTCAGTTATTTTTCGCTTTTTAGTGCCTTATTTGTGTTTCACATCGAAGGCGGTTTATTTATTTATTTTTTTCTCTATTTTTAGTGTCCATAAATATATCTGGTTTATAATGGGTATAATAAATCGGTTCCAATTTCACGAAAATACGTAAAGATGAAGTGGGTGAAAATCAAATAAACGATTTATCACCCCCTTAGAGGTTGAATATTTTCTTCAAATTTATATGGGACCACCTCTGAATATAATTAATTCAATTCAAAGAATCATTAAAATCGGTTCATAATTGACGGATATATCGATTAACATATATATTAAAAAAATACACACAACCGAACGTAGTAACCTTCTTTTTCGAAGTCGGTTAAAAAACAAACCGTTGGTCGTTTGTAATAGTAATTTGAAAATATAAAGTTTCCTACACAATTCAACAGATGGTATAGTAAATGGTTGTTACAAAGTAAAAATTTCTATCAAATTTTGTTATAATAATGCATTGTTTAAGTTAAGACAGTATAATAGACGCCAGCAGTGTTATTACAAAAAAGTTAAATACTTAGTTTAAAAAGGTTTCGAATTAAATGCAATGCACCTCGCTCTAGGCAAGTTCGCGTTATCCTTTTTCGCAAGTCTAACCTAACGTAACCAAAACGAGACAAAAGAGCAAGATGGCGAACATTCAGCGGACGCGGTACATTTAATAAGAAACCTTTTTAAAACAAGTATTCAATACGTATTTAACTTTTTTTGTAATAACACCGCTGATTTTCCAAAAGACACAACTTTTCTTAGAATGTAGCGACATCTAGCGAATACTACTAAAATTTAACAAATGTAATTGAGAATTGACATTACAACACGAAACTTAAGGTAATATGAAGAATTGAATATTTTAAAACACCTATTGTTTCAGTCACAGGGATTTAAAACCAGAAAACTTACTACTTGATGAGAGGAACAATATAAAAATAGCAGACTTCGGTATGGCGTCCCTCCAACCAGCCGGTTCGCTACTGGAGACATCTTGCGGTAGTCCACATTACGCGTGTCCCGAAGTTATACGGGTATGTTAATCCTCTTTTTAGTAAATTTAAAATAGCGACATCTGTTGGTACGATTCCGTAAATTACAACTAACCTATGAACGGTTTTAATGGACGTTGAAATTCGAATATTTTTTTCTCAATCCTAATACAAAGGTCATTTTAATTTATACAAGGCTGATACTACATATATTTATCTTCACTTTGATTTGGTTAAGATTTGACAATTGTTTCGGATTCGATTCCGAGGAGTGCCCTGATATATCCAAATTGAAAAATCAATACTAATGTAATTAATACGGGACTCAATTGAAAATATCTCTTTTCTAATAAAACAATAATTTACCGATCCGGTTTATAAATGACAAAGTATAGGTAACAAACACAAAAAAAAGCTGACGCAGTCATTAGAACTGCCAACAGATGTAAAAACGAGGTTAAAAAAGTTTTCATTTTGAAAAACAACCTCATTGAGAACCATCTTTTTGAATTGAGTTGACAATATACTGTTTTTCATGAAATGTTTTTTTTATGAATTTGAGATATAATATCTTATTTATATTGACATCAAATCTATTAACATTTTTGGGGCGTGTTCAATAATGTATGGCATAAATTAAACACTGATTTTGCAATCGAGACTTTTAATTATGGACTTGTATGTTGAAGAAAAATATACATCCGTCTGTCATCGAATAAGCCATCTTTTCAAAAAGACCAGTGTGCATAGACACTTTTATATGGCCAGTTCGCTACAACGTAAAGAAAGTCGAGGCAGTCTTAAGTATTGCTGACAGAAGTGAAAACTCAAAACAAGGAAATAACTGTATTCTTTTTGAATTTTTAAATTAATTACAGTGTGTCTGACAATATTATAATTTTAGAATTTCTTTATTGATATTATTAACATTAGTGTGTTTTTTCTATCTATTTGCACTCGGAGCAATAATAATATATATTTTTATAAACTATTAATCAATTAAACGTATGACGAGCTGCAAAATATCAATTATTATTTAATCGTATGGCTGAAATGGAGGCCTCCGTTCTATTTTATTATAAAATATCAATATTACATGTACATAGACCCGGCCCTAATCTACGCGTCGCTAGTCTGACGCAAGCCGCGCAATACGGTCACGTTTACTAGCACGTCATGACGTGAAACTATAAATTATATCTCGTGCCAAAAATACCGCTCAATGCACCTAAGAAGTTTTTCAAAAATAATACAGAATAAATAAACATATAGAAAATTTAAATAAACAACAGCTGTGGTCATAAGGTCAAATGGATCATGAAGCATTACATTTATTCGACGTCCGCAAACACACAAGGGGCCTTTATTACTTAAGTGCCTATTTAAATTGGTCCGTTGTACTACTGACAATCTTCCCATTGACCCCTATTTCGAGTTCAAACATTTAACCGATGCCTTCCGACTATAACAATACAAAATTGGTATTTGCTTGGTGTTATGCCGTCCAAAAAATGACAAGCGAATTCCCCGTTTTGTGTACTATTGAATTTTATTTAATCCAAATAAAAACAAATCAAAAGGTGTGTGTAATTTGCATGCAGTAAAAGTGACACTTACTTAGTATTCTGATTATTGTTTAAGGTAATGAAATAAATACACTACGAAGGTGTACTTTGCAACATTAATAATACACAACACAGGAGTAATTTTTAAAAGTGCACGATAGTCACTACGAGAAACGGAAAATAATGAGCCATAGATTTCAACGCCTCTTTCTCTTTGTTTACATTTCGAGTGCATTTAAAATATAGTATACAGCATGGAGCTTAGTCTTTCTAGAGTCTGTCTATGGGCCCGTATACGACGGTAGAGTAGTGAGAACGCAGACCGCTACGAAACATGCGATATAAAAGAGGAGAGGAAGAGTAAGGAAACTATCTCATTCTCTCACAGCCTAAAACATAGATATGAATTTATAGCGATCTCTTTCTAATTACACATTTTCGTTCCATAAAATCCAATTCACACCGACCCAAAAAGAAGTTTTGCTTCAAAAAGTTCGTCTGTGAAATTTTGATCTCAAATTACTCGTTAAAAAAATGAGTTAGAAGTGTTAGCGTTGTTAAAAACCATAGAAAAAATATCGACGAGGCGACTAACAATAATATCTTTCTCCATAACTGGCTCCCACAACACTCACGGCAATTGTTTAAATCTAACAGCGAATTAAAAATCTCGCTTCGTAAAGTGTAAACTTAATTATGTAGACTAATTAAACAGGAAGTGTTCGTTAACGTTGGTTACAGGATTTCCTATGACAATTGCTTTTGAAACGAGCCGAAACGGACACGCAAGTGGTCGAAATTCGGGCATAATAACATTAATTTTTAATATTTCTTTTTCCTTATGCTGTATAGAGTGTTTGTAAGATATGTTGTATAAATATAGAGTCAAATAACATGATTATGAACAAAATATAATAGCCACGACATGATAGACTAACATCCCGCCATAAACTCCCATTTATAAAATTTATTGCATCAAAAGAAAATATCTATATGTCATAGTTATATTCCAAAAGCATTTTTCTTAAGATGGCGACCAATATTATTTTTTGTATATATTTGGTACCTGATTATTATGCCAGTATGAGATGTATACCAGCACAGAGGACCATTATACCATGTCATTTGTTGTTAAAGTTATTAAATTAACTATAAAGCCCAATCACATTGTCTTTTTATAAACTCGCGTTATTGGACTCTATCTATACATATTTGGTGGTAGAGCCACGCTGAAGCTATTACTGGTTTCAGCATGAATGGGTCGGCTCGCCCGCGGTCGTACCACCCTCGCATAGAAAACCGACGTGAAGTACAGTGCTTGCATTGTTGCATTACGTTCGGTCAGTGAGAGCGCCGGAGGCCCATCTCCCTCCTCTAACCCTACCCTCCAAAGGGTGGCAACGCACATGCGAGCCCTCTGGTGTTGTTAGTGTCCATGGACGGTGGTGATCACTTAACATCAGGTGACCCACCTGTTCGTTTGCCACATGTGATATAAAAAAAAACCGATAATAAAATGTAAACCTAACCCGTATAATAACAAAAAAGTTAAATACGTATTAAATACTTGGTTTAAAAAAGTTATCTAATAAATGCACCGCGCTCGCCAGAGGCAAGTTCGCGTTATCCTTTTTCACAAGTCTAACCTAACGTAACCAAAGCGACACAAAAGAGCAAGGTGCCGAACATTCAGCGGCCACGGTGCATTTAATATGAGACCTTTTTAAAGCCAAGGTTCAATATGGTGGTAGAGCCACGCTGAAACTATTACTGGTTTCAGCATGAATGGGTCGGCTCGTCCGGGGTAGTACCACCCTCTCATAGAAAACCGACGTGAAGTAACAGTGCTTGCATTGTTGCGTTTCGTTCGGTCAGTGAGAGCGGCGGAGGCCTACCTCCCCTCCCCTTTCCTCCTCTCCCTCCCCTAATCTCTTCCCCCAAAAGGGCGGCAACGCACTTGCGACTCCTCTGGTGTTGTTGGTGTCCATGGACGGTGGTGATCACTTAACTGCTGTGACCCACATGTTTGTTTGCCACTTATGACATTAAAAAAAAAAACTTATTTAATTTTTTTGTAATAATACCGAAAGTGTCTGTACTTTTTAGAATTTTGTGTAAAAAGTTGTTACAGGTATCATGGAATAAGTTATAAAATACATTTCAATCATTTTTAGAAATGCCTGTCTGTTTGTTTGAACACGCATCGCTGCTAAAGTACTGCGTTCACGATAAAACCTCACCAAGAAAATCATAAAGAAAGAAATACTTTATTGTTGGAACAACCATACAATTAAATTAGATTACACAAACTAATTAGACAGAAAAAAAAACATTTTAAAAATGAAAAAATAGATGTCCAACAATTGGCGAACCTATTCAGCAAAAATCTGCAATACTACAGGTAGTACTGCAGCGCTGATTTTCGACGGGAGCCTAAAAGCTTAAATCCTAGTAACATTTAGTCTTGGCTTCATTAAAATCGAAACTCTATCGAAAGTTATTATATTTTTAATGACGACGCGACTTAAACACGAGAGAAAAGAAGATAAGTAAATGAACTTAATACATTCGGATAATTTTATTGGTCACTGGTTTTTATATTAGGTTCCACACGGAGTCGCGGGTACAGCTAGTTGGAAATATAACACTTTACAACACAATACAATAATACAACACTCGAGTTAAATAGGTATAATACTAATTTTTTTTTTAGTAGCACAGCAAAATGACTGCACTGTGCCTGATGGTAAGCACAGTACAATCCAAAAACAATGGCGACCACCGAGTGACACAGTATCCATGCCGGCCTGCGAAATGCTGGATATGCACAGGCTGATCCCGAAACGCGACCCGCAGAAGCGAATCACTATGACGGGCTTTTTCGCCATATACATGGTGGTTGCGACCCAGTCGGGTTGTAAAACCCTACCACCCGCTTACGCCATTTAATTAAAAAATAAACAAAACCAATACAAATAAACGTATTTTAATGTTTTCTAAACACAAACATGAGGTCTACATGTTACAACAGACAAAAGTAATATATAATTTGTTACAATTATCCAGTAAAAAAAAAATTAAGTCTATGAAATTATAGTATAAATTAAGTACTTTCAAACTCAGGTATCTATTATGTACTATATAGAAATATCTAGATTTTTTTTACTTTTGTTACAATGGCTCTCTATAATTTGTTTGAAAAATAAATTAAGTTATTTGATACTAGCTATTGCAGTAGGTTATCTTTGGAATTGTAGCAAATATTGAATAGTTTTTATCAAAAATATTATTGTTACTACTCTACCCCTGTAAACTATAGTGCAATGATATTTAGCCAATTAATTTTCGGAACTTGAAGCTATAATATATGTAAAGCCTGATCATAATCTGATAAGCAGTATTTATAATTACAAACAGACATATATGTTTGCTTTATTCATTATCTGTAAAGCACATTTATTATTGTGGAGTATAGTCTATCAAAATATTAATAATTTACAACTTTTATTATCTAAAGGTTGATGTATATTATAAATTAAATTTTAAGTTTGAATATTTAAATTTAAACACTGCAAAATAATCCAAATCCTTATGATTAGAGCAGTATAAGATTTTTTTAACTAGATATTTCTATAGCACGCAAATTTATCTGTACATATTTATACATATATATGTATGTATATATATGTACATATATCCTTATATTTATATACAGGTAATAGCATACTGCTGCACACAGAAAGACACAATTGTTTCTGCCTGGCGTCTCCACATGTTACAAACAATATTGTGTCTTTATACTTCCTTTCTACAAAATGTATGTCGGCTGATGTAGTTTTATGAAAATGAAGCTTAAAATATAGCTATATTGTAGCGAAAATGGTATTTACATCCGCCTTTTTCTTTATCACCTTTCTAAACATTTAATATTCAAGGAATGTCAGATCTTATGTTACGTTTTCAACTAAAACTATACATATTATTCTTAAAAAAAATACATGGTCCATATAATATGAGCAGTTTTTCATAATCACAGTAAAAAAAAATGATTATAACATGTTTAGAAAAATCACAAGCCTGTTTTAAGCGTTATGTTATCCCTTAGACAGAGGGAAAGTTATTTAAGTCGTGAAGTCCTTTTGACTACAAATAGGTCATACATATACCATGTAAATGGTTAACCACTTGCAGTAGTATTCTAGGATATGACACTTCATGGTCACACCTAGTATTTAAAAGGGTAATATCAAAAGAAGTACTAATAAACAACAAAGAGAACCCAAGTTAAAGTTTGGTCTAAGACCCTCAAAAGTATAGCTATTAACCTAGGTGCTATGACCGGTGCTGAAAGCTGTGAGGGGCGACCCGGAGTTATTAACTTTCGGTAATAAAACGTACAATAAACCCTTTTGTTTTGTTCATGCTTCGAAAAATTATCCTTTGTTACTTGGTCTTTCACATTCACTTCAGCCAACGGCGGTCATTGACACAGTGCTTTAACATAGACGAAATGAGGTTTGAGCATAATTTGTATGTTGTTTATTTAGAACGAGAATCGAGTACAGAGTATGCTCCATAAATATTGCTACTGTCTAAATATGCAGCCTGTATATCTGTATACTGGAGGTAAGCAATACTATCTCATCAAAAATAGCCAAATCAATGACTTCCATCAAGGCTTACCTAATACTGAAATGGTCACATGTTCTCCTGATATTTTTTTTAGATTACAACCAAGTATCTAAACGTAAAACAAAAAAATACTAACCAATGTCTATTCCTACTGCAGACATCTATTATTTTATTTGATACAGTATAGTTTTTAACACAAATCTATATTATTAAAAAAACATTGTGCTAATTAAATAATGAACTTAGGATAGTAAGTATACCTCTAGCTCACAGACACGGTATAAGAGGATACTCAAAAACTATATTATCTAATGTATCATTTACATTCAACTCTTTATCATAACATTAACGTAGGCACCAAAACTATCCGAACCACTTTCTTAAAATCTTTTTCTTGTAATTTTTCCCTTCATTAATTAATATTAGTGAATATAAAGAGGAGAAATGTCAATATAACAGATTATAGACCAGCTAAAACTCAACAAAACCTCCTAAAAACACAATACTTTTAAATTGGAAAAGTTTTGATACACAAATCAATGGAAATCAATTCACAGTGTAATTTATATCAATGGCTGTGTAAAAATAAAATTAGTGGCTAACACTCCTTCCAGAAATAAATTACCACTGTAATAGGTGGTCGTTATGCATTATTTCATTTTAGTATTGAATAAGTTGCTCCGGCTGTCTTTCAAAATCTTTGCAAACCTTATAGATATTCAAACTCAGGCATTGTCATTTTGACAGACTATAGAAAGTTCCTTTCTATGTTTTGCTTCAAATAAAGAGATATACTTTTAAAGCTGAGAAAGGACAATGCCCATTGCAAAAATATTACTACAAACAATAAGTAAAAAAATATGTCTATTTCACTGATTAATCTCAACATTTTTCCTTTTAAAATCAAATATAAATTAAACTATTTTGTAAATTATAGCCTAAAATACTATTAATTTATTATTCTCCCCTTAAAATCCCACATATAAAGTGCGTAGAAAATATTGTATGCAGTCCATATATAAGTTATTTTTCCCTGACATGTACTGTTCTTTGCGTTTGTCGTAACAACCAAGTTAGAAGTCAA
Source organism: Antheraea pernyi (assembly GCA_015888305.1). NCBI lineage: Eukaryota > Metazoa > Arthropoda > Insecta > Lepidoptera > Saturniidae > Antheraea > Antheraea pernyi. The sequence goes on from MU158817.1 coordinate 459,890, forward strand.
TCATCATCCACCCTTTGTTTCTTACTTGTGTTTGATGGAGTTTGTGGTGGGGATGAAGCTGTGTCCCGCCTCTTTCCCGAATGCCTCGCACACGCTGTTGCAGACAAACGATTCGGCTGAGATTCTCGATTCGGTGAGAACTGTTTCAGCATTTCCACATCATTGAATATCACCTGAGCACCACCTCCACACGTCGGGACCACATCACCCTTGTACAATTTAGTCTCCAGCTCACCATCCGTATCCTGTTCTTGGGAGATGAGACAGTATTTCGATGTTTTCGAATTCGCAATATCTTTAACGCTAGTCAATTTGTTAACCACTTTACTGTTGGTTATGTTCGGTTTCATAACCGTACCCATAGGGACGAGTTTGTTTGGTGCATGTTCGACCCATTCTCGTCCGTCCGCTGACAGGGATCTTCGATGGCGTGGGTTAGCGATGGCGACTCCTCTGCGTGATAAAGGCGTTTCTTTACTATCGCGTGTTTGAGCGGCGGCCGAACTAAATGGCGTAAGTAAATGCGCAGGCAAAGCTCTCGGCGTTGAACCCGGCGTAAACACTCTAGTACTTTGGACTACAATGTCATTATTTCTTGGATAAGAGTCAACGTGATCTCCTCTATCAGGGTTGACGGCTTCCGCAATTATACGAAGACGATTTTCTTTCTCTTCTATGACGTTACGTAAGCGTTCCTTTTCCGAGTTAATAATCTCTTTCGCTTTCTCATGTTCTGCTGCTATTTTATTATTGAATTTCTTTTCCAGAACTTTCTTTTGCTTCTCCTTGTCTAATCTGTTTTGATTTATAATCAAATCCTTCTCCTGTAACTCTCTTTTCAGGGCTGTAGTATATTCTGTCATTTCTGATAATTTTCGCTGATAAGTGAGTGATGCGTTTTCCGATGCTGTCAATCGTTCTTCCAATGCTCTGTTTCTTCGTTCAGCTGATAGTAATTGATTTTTTAAAGAGCCATTTTCACTTTTTACTTCTAAAGACTCCTTCTCTAAATCTAATAATGCTGACCTCAGCCTTTCATCACTGATAGCTTTACTTCTTTTCAAGGTTTCTCTTCGACTCATTCTCATTTCTAAATGTGCCATTAATTCCTTAATTATATGAGCAGCTTCAGAGCTGTTCAGTTCCAAACTAGGGAAATCTGGGCCTAGACTGTAAACTAAGCCTAAATCTAAATCAAGATCTCTAGCTTCTTGTCTAGCTAAGTTGTCTCTGGCTGCAGTAAAAAGCCTGTTTGCTTTGCGTCTCCCTGATGTTAGACCCATTGTTGCACCTACATCCGTCACCTGAGGCTTAGCTACCTCAACCTCTGCAGCCATCTCTGCAAACCTCATTACTTGTATAGTTTCATCATAGTCCTCAGCCCTTGAGTTCACACACACAATCATACGTACCTGTCCTTGACCTTCAAAATAGTTTTTAAATAAATGTGTTATTTTCGATTCACGATACGGAACCATATTCGTGGTTCCATTTATTTGATTCTCTCTCAAAGCTTCCATACATGTTCGTAATGTCATTAAGGACTTATTAATAGAACCAGCTTCACGTAGACGGTCCCCTTTGTTTTTCGTTCTATTCGTTCGTTCACTACCAGCTAAATCAACTAAACTCAGCTGGCTGACGGATAAAAATTTCTTATTTTGAATCACAGCTTCGCCCATCTCGTCTACCGGTGCCTGCACTAGACGTATAGTAAAAACGGAGTGACTTCTACTTGATTCTGCATTCAGAGTCGTGTGAGCCATACGTTTCCTTTTCAAACCCAAATAAAAAGCTGTGAATGCTTCTTCGGCTGATTTAATCTCAACTTCTGTGACTCCGTGTACATACATATTATGTCCTGCGTCTTCTCTTATAATTTTCACAGGTAGATTCCTACTCATGGGTGGTGTATCTTCAAGCAGGTCAAAAACACTATTGTTATAAATTTCAACATATGTAACAAACACTGCATACTGATTGTCCTCAATTATACCACCAATTTTTGTGATGTCCGTAGAAGACATTGCCAGGTCTGGGTTCGAATTGTTTTTTTTACCAGATTTAAACCTGTGCAGTTCTTGTTGACGTTCCAGCATGGCCTCAGCTTCAGTCTGGATATCAAACATGTTCATTTTGTCAGGTTTAAAGAGATATTTATGAGCCTGATAATCATTTATTGTTTTGAAGATAACGTTTAAGCATCTAGGCAGAATACCACAGTTCTGTGATTCACCGGTCATAGTGAAGGTTTTGCCGCTCCCTGTCACACCGTATGTGAATAAAAGACCGTTTTTACCTTTAATCAGACCTTCTACCAACGGTAAGGCAACTTTATCGAAAACTTCTTGCTGCGAAGCATCAGGCGGGAAAACTTCTTTGAAAGTATATTTCATCGTTTTACTATTTTCATTCCTGTAACTCAGCGCATTCGCCGGTGGCATAAGCAGTACTGTAGTCGGTGATAATATCTTCATGCAAGACACATCATTATCTCTTTGCATGGGGCGTAAACGGCAGAAAACCTGCACAGGGTCGCGTTCTAGTGCGAGATTTTGTTTACTTCGAGCCGGCGTCCGCATATCGTTTAACCTTTGCTTCGATTTAGACGACTTCATTTTTATATAATTTAAGCACTCACATACACTTATATAGAGTTTGTTGCGAAAAAACTTTATAACGGATTTTCGATAAATCAAAGCAACGGTCGTCCATAGATTTTATATTATCAATATTAATCGTAGGATTTCAATATTTTTGCTACACTCGACTATCTCGCTCGCACATGACGTACCTCCTATATTGATTTCGTGTAACGACTTACAGTATGTCTCATTACAAATTAGTCGGTTAATAATTACCCGTTTGAGGGAATGTTGACGTTTCTGTAATATATTAAGGCTACTAGATACAAGTCCTTTAAGCTATTGACGTTTCTTAATTACCAAAGTTGCCAGCGATTGGAATGAATTACCCTTTGTATATAATATTCATTTAATGTCATGTAAAATTTTAAATATTATTGGATTCTAAAGGAAAGATGGTTAAACTCTATTAATTTTCTTTGCAACATATTAGTGATATTTTACTATGAAAGTGTATGACTATTTATTTACTAATCTAGATAAAATATTAGTTATATTGGCCCGTACTACGGTATTTATACTTTTTACAGAAATTATACGACGATAAAAAATTTATTTGAGTAACTTATAGTTTATTTAGTCTTTATTGAACACAATAAATACATATATACTATAAGATATTTCAAATTACGTGGTTAATACAAAGAGTGACCCTATTGCTAATAATAAAATTTTCTGGGATATTTAGGATGTATAGTAATCTGCACAAACAAAACTACAGTCCCTGGCCATATTATTAGACGCACCATAAGATCTTATATAAAACGTTAATTATCAGGTGATACTGTACAGATGTATTGTTTTTATGAGATACAATGTATATTTACTATATTATTAATAACGTAAGTATCTGTAAAACTAATAAAACATCGTCATTATAGAAAAAATATGTATTTATTAATTCTCGAACAAAAATGAAGAAAATGTAATGAAAACTTAATATTTTGTTGAGAGCTATGAGAGCTTTAATTCTGCGCGGCATGCCATCAATGCAAGACTGTACTGTGTTCTGCATTTGAGGATGATGATTCCAAACATGAATAATATATTGTAGGAGCTGAGTTTTGTATGTAATCACTACTTTAGTCACTTCTCTTTTCATGGATAAATTCATTCAAATTTCAATTCAATTCAAATTCATCTCTTGAATAAGAGTTCATTAAAGAAATACTAATCAACCTTTAAATATAACACAACTGTTTACAAACTTCGTCGAAAACAATAGTTGGGATTTATCCGCCCGAAAACGGACGTTACATAAAATAAACGGGATCATAACCACTGTGAAGTACCAAATAGGTATATGTTTGTCCTCCTCCGAACCAAAAGTTTGGATACGTGCCTGCCTGAACTATAAAGGATTTTGCATAAAAATTGTGAAATATGCCGGGACCTTTAATATTATGTATTTTCTTGGTATTAAATAAAATACTATATAGAGTAGAGTAATTTATAGGAGAAACAGGGTGCGAGCATTCCGGCAAAAGAAGCCATTTAGTTTCAAATTCTGATATATGATCATGTTTACGTAAGCCAAATATAACCGTAATACAAAGGATGTAGTCGTTCGAGTTTTTATCATGTTGAGCTTATCAAGCAAGCGTCAACATAGTCCAAGATCGAGAGGAGAAGCATAAAGCTCTATATGTTCCTTGATAACTTAATGTAATAGAAATACGCAAATCGGTTATTCGGTTATCTTTATTGAAACACAATATTTAGATAAAATAAAACTAGCAGAAAAGAGCAAAATTTACTCATCTATAGAAGCTTAGTTTATAGTAACTCCCTATTTTTGGGAAATTACTAAACTAAAGTATGCCAACATTACAGTTATAACGTTCCGTTATATGGTAGTTTTGTTCCGTTGTTAAGTCTAACTTGAATCATGATTATAATAGGAAATAGGACTTTACAATTAAATATTTAAATATCTTTTACATATTAAATATTTAAAGCAAGTTGTAACATTATTAACACTATATGTAACATTCTGTGTATGATTTATTTTGTTTTATGAAATAATATTCACAAACTATTTCGGTTAACGGAATATAAATATCAAACATCAATCAGATACAAAAACATTTGATAAATATAGGTAATTGTAAGTGTAAACAAAGTTGTTTGTATTTATATTTGTTTATTCCTAGGGCGAAAAATATGATGGAAGGCGTGCTGATGTGTGGTCTTGCGGTGTTATATTATATGCCTTGCTCGTCGGTGCGCTGCCTTTCGATGATGACAACCTACGACAGTTACTCGAAAAGGTAAACAGTATTATGATTTTATTGTCACGCTTTTTGTAGAACCTCGGCCAATTTATTGAGTAGGATGTAGTCAAAATACTCTTTTATAATATAATATAATATAATACTCACAATGTTATAAAATTCACAACGTTTTGTATTGAAGTACTATTTGAGGCGTTTAGAATCATAGGCGGTTACCTACATTTTTTGGGAATAATGAGTTTTTTATGTGGTGAGACAGCAAATTTTCAATAAAGAACGATCTATGATCTTTTACTTATTTTAATCTATATATTAAAATACAGTTTATACATTAATAATCACTGCTATACTTAGTTTAGAAAAGAAACATTTTTTCCACTTTGCCAAAATGAGTTGAAGCATAGGATAGACTTTTCTATATACGACTCATTTATGAAGTGACTCATCACAAACACTGCTCTAGACTTCCAGTCCTGCAACATGCTGACGTCAATCCATGGAAAGCTTAAACACATCTTTTCTCCCTTCTTTCCTCTTTATTTTATTTATAGTTAATAGACAAGCAGCATAATTGCTGATACGTCTATATCGCACTGTGTCGAATCTTTTCATTGGGTTTTGGTCACTGCAGATGTTCACTTATTAAGGTGAGTTTATTTGTCCGGAGCCAGTTGTCGAGTCGGTTTATAAAACCATGCACAGAACTAGTGGATACTACTTCGTCAGGCAATCGGTTCCAGTTCAGAGCCACTCTGTTGGTGAGGAAATTGTGTGCACTGGTTGTGTGTGAAAGTGATCGACTTATTTTAGTTTGATTTCCTCTTGTAGATCTTGTTGTGTCTCTTAAAGTATACATTTATACATATTTCATAAAACACCATCAACATTATAAGATATAGAGTCAAATAATACAAGATCTAAAAAATCTAACATGACTACTATTTAGATTTTTGTGGAAAAATTTGTTACAACTGTCTTCTTTATTTTATTCTTTTGCCTCTGTGGAATATTCCATAATTCCGCCAGTGTCAAGTACATTGAGAACAACTCCAATGATAATACAACAACAAAAGATTTGAAGTTGATTTCAACCACCACCATTTATGTCTAACATAGAACCAAAGAACAATACACTATTGGGATTAGTAAGTTCCTAAACAACTAAGTTAGTAAATAAATATCATATACATAACTGTCTTCTATTAAGTAAGAAAATATATTTCAATCATTTTGAAAAATGTGTGTCTGTCTCTTTGTTTGAACATGCAACACTCCTAAAGTACTGTGTTCACAATAAAACCTCACGAAAAAAATCATACTATCCTGGAGTAACATTTAGTCTTGGTTATATTAAAATCGGTTCCTAAACAACTAAGTTAGTAAATAAATACCATATACGTATACATATATATCTAGTACAGGTAAGTCAAATGCAACAATTAGTTAGAGCTTAATTTTATTCAAATTAATATATTTACACATAACTGTAATAAAAGGAGTGAAGGAAACGGAAAGGAGGAATTGCATATGGGTGGGGCGGGATATCTCCTGGGGGAGTATATCATATAGTGACACGCGCCGATATGGACAATTAAAGAATATATGGTCCAGATTACCTTCATCTAAACCACATTCACATAGTGAGTGATCCCGAACTCTAATTTTTGCCAGATGGACAGGCGTGCATGCATGGTTCAAACGACTTCGGCAGGTGACCGATATCGTACGCTTGTCTACGTTACGAACCAAGGAAAACCAGGGTTTAGCGGGGATGGTTGGCTGTATATTGCCATAGAATTTCGCCTTAACCTTGCGTGATGTCTGCCACTGAATATTACATGCTTTAAACATCTGGTGTTTCATACTTGAACATAGATCCCCAGGAATGATCTGAAAATGAAAGGGCTTAATACATTTGGATAATTTGATTACTCACTGTTTTTTTTACAATAAATTCCACATGGATAGAGTCTGGGCACAGCTAGTTATGTATATAATATAAAATCCGCTACATGACATACCATAGTCCCACCAAAAATTTCATAATTTTTCTCTTATGTGTGAAGAAATAAATCTTGTTCGTAAAATTTGTTTTCAGTTACATAAATTAAGAATTAAATGTCCCACAGGTGAAACGTGGAGTGTTTCATGTTCCGCACTTTGTACCTCCTGACTGTCAGCAACTGCTCCGGGGCATGATAGAAGTAAATCCAGAGAAGAGAATGACGGTAATAATTAGAAGAACTATAGAGTATATCTAAAATTTTGCATCGTAGTAGGGCTTTCTCTAAGTCTGTCTGGGTAGCTACCACACTCAACAGTTTTTTTTTTTCGGTTGACTATGTTATTGAACGAACGGGGTCTTAACAGCATCACCGGACTACTAAGGTGAGCGCTTAAGGCACTCAGCCGATTTTATTTGACAACTAGCTCAAGGGTCCACAGCACACCTCGGCTTGGGCTGTTGCCTGATACATGCAATTTGCGACGTATCTGAGCTAAGCTAAACTAACTATTCGTACATATATGAGTTGTTGGTCCCTCAACTGAAAAATCTCTCACCAAGCATCTATAAGTGTGTTGTGACAAGCATTTGAGAGCCAATCACTGTAAGTTTGGAGTTTATTGTAGTAGTGAATATATTTAAGGGAAATGACAATCACACAAAGTATAAATTAGACAACAGACACTAGGGAGCTTGGTCAATGACTTAATCAAAATGTATAGAAAATAGTTCTGTTCAGTTTTACTTAAATCTTCTCGATGGAAAGCAAGCACCAGTGCTATGACCTCTGTCAGTATTTGAACCTATCTCTATTATAATTTTTTATCTGTAAATGACAGTTATAAATTTTACTTTTATACTACCTACAATATAACTCAGATTAAAAGGAGGTATAATAAATAATTTTGTCTCTATTTATGGAATGCTTTCAATATAAGTTTTCTAGGAATATTCTTCTCAATGATTGGATTGTTTGTCAGAACCGGTTGTAGTTTTGACATTCATAAGTGCCTTTTCAGTGGCTAAGCTGAATAAAGAGTTTTGATATGAATCTTCCGTAAGTATCTTGTCTAGCTATTCGTTAGTTGGCAGTGTATACTGTGCATATGAGGCTTGCATAACTGCCTGAGGTATTTTTCAACACATTTTCCAGTTGGCGGAGATAACTCGACATCCATGGGTCACTGCCGGCGGGAGAGGAGAGTTGGAACAAGAGTTACCCATGATGGAGGTGGTACAGACGAGAGTGCTACCATCAGCGGAGGCAGTAGACCCTGACGTATTACAGGTGAGGTCTTTGTCTGATTGGCTTTGTTTTGTTATATTGTACACCGAGTCTACAACAAATTTCATCACTAGGGTTGGCCGAACTTTTTTTTCTTTGGTTACCATGAAAATATCATCTAAGGTCTTATTATAAATACTAAGAGGTGACCCATCTTGATTTTTAATTTTCTATATAAATAACTAGCCTCTGCCCGCGATTTCGTTTGCGTGGAATACCTACTTTGGACTAAAGCTAACACGCAGCGGAAGCTCTCAAGAGGAAAAAAACCCCGATTTTGAAATGTTCCTCATTGGTGTTCCGCTCATATTCTTAGCGTTTTTTTTATGTCATAGGTGGCAAACGAACAGGTGGGTCACCTGATGTTAACTGATCACCACTGTCCATGGACACTAACAACACCAGAGTTACTAGTGCATTGCCACCCTTTGGTGGGAAGGGTTAGGGGAGGGAGAGGAGAGGGGAGGGGAGGTGGGCCTTCAACGCTCTCACTGATCAAACGAAACGCAACAATGCAAGCACTGTTACTTCACGTCGGATTTCTATGAAAGGGTGGTACTACCCCGAACGAGCTGACCCATTCATGCTGAAACCAGTAATAGTTTCAGCGTGGCTCTAACACCAAACAACAACAAAGCGTGATGATATATAGCCTATAACCTTCCTCGATGAATGAGCTATAAAATACAGAAAGAATTTTTCAAATCGAACTGGTAGTTTCTGAGATTACCCTCTACATCGTCACAAACTCACAAAGTATATTCTCTTTATAATATTAGTATAGATACAAGGTTCTTTTGTTTTTTATATTTCACTTATATCATGTGTTGACTGACCCTGTTTTTTTTATTTTAATGTAATCAAAAGAACAGGGTAACATTCAGATGTTGAATCTAGGTACATTTTACAGGCGATGTGCAGTTTGGGATGTTTCAAGCAAAGAGATAAGTTAATACAGGAACTTCTGAGCCAACAGTGAGTTAACTTTGACTATTATAAATACTACATACCTAATTTTATAATCTAAAAAAAATGTATTATAATATAAAAAATAAAGAATTTCCCAAGTCAGTTTATACATGACGAAATTAGGAGGTAATAAATATTTAAAAAATACACTGAAATGAGAACTACTCTTTTTTGAAATCGGCTAACAATAGGTCATTAGTACCGATGCATGGATAGGGTATTGACACTGACATGTTTATCGGGTTAAAGTCACAACACGGAGAAGGTGATATACTTTCTGCTGTTGGAGCGCAAGCGTCGGAGACCCGCCCGCGACGACGAGGTCCGTCCTGGAGCCGTCGCGACCCTCGCCGCGCACTCCGCCCCCGCGCACCCGCCCTCCCTCGCCGCGCCCACCGACCCGCCCAGGAAGCGCCTCGACACATGCCGGGTAAGTGACGACATACAACACCACACGACACATTCATATATTTAACACATCACACAGCACGATCCGCCCAGGAAGCGCCTCAACACCTACCGGGTTAGTCACGTCCCACGACACCACACAACACACTCGCATATTCAACACATCACACAGCACGACCCGCTCAGGAAGCGCCTCAACACCTACCGGGTTCGTCACGTCCCACGACACCACACAACACGCTCGCACATTCAACACATCACACAGCATGACCTGTCCAGGAAGCGCCTCAACACTTAACGGGTTAGTCACGTCCCACGACATCACACAACACAGTCGCATATTCAACACATCACACAGCACGACCCGCCCAGGAAGCGCCTCAACACCTAACGGGTTAGTCACGTCGCACGACATCACACAACACACTCGCATATTCAACACATCATACAGCACGACCCGCCCAGGAAGCGCCTCAACACCTACCGGGTTAGTCACGTCCCACGACACCACACAACACACTCGCATATTCAACACATCACACAGCATGACCCGCCCAGGAAGCGCCTCAACACCTACCGGGTTAGTCACGTCCCACGACACCACACAACACACTCGCATATTCAACACATCACACAGCATGACCCGCCCAGGAAGCGCCTCAACACCTACCGGGTTAATCACGTCCCACGACACCACACAACACACTCGCATATTCAACACATCACACAGCATGACCCGCCCAGGAAGCGCCTCAACACCTACCGGGTTAGTCACGTCCCACGACACCACACAACACACTCGCATATTCAACACATCACACAGCACGACCCGCCAAGGAAGCGCCTCGATACCTGCCGGGTTAGTCACGTCACACGCCATCACACAAAACACTCACACATTCAACACATCACACAACATGTAATACTGCATAGAAAATGCGCGCGATGCCGTAGTAATTGATTAGTCTCCTGTATTAAATTTCTTACAAGACTGAGGACATACAATAAACTATCTTAGAGAGAGAAGGAGACAACCAATTATCTGGTTTATAATATTATAGTGGAGGTTCGGTCATTTTGGATTAATATGGTTATTACAGGTGAACGGGCAGTCAGCACATTTTGGACAGATCAGCGAGGGCTCCCCCATCACTCCGAGACGGTCACAGTTCAGGTAACCGACAATGGTGGTACATTTGTACATTGGATTTGTATTGAGACTAGATCTGAAGGACTATAGCTTCTGTATATCTTTCCATAGACAGCAACCTCGGTAATTGGGGATAATTCATAAATGAAGTGAAAACTATAAATAGGTGGTAGAGCCACGCTGAAGCTATTACTGGTTACAGCATGAATGTGTTGGCTCACCCGGGGTAGTACCACTCGACACACAAAAAACCGAAGTGAAGTAACATTGCTTTCATTGTTTCGTTTCGTTCGGTCAGTGATAGCGCCGGAGGACCACCTCCCCCCCCCACTTCCCGCTCCTCCCCATTTTTCCAACACTTCCCCCCCAAACACAAGCTGGCAACGCACTGGCGAATCCCCCGGTGTTGCTAGTGTCAATGGACGGCGGTGATCACTTACTATCTACTACTACTTACTAATATGTATAAAAAAAAACTTCTTTAACCTGATTGTAATTGAAAAGCTACATTAAAAAAAGATTAACATATACACTCATAAGGTGAAATGTGTGTAAGGATGAGATACAAAACAGTATACAGTGTTTCTTAGATATTCACTTTCTCCTCATTATATTAATTAACGCTTATGCTCGCTGGAGCATCGTGATTATTGTATGTTTGTACATTTTTTTTTAAATTTCCCAGCTGTTACTGCACACAAACAAACACACGTATGAAACTCAAACTAGAACAACATACTTGTGAATGTACAACGAGGAAACCGTGAAAACAATGAACACTGTATAATGTATTGTATCTCGTTCTATCTCACGTTAAATCCTATAGATGTATATGTTTGTCTCTTTTCAATGTCACTTTTTCGTTTTACACAGTTACAAATCACAACGAGGCTAATAAAAGTTATCACTTAATAAATCCAAGTATTTTAATTAATATTCTCCTACCCTTTTTTTATCCTTTCCCTGTCCTTGGCGATAGTATTGTTTGGAGGTGGTAAATTAAACGTTTGATTTTTTTTTTAATGCTGAAAATAAAACTGTCTCTCCATGCAGATCGTCTTCCAGTCGAAGGACTGAGGGTCGCAGTTCACCGCAGCTCTCTGCCAGCCCTCCAGGTATTAATTTTTTTTTATATCTGAATTCAGTCCCATAGTCATCAACATATTGAAACAAAAAAAAGGGTTCATAATGACGTTTCCTCTACCAAAAACTTAGGATTCCATCACGTTACTCTTAACACATCACCGCTTAAGAGACCCTGATGATATTCGTATATGTAAGACCGCTACATGAATAGGGTTTTCAAGTATGGTCCCTAATTATTATTTTTTTATGATAAGTGATCACCACCGCCATAGACACTAACAACTCCAAGGTAGTCGAAAGTGCGTTGCCAGCTTGTGTTTGGCAAAAAGGGAGGGAGAGGGGAGGGGAGGTGAGTATCCGGCGCTCTCACTGACGGAACAAAACGCAACAATGCAAGCACTGTTAGTTGACGTCGGTTTTCTATGAGAGGGTGGTACTACCCCGGACGAGCCGACCCATTCAAAATATGTATAATTCTAGGAAGATATAAATAGTTTAGAAAATGTACAAAGAAAATCCATAATCCAATCCAATCCAAAGCCACAATTTCCTTGGCAATTGAATGGTATTAAACAGAAACCGATTGCCTGATATAATAATATATACTAATAAGACAGTATATTGTTAAAAAAAGTGAGTCGGAAAATTACTACGGATAAAAAAAAACTAACTCGCGATAAGTTAACATGTATAGTGATAAAAAATCCAATTTTTTTTTTAATATCAAAAGTAGGCAAACCAACAGGTGGGTTACCTGATGTTAAGTTATCACCACCGTCCATAGACACTAGCAATACCAGGGGAGTTGCAAGTACGTTGCCAGCCTGTGTATGGGGGAGGGGTATGGAAAGGAGATAGGGAAAGGAGGTGGGCCTTCTGCGCTCTAATTTATTACTATATAATTTCTACACTGTACGTTATATAGACATATCAGCAATTATGCTGCTCATCTATTACCGAATAAATAAATATTAATATTCCCCGCAGCTGTACACACACCACATCGGGTCTCATCACTAGGAGGTACTCCGGCTACTCCCGGATCACCATTAGGTATGTAATCAGATCTAGATTTAAGATTCATATTTTGATCCCTACAATTTTTTGGCACAGCTATATAAAAAAATTTTCATAGATCCACATGATTCTGATAGAATTGTAGAAAAATAAAAGAATATATCTGAATGGCTCCCAACTATCTCGCTTACCAATTTTTTGCATGGAGGCTGGAAATTTTTCACATTTCCATAAGAGTTTTCAAAACTTTATTTTTATATGTATTTTCCTAACGATTACAAACAACAAAAATAGTACCGTTACCGTAACCGTTCTGCAGTTTCGCTTTTTTTTTTTTATCGAAGCACGGCAAAGTTACTTTACTGTGTCTGATGGTGAGCACAGTATAATCTAAAAACAATGGGGACTACCGAGAGACACACTATCACTCACCGGTCGCCGCTGTCATGCCGGCCTGCATAAATGTCTCTTCACGTTACACTTGAAGGACCCCATATTATAGGAAGGAGGGAACACACTGGCCGGGAGATTAAATACAGTCATGAATTCTGACTTTTACTAGTGGTCCCGGTGGAAGTTGTCCCGCCCTCGTAATAATAAAAACCTTGACAAATTATACAGCACTAGCCTCTGCTCGCGACTTCGTCCGCGTGGAAGGTCTAACGCAGCGGAAACTCTCAAGAGGAAAAAACGCCCCGATTTTGAAACATTCTGTATTGGTGCTCCGCTCCTATCGGTCTTAGCGTGATGATATATTATAGCTTATAATAACCATGCAAAAAATTTCACTCTTATTCCGTCCAAGGAAAGAAAAAAACTTGATTGACGGTCACCGTTCTCAGTTACTATCAGATGAACTGTCGAATTAAACTGTGATAAAATACAAGTTTCAGATATGTTGATATGTTTTTTCCTTACAGCATCACCATCAGTACGTGAACACCATCACCAAAGGGCGAATTCCACGGGACCCACAATTAGTTTGAATATAAGTGAGTTTTTATCACTTTGAGTCCCTATAGCTTGATTTTTGGGATAAAATATTGGATGACTTTTGGTGTATAAGCCTATAATTTAGTGGATTTTACTTTTTTATTCATAACTAGGTGTGCCCGTGACTTTGTTCGCGTGGAACCTTATGTAAAAAAAACAGTGGCTAATAAAATCATCTCAGTCCATTTACTTGTCGACTTTACTCTCGTATTTAAGTCGCGTCGCCATTAAAATTACAATAACTTTTGATATAGTGAACTGATTTTAATGAAACCAGGACTAAATGTTACTGGAAGATATGCTTTATGATTTTCTTGGTGAAGTTTTGTGGACGTGGTACTTTAGGAGTTATGTGTTCATACAAACAGATAGACATTTCTAAAAATGAAGGAAATGTATTGCAACAATTTTTTTCCACGTAAATCTAAAAAGAAGATTCACGATAGATTTTTATTATATGTATAGCTCCTGTATAATATTGGTGGCATTATAGTCTAATATCATATATATTCTGAGATATCAGAAGAACGTTCTAACAACAGCACGATTTTGTTGACACCTTTACTCGATCATAGCAGTAGCATCTCATTATTTAACAATTAACAAGAAAGGCTTATCATAGTTATTATAATATTTTCGGTAACCAATCTAGTAGATTATAACTGTTATTATCGAGTAGGTAATTATATTACAAGTTTCTTGCGATCGTTCCAATCACCTAACAAGATGGTGGCCGTTTTGTTAGAACTCTCCGGGGAGTTTTTGTGGCAAGTCAGAATCCATGCTCCGTAGTATTGTTTCCCGTCCCACTTGTGCACAATAACTAAATATTACGTAAAACACCACCAATATTACAAAATATAGAGTGATATAATACAAGACTGTGAGTAAAATATAAAATCCACTACATGACACCTCAAGAACCCGCTAAAAACTCACTTACTGGTGTTGTTATATCGGTAATGGAGTTTAAAAAAAATCAAATCAAAATCACTTTATTCAATTTAGGACCTAAGAAGGCACTCATGAACGTCAAAGCTACCACCGGTTCGGACAAACAACCCAGTCATCGAGAAGAACCGGGAAGAAACTCGATCTGGTTTATCTTTTTAACAAATATATATGATATTTAGAATATATTACGTACATGTTACAGACGTTTTTAATGGATGCACAGAGATGAGTCAATTCCAGACATCGCCATCGTTCACATATTGATCCACTCTATAATAGCCTTTTGACACTAAAACCCGCTTGAAATATTGTCATCAAGGTGGCGAACCAGGTGAAGCGGTGATAATTATCAACGAGGCTCCAGCCATCGGATCCACGGTCTCTGCCAGGCCCCATAGCCCTTCGCATTCACACAGAGGTAATTAAAAAAGAAAATCTGTATCGACCACCAGATCAAACTCCAATTTTCCAGTATCATAACAGGCAAACGAACATGTGGGTCACCTGATGTTAGGTGATCCCCACCGTCCATAGACACTAACGACACTAAGGGAGTCGAAAGTGCGTTGCCAGCCTGTGTTTGGGGGAAAGGGTTGGGAGGGGGAGAGGAGTGGTGGGGCTCCGGGGTGGTAGTACCCCGTACGAGCCGACCCATTCATGCTGAAACCAGTAATAGCTTCAGCGTGGCTCTACCACCTTACAAAATCAATCAATTATAATAGATTCACCATACATTTACATACAGTCTGTTCGTAATCGCTACAGAACCATTTTTGGCACACAACTTTGAATCATAGTGTTCGCTAAAACAAGTATGTTGGGAAGTTTTTCAATTACACGATTATTAAATACTTACAAACCAGTATATATCCACTATGGGTAGGGTAAATGACTGACGTGCAAGGATTATCGATAGATCGTTAGTAGATTAGCCTTCGCCCGTCGATATCTATATCTATACCTCCTTTATAAGGCACAAGTTCGGCCTTGCGTGGAGTATTGTTCGCACCTCTGGGACGGTTCCGCCAAATACCTACTAGATACCCTGGACAGGTTGCAGAGACGGGCTGTCCGCATTGTTAATGATTCAGACATTACACAGTTCATAGAGCCGTTTCAGTTGCGCAGAGACATTGCCACACTGTGCGTGTTCTACCGTCTGTATCATGGCGAGTGTTCTGAAGAGCTATTTAATTTAATCCCTTCCTCCCCTTTTCACAACCGTACCACGCGCGCTGCGCTCGGGAGCCATAGTTTTACGGTAAATCCTATCTGGGCACGAACTAAAAAGTTCGCAACATCTTATCTCTGCCGTACCGTGAAGCTGTGGAACAACTCCCGGCCAGTGTGTTCCCTCCTTCCTATAATATGGGGTCCTTCAAGCGTAACGTGAAGAGACATTTATGCAGGCCGGCATGACAGCGGCGACCGGTGAGGGATAGTGTGTCTCTCGGTGGTCGCCATTGTTTTTAGATTATACTGTGCTCACCATCAAGCATAGTAAAGTCACTTTGCCGTGCTACGATAAAAAAAATATATATATTTATATATTATATTCTTTGAAAAAATTTTCACATTGTCCATGTGTATATCGGCGCCTACCCACATTCATCGCGTGATTCGGTCACGCCTCTCTCCCTACTACTCGACTTGTTTTGGTATAAAAGGAGCGGAGCGACCGCTGTTAGGTCCGGCTCGACTGCTCACACCTTCCGGCGTACGAGGTGTTAGAGCACAGTGATTCGTGTTCGCGAGAAACTTCCTTCTCGCTCGCGCATCGCATACGTGCACGATACCTGCGCGTCGGTGTGCCTCACTAGCGCCGCCACCGGTGATCGACCGAACTAGAAAAGTGATGGCGACCTACGGAACCCCAAAAGGCTCATCCTTGAGCCAATCAGATGACGACTCTATAACGACTCAGCGCCGCCTACCGGAATCCGATGAAACTCAACAAACGACGACTTCTGCTTCGATTCATATGGAATCCCGATTAACGACGACCCCTGCTTCCTCACTGGAACCCCGATATCGTGCAATGGAAATTCCACGCCGATCACCGCCGCAAGATCCACGTAAGAAACCTGCTACCATACTACCTTCCCCGATTACAATGTATGAAGGAGATTTAATGGCAGTAGCTCGATTCGTAGGAACCGATATCTTCACAGAAGAATTACTCAGATGGATGGCGCTTTACCTACGAATAAAAGAGGCTAATATAAGTAAAGAAAAGCTATCCATACAAGATTCTAAAGCGCTGCAACTTGCTGCAAACTGCATCCTCGACCCCCCTCCCATCCCGAAAAGGATAATCGAATGTAGCCCTCTCGGTAGGGCCGCGAGAAGGTTGCGTGAATCCTCGGGAAGCGAGGATGAGAGACCAACTAAACGCCTCATACAGCCTAGAAAGACACCACCGCCCACGGATTTCACAATTGACGAAAACTCTTCAACTAGTGACTCCCAGCCTCTCCCACAGAGAGAGAAGAAGACACGCGCTTCGTCCTCGTTCTCTCAAGCGACGCAAGCGTCTGCTGCAAAAACAATGCAGCGCCCCCTGCCGCCAAAAATGCCTACTCCGGCAACGAGAGCAACCAAACAGCCCACCCAGCCACTACCACCTATTGGAACCGCAACAGGATCGCCGGCTGTAGAGGGGATAACTGGCAAACAGCCCTCCTATGCCATGACAGCTGCACCAGCGCCGAAAGCGCCCTCACGGCAATCGAATCTCGATACTGCCAGTGAAGGTCGACCCGTGACAGTTACGCCCGGCCCCAGTAGGGTAATACCCACTGAAAAGACTCAGCAACCATCAGGAAGTAATGAAGACCCGATCCAGGCTACTAAACAGCCGCGATATCCACCGCTGATTGTGGAAAAGCTCCCAAACTGGAGGGAACATTTCCAGCAACTAGCGGATAAACTAGGTCATAGACCAAACGCCCGCCCATTCGGATTGGGAGTGAGATTCACCCCCAACAGCCCTGAAGAATACCGAACGATCCAGTCGTACCTCACACAACTGGAAAAGACAGAGGGAGTAAGTTGGTTCTCTTACTCTCTCCCAACCGAACGCAACCTGAAAGTAGCAATTCGAGGACTCCCAGCTGACTCTAATCCTGAGGACATCTCAAATGACCTGAAGAGGAAAGGATTCGAACCCGAGTATGTCCGGAGCATCAAAGGACGCGGTGGAAGGCCGGGCTGCATATTCCACGCAGTCCTTAAAAGAACACCCGGACTGATTCCAGCCATCTACGAGGCCGACGACATTTTCTTACTGCCAGGTACAAGAAGAGAGGCGTGGCGGGGCAAAAAGGGACCGGCACAGTGTCACCGGTGCCAACAGTTCCGCCACTCCTCTCTCAATTGCCACCGGGCAATCGCCTGTGTCCGCTGCGGAGGCCCCCACCCCGCTCATGAATGCCCACGCCCCAAAGAGGAGCCCGCAACATGTGCAAATTGCGGCGGCCCACACCCTGCTAATAACGCCACGCAATGCCCCGTTTATAAACGGGAACAGCGTAACAAGCGGGCGGGGACTGTCGCTCGCACTGTGACATCGGGCAGGAAGACCGGCGACACCCCCCCGACCGTTGTAATGGTGGAGACGGCCGAGGGAAGTAACCTGATGGCGCCAGCAAATGATGCTCGACCCAGAGACACTGCTGCGACCACGAAGAAACCCAACAGGAGAAAGAGAACTGCTAGAAAAGCAAAACAGAGCAGGAGTGCTCCCCCCCCTCCCCCTCCGACCAGTGCCACCCAACCGCCGGATACTGAGGGCGCGCAGGAGCCGACAATCTCGGCTGATATAATGCTAATAAAGATTGCTATGGAACGCCCAGACCTACGGGAGTTCTGCCTCATGCAGGTATTACTAAAGCAATCCAATGGCTAAACCCATTAGAATAGTGCATTGGAATGCAAGCACCCTCACCAGGAAGAAAAGGATGGTTGACCACTTCCTGCGGGAAAAAGAGGTGGATATAATGCTTATTTCCGAGACACACTTAAAAGAAAAAGACCCATTTATCCTCCCAGGTTATATAACCTATAGAAAGGACGAGGTGAACGCGACAGGGATTGCAATAAGGGGACTTGCAATCCTTGTGAAACGCAACATCGTCCACCAGCCGATTCCGTATGCCCCGAAGACGTCCTTTTATGCGCTAGGAATACTAATTTCTACAGGCGGGCAGGAATTGAGGGTGTTCGCCGCATATAAACCGCCTCAAACATCTTGGATCATCTCAGAACTAAGAAGTTTACTAGATGACGACCGCTCTACCATCATCGCTGGAGACCTCAACTCCAAAAGTGTATGGTGGAACTCCTCACGAAACTGCCCACAAGGGAGTATTCTACACGCGGACTCGGTCACTCATGACTATAATGTTGAGGGGCCCAACCAACCCACTTATTATGGACATGCGTCCGAGGACGTCCTAGATGTTACCATTCATAAAAATCTGACGACTCCACCGATGCAAGAGGTTTTACCGGACCTCCCCTCGGACCATCGACCAGTTTTACTGACACTAAGAATCTATCCGATACGCACCCAGATTCCAACCCGGCTCAAAAGAATTGACTGGCCTAAATTCACAGGATTCCTCAGCCGAAATACTCGATCGTTTCCCACCTCGACGGCCGAAGAGGTTGAGGAATTAGCGTCTGTACTCTGCGGATGCATCAGCGACGCCCTTCTCAATGCTACGACCATAACATCGTCACAAACTATTCGGAAGAGTGGAAGGCATCGCCAACTACCCGACCGAATTATTACTCTAATAGCAGAAAAGAGGGCATTGCGACGGCACTGGCTGACTACGCGCGACCCTCTGCTGAAGACTAGGCTTAACAGCTTAGTTGAGCGCATCAAGATCGCTTTAGACGAACACGCCACAGAGGCGTGGGAACGTCATTTGGAGTCCATAGACGAGGATATTCCCTCTATCCATCGTCTATGTAGACAATTAACCGCAGAAAAGACACCAACAATACCCCTTTTAGATGCCAGTGGACAACTGCACTTCCGAGCATCCGATCGCGCGGAAATATTTGTCGATCACTTAGAAAGACAATTTGCTCCTAACCCAGTTATTGACCGAGATCACGAAGTACTGGTGTCCTCTCACATACAGGCGATCATCGAAGATGCACCGCGACAGGTAGACAATCCGGTATTTGTCTCATCGAGCCAGGTCAACAAGATAATACGCTCTCTAAAACTCAAGAAAGCCCCGGGCCCAGACGGTATAACCAATGCAGCGCTTCGCCACCTGCCGGCTAAGACCGTCGCCGCACTTACGCGTCTGTATAATGGTATACTGCGCTCGGGTCACTTTCCCTCGAATTGGAAGCTAGGACGAGTCATAATGATACCCAAACCGGGCAAGGACGTGAGGAAGCCCGACAGCTACCGCCCGATTACCCTTCTCAATACCGCATCTAAGGTGTTTGAGAAAGTGTTATTGCGTCACCTGATACCTCACCTACCACCAAGAGACGAGCAGTTCGGGTTTCGCTCCCAGCATTCAACGACTCTGCAACTGTGCAGAGTGACCCATAAGATGTCAGATACTGCCAATAGAGGGCACTATTTTGCGGCGATTTTCCTGGACATGGAGAAGGCGTTCGATAGCGTATGGCATGAGGGACTGCTGTACAAGCTGTCGACGTCTTCCATACCCAGGAATATTCTACACCTATTGGCATCCTACCTGAGAGACCGCCGTGTGGTAGTGGCGGTCGAGGGGGGATCCTCTACGGAACGCCCAGTACGCGCTGGGGTACCCCAAGGCAGCTGCCTGTCGCCTGTGTTATATGCGCGATATACCGACGACATTCCCCGGGTCGGCCGGGCAGAGCTTGCGTTGTACGCGGATGATGCGATAGAAGTAGCACGTTAAGCCATTGCAAATTTTTAGTATTTTTTTAATTGTTGTTCTGACTGACGTCTTGATGATATTGTGCACGTTACATGCCTCTTACAGGTATTTAGATAGCCGATTACTGTTGGAGACGTACACGATGAGTAGCTTATACATAGTTTCATACGTAGCTTTAGTGATATTTTATAGAGACCATAGATATTGATTTATTGATATTTAATATAGATTTTGTTAGATTTAAATTCATGCGAGTATAAAAGAATAGAGATATAAATTGGATATAGAATTGTAGGTATGTTATGTGTGTATCGAGTTATTGATTATGGAATTATAGATGTGATATTTATAGTAATAGGGATTGAATTATAGATATGTAGAAGCATGTGTAGAATGATTGAATATAGAATGATGTATGTTGTTTATAGAACAAGTGGATTATAGGTAGAATCATGTAGATTAATAGAGAAATAGGGACTTATGCATGCATAGAATTACTGAATTATGGATTATATAGAATTGTGTGTTAGTATAGGGTGACTTATAGATTACATTCGCATTAAGTAGGGAATTACATGATAGAATAGATTAAAATTATACCGTATGGAA
>MU158817.1:481216-519801 GCA_015888305.1 Antheraea pernyi
GGGTGGCTTAGTGAGTTCATTCTGACGGTATTATTATGATGGGGTGGCTTAGTGAGTTCATTCTGACGGTATTATTATGATGGGGTGGCTTAGTGAGTTCATTCTGACGATATTATTATGATGGGGTGGTTTAGTGAGTTTATTCTGACGGTATTATTATGATGGGGTGGCTTAGTGAGTTCATTCTGACGATATTATTATGATGGGGTGGTTTAGTGAGTTCATTCTGACGATATTGTTGTGATGCGGTGGTTTAGTTCTCATTTTTATGATGGATCATGGCGCGGCGTCTCCGACATGTACTTTTTGTTTTAATTATAAAAAATAAAAAAATTAATATATTTAATATTTATATATTAAATAAGAATACCCATACATATGTACATACATACATAAATAAACATTTCATTTTTATTGTTTTCATTGTTGTATGATAGTAATAAGTCTAGTTGAGCTTTCTTAATAATGTGAACCTAGATAAGGTCTCTTTCTTTTGTTAGAGGATTTTCTTATTACCCAATAAAAAAATATATATTTTGTCCAAAATCCGAGAGCTGCCAGCCCTATTTTTTTTAAATGAATGAAGCTTTATGTTTTGTGTAGTCTGTTATGTACTCAACGCTTTTCGCACATTTGTAACCGATATACGCAGTGAGAATATCACAGAGTAAGGCATACATTAAGATGTCACGTTCATACTATCGCGCGATACACTGACACGACATCTTACTGCGACAACATTACACATATCACTTCCACACACGTGCACACATGCAAGTGGAAGGGTTTTGTATTTTTCCCTTATCAAATTGAAAGATTTTGGAAAATATAATAATATTAAAATAATTTAGATAGATCTGGATCTTAATCTAACAGTATATAAATACATATTTAATTATTATATGGCTAAAACAAACTTTGTATAAAGTAAAAATATCAATAATGTAATTAATAAATAGATTACATAATGTACTTAGCCAAATAAAATTGATATAAGTATTTAAAAATAAAAACAACTAATAATAATGACATACAATTATATAAAATCATAATATATAAAAATCCATTGTCATGATGTTTGTCCATGATGAACTCCGAAACTACTCAACCGATTTTCATGAGACGTTAGCAATTTAATGTATAACTTGGTCCAATTCGCGAAATAGGATAATTTATATTTCGTTATTAATTGCCTCAATACTGTTTAATTACAAATTAAACCATTGCTAATGTTGATTATTGTTTTTAATTGTAAGTTTCAATAGTCTCGAACAGGTGGCGCTTTAAATTAATTTGTCGATGGAAAACTGTAGGAACGAGTGTTATAGATATCTTATAGATGGCCTCTCGTTTTAATTTTGAATGTATTTCCCAATATCTGAGCCACAGCAACGCGTTGCCGAGTCAGCTAGTAATGTATAATAATTACTGAACTGTACAAGTGATGCAGAGTCGATGGTTTAAGTTGCCAGTATTGAACTGTTGTTATACAGTTTCTAATTGTTGTTGTATTCGATGTTAACAGTTAGGGAGAGGTCCTCTCTACCGGGACCACCCGGAGGGGTGCAGTCCTCCGCACAGCCGGCACTTTTCCCCAACCTGGGCACCATCACAGGTACATACTATAAATGGGGAATTTTGATTTCAGTGATGACTTTTTGGGTACTTTAACTGGGGAATTTTGATTTCAGTGATAACTATTTGGGTTTTTTAAGTGGGGACTTTGATTTCAGTGATAACTATTTGAGTACTCTAAGTGGGGAAGTTTGATTTCAGTGATGACTATTTGGGTACTCTAAGTGGGGAAGTTTGATTTCAGTGATGATCATTTGGATACTTTAAGCGAAGAATTGTATGTCAGTTATGACTATTTGGGTATTTTAAGTGGGGAATTTTGATGTCAGTTATGACTATTTGAGTACTTTAAGTGGGGAATTTTGATGTCAGTTATGACTATTTGGGTATTTTAAGTGGGGAATTTTGATGACAGTTATGACTATTTGAGTACTTTAAGTGGGGAATTTTGATGTCAGTTATGACTATTTGGGTATTTTAAGTGGGGAATTTTGATGACAGTTATGACTATTTGAGTACTTTAAGTGGGGAATTTTGATGTCAGTTATGACTATTTGGGTATTTTAAGTGGGGAATTTTGATGACAGTTATGACTATTTGAGTACTTTAAGTGGGGAATTTTGATGTCAGTTATGACTATTTGGGTATTTTAAGTGGGGAATTTTGATGTCAGTGATGACTATTTGAGTACTTTAAGTGGGGAAGTTTGATGTCAGTTATGACTATTTGGGTATTTTAAGTGGGGAATTTTGATGTCAGTTATGACTATTTGAGTACTTTAAGTGGGGAATTTTGATGTCAATTATGATTATCGGGTGCTTTAAGTGGGGAATTTTGATGTCAGTGATGACTACTTGGGCACTTTAAGCGGGGAATTTTGATGTCAGTGATGATTTTTTGGGTACTTTAACTGGGGAATTTTGAATTCAGTGATGACTATTTGGGTACTTTAAGTGGGGAACTTTGATTTCAGTGATGACTATTTGGGTACTTTAAGCTGAGAATTTTGATATATGTTTTGACTATTTGGGTAATTTAAACGGGGAATTCCGATGTCAGTTATGACTAATTGGGTACTTTAAGCGGGGAATTTTGATTTCAGTGATGACTATTTGGTTACTTTAAGTGGGGAATTTTACCATCAGTACTGTCAATTCAGGTACTATATGGTTGAATTTAGACTCTATTGCTGATGATTTGGGTACTGTTATAAGGGATTTTATTGACACGATTACTTCCTTCTCTCCCTTAATGTTACTTAATGAATTTAAATTTACTTTTTTGATCTAACTCGTGTAGTTTAAATTTTCGAATCGATTATTGTAATTCGATTTCGGAATTATTTGTCATTTGTTATCTTATGGGTATGTGTAGAAATTAAACGGATGCCAAGTTGGCGATATAATAGATCTGTATATAGAATAACAATTATTCATACATTTTTATTTTGAAAATGAGAATTTACAAACTTACTTATACATTATTTGAGTTGTTATATTTCAAAAGAACTAAATCCAATTTTAACCGTTCCTAATATTTTATGTTATTTTTAACATCTTTAAAGCTATACATATAAAATATGAAGATCATAGAAAAAAAAAATTAAAAACCTTGTGAACCGCATAATTTGAACTACTTACTTTTCGTTGTATAAAAACTGGAAATGTAAAAAAAAAAACGAGTGTGCTCTAGACCACACGACTGAAGTAAAACTTCTTTAGTTCCATCTATATCTATATATATGATATACATGTATGTACATATACTCTCTCTTTCTATCTTCACTGACGTTATATATATTACGTTTATATATCCCTCGTCAACGTTCCGTTCGCGTCGTCCGATCACACGTTTTCGTAACGCTCTCCTGACGTATTCATCAGCTTACTTCCCAAGTCGAAGTGTGCGTAAACGAGTTTTACTTAAACAATTTAACATGTTATATGAACGATTAACATTGCGATTTAGAAATGTAATGACGCATATGTGAGCTTGTCTGTTTGTTTGTGTGCAAGGCGTGCCGGTGGGTAGTGGTGGGGGAGTGGGGGGCGCGGCGGCTCCGTGGCGGGTTCGTCTCGCCACAATAAAGAACTCCTTCCTTGGCTCACCACGATTCCACAGGCGGAAAATGCAGAGTAAATCACCTTTTTTATACCCTATATATCGACTACTATAAACAAGACATCGTTGTTTTTTTAAATTTGTTACTTGGGATGGGACCCACTACAAGGCCATAGACCTCTTTCCAATGGATATAGTCATAATTTGACCATTTTAAACTGAAAAATCCACAGATTTCATAGATATACTTATATATTTCTAAATTTATCGATCTTTGTAAGAACATTTTAAACTTTATCGACTTTTGTAAATGCATTTAAAAGTTTTATCGTCTTGTGTAAGAACATTTTGAAATTTATCGACTTCTGTAAGAACATTTTGAACTTTATAGACTTTTCTAAGAACATTTTAAAGGTTTATCTACTTTTGTAAGAGCATATTGAATTTTATCGACTTTTCTAAGAACATTTTCAACTTTATCGACTTTTGTAATCTAAATAATATTCTTCGATATATCGACAGCTTCATCAGAGGAAGTGCATCTGACTCCTGAATCATCACCAGAGCTGACGAAGAGGTCCTGGTTCGGGTCTCTACTGCTGTCAGCTGATAAAGAGGAAACCTTCACTGCTCTGGTGAAGGGGAAACCATTGGCCACTGTCAAAGCGGATCTCATACACGCCTTCCTGAGTGTTAGTATTTTAAGTTCCTACGCGTTTCCACTAGTGGCGCCACTAGTTCGATTTTTGATCAGTTACCATCCTCAAGTTGGTAGTTGTTTTCACACTATTTTCACTTCTCAGAATCGGATTTGTATGGAAAAGGCTCGTCTATTTTTGGTTAACAATCTACTCTCTAGATGGCACTGTTATATAAGTTTGATAGCAAAACATGGTGGATGACAATTAATTTTGACATTTCAAACTGACAACTTTCAACTATTTGTTTTCATTCTCTTTGTTTACGTATTTGTTACGAGAGTGTGCTCCCTTAAATTTTCTTGTCTCCCACAAACAATTTTATTGATGTCCGGATCTACTTATAAACATTGACTCCTGCATATACATACTTGGATTTAGATATGCCTTACGATGAATATATTCATTACAAATAAAAATGATCAAAAACTTGTATACGATTTACGCAGTACCGCTGTATGCATACATACACAGCTATAAATGTACATTTATAACCAACAATTAGTTCAAAACTCATATTAGATTAGAGAGAGAGAGAGAGAGATTAGAGGCGCTGATTGGAAAGAGCGAGTGCGACCTCTATTTATATAACGTACTCTGTGGTTGTTTTTGTATGTCTTATAGTATTAAGGTCTCCGTTAATGTGGTCATTTAACATTTAACATGAAGAATTATTCGTTTTAACGAATTATTCGATAGCGAATGGAAACGAATAACTCGATTCTAAATTCGAAACGAGCATTCGAACTATTCGGTTAGTTTCGTTTTAATGGTATTCATTAAATTTTAAATAATTATTAATGTACATATTCAGTTCAATAGATTCCTCTGTTAGTCAAAGAAATTTTAATGAAACCAGTTTGAAAATTTATAATCTTCTAATCTATATATATAATGAGAATGTAAACCTTACGTGTCTGTATATTTTCGATTTTCGTTAAAAAAAAATAGTGCGTGCGTACAAAGTACACATGTCAGAAGTGAAACTTCTTTGGCGAACTAATTTATAAGTCTTGTTTATATTTATACAAATTTAAAACTTTAGAAAAAAATAATTGAAAAAAACAATTATAAAAAAGAATTGAAAAAAAAACAATTACAAAAAAAATTGAAAAAAAATAATAAGAAAAAAAATTGATGGAAAATCTGCTTTTACTGCGAATGACGTCACTTCCGTTGCATACCTGCGTGACGTTACATCTGTAAAAAAATTACCCTCTGCACCTAAAGAAGTTTCACTTCAAAAATGCTGCAAGTGTCTTGGAATAGGCAATAAAATACATTTCAATCATTTTTAGAAATGTCTGTCTGTTTGTATGAACATGCACCACTGCTAAAGTACTGCGTTCACAATGAAACCTCATATAAGAAAATCATAAAGTATATCCCCGGGAGTAACTTAGTCTTTCATTAAAATCGGTTCACTCTATCAAAAGTTATTGTGATTTTAATGGCGTCGCGACTTAAATTGACTTAATACGTTCAGGTGATTGTATTAGTAATTGTTCTGTACATCAGGTTTCATGCGGACGAAGTCGCGGGTATAGCTAGTTAATAATAGAAGCGTTTATATCAAACAGCAGGTATATTATTACAATACTAGCCGACCCGTGCCCATTTCGTTGGGCGGTAATAGGCATTATCAAGCGACAACTTTTCTCTAGAACTCAATCATATATCTCTCATCGTTAAGGCAGCGTTCGTAAGAAACGTTTTCGTTCGACCATTTTTTCTCCGACTCCCCAGATATTACCCCCTACAACCTCACGAACTTTACCTCTTTATGATATTAGTATAGATAATATAATTAGTTAATAGCTTCTGCCCGCGACTTCGTACGCGTGGAATGGTTATTTTGCGCTAAAACGCAGTGGAAGTTCTGTTATGGAAAAAAAAAACCCGATTTTGCAACATTCTTCATTGCTGCTCCGCTCCTATGGATCTTAGCGTGATGATATATAGCCTATAGCCTTCCCTGATAAATGAGCTATATAACACTGAAATAATTTTCCAAATCGGACCAGTAAGTTCCTGAGATTACCCCCTACAACGTCACAAACTCACAAACTTTACCTCTTTATAATATTAGTATACATGAGAATAGAGATACGTATTACGCACAGAGATGTGAACGGTCCTGCGATCCGTAGTCCGGTGAAGCTGTAAAGACCTGACCAGGTCCTTAAGAGTAAGAGGTAAGAGGACCTTACCATAGATAGTTAGAGAAAAAAAAAAGTCCGGCGATCCGGACGAGCTGAGCCCAGCTTTTTTCCCCTCGAACTGACTATGCTATTGAACTGGCAAGTTCTTTACAGCTTCAAAGGACTACTAAGACGAACGCTTAAGGCACTATTATTCAGGTAACTAGCTCATGGGTGCACGGCACACCTCGGCTCGGGCTGTTACCGAAATCCCGGATCTGATCTAGCTAAACTATTTTAAGCTATTTATATATATATATTCGTTTGTGAATTGTACAATTGAGATTGCATCGGATGTGACTGAACCCCGTTCCGTTCTCGCTATGCCTCTATAGGCTTGCTTCGTTTTGGAGGGTAGCGTGTAAAATTTATGTCAGTACGAATACTTTTCGACGATAGAACGGGACATTTACGTCGATATATAATATAATGTATAGATATATGGTGTATTGCGAACAGATAGCGGAGCTGTCCCACAGTGTGCTGAGCCCGATGTCGTTTCGCGTCGAGTACAAGCGCGGCTCGAACGCGCCCGCCATGTTCCAGCGGCACGTACGGTTTCAGGTAAACTCTCTGTATATATATATATATATATAAATAAAAATCAATCGTCTCGTTGTCGTATATCTCAATATATGTTCTTCTCGCTTTCTTTCTGTAAGTGTCACGATCTATGATTTGAAAACTTCTTTGGGCACGTTACAGCGACATGCTAGTAAGCGTGACCGGCCGTGACACGCGCATAGTATATATATATATATATTAATTATAGGAGGCAAACGAACACGTTTGTCACCTGATGTTAAGTGATCACCACCGTCAATAGACACTTCCAACACCAGAGGAATCGCAAGTGCGTTGCCGGCCTGTCTTTGGGAGAAGGGGAAGGGGCGGGGGAGGTGGGTATCCGTCGCTCTCGCTGATCGAACGAAACTGTTAAGTGATCACCACCGTCCATGGACATTAACAACACCAGAGGGCTCGCAAGTGTGTTGCCACCCTTTGGAGGAAGGTTGAGGGAGAGGAGGAGAGGGGAGGGGAGGTGGGTTATCTGGCATTCTGACTGCCCGAACGAAACGCAACAATGCGTGCACTGTTACTTCACGTCGGTTTTCTGCGAGAGAGTGGTACCACCCCGGAGGAGCTGACCCATTCATGCTGAAACCAGTAATATCTTCAGCGTGGTTCCACCACCTACAATATCACACCCATCAGCCTGTGTACATCTGATATTGAATATATGTATTGTGGTTGTGTAGTCCGTCATATCTTTTTATTATTTAATAAATAGACTGTATAAAAGTGTATATAACTACTGTTCGGGGTGTTTTTTTTTTAATCATAGGAGGCAAACGAACAGGTTTGTCACCTGATGTTAAGTGATCACCACCGTCCATAGACAGTAACAACACCAGGGGAGTCGAAAGTGCGTTGTCAGCCCGTGTGTGGGGGAAAGGGAGGGGGGGATGGTGGTCATCCGGTGGTTTCACTGACCGAACGTAACGCAACAATGCGTGCACTGTTACTTCACGTGGGTGTTTCTGTGATTTTTGTTGCAAGTTTTGTTCCAGCGGCGGTATTTCCAAACAATTATGAAATGCAAACCTTCAAGAAACGAGCGTATACTTCTATAAAAGGCAGGCAACGCACTTGTGACTCCCCTGGTATTGCTAGTGTCTATGGACGGCGGTGATCACTTACCATCGGGTGACCCGTCTGTTCGTTTGCCTCCTATGATATAAAAAAAAAGGCATTTGTACGAGTGGGTTGTCGATGGTGTTACCATAGACTATTTTATCGATTTCAGGTCGATATATCGACGATAACGAAAGCGCCCGGTGAGAACGGGAAGGAATACCTCTACGCGATAACTTTTACCCTACTATCAGGTGAGGTTTCCTAAATATTTTATCGAAGTTTCTAGATGTTTCTCGAACATTTTATACTTTGGCCATATACTCATTCCCGTAACTCGCTCATAGGAACTCTGAAACTACTCTACGTATCTTCATGAAAGTTTGTATTTATGTATAAATAGCTTATGCCCGCGACTTTGTCCGCCTTTTATAGCTACTTTGGGCCAACGCCAACACTCAGCGGAAGCTCTCAAAAGGAAAAATAAATTGGTGCCCCGCTCCTATTAGAATGTGCTAATGTCAGGAATTACGGGTTCGATTAAAAAAAAATCTTTCAGTGTTAGTTAATTATTTTATTGAGGAAGGTTATAGGCTATATATCATCAGTAGAAGCACCAATGAAGAATGTTTCAAAATCTTGGTTAATAACGTGCGTATATTTAGGAGTATTTTCACTTTGCACGCGGACGAAGTCACGGGCATAAGCGAGTAATGTGTATATCCCCGTGTTAGATATATTAAGTTTGTGTTGATTCTATTGAAAGTCTTAGACCAAACTTTAACTAAGGTTCTCTTTGTTGTTTATTAGCATTTATATTATTATTAGCATAAATATTGCTACTGTCTAACCGGTCACCTGGTATAAATGTCAGGTAACATACGTCGGTTCCGCCGCGTGTGCGAGGTGGTGCAGGCCGCCGTGTGCAGGGCGCCGGGGGTGGGGAGAGCGCCCCCACAGCCCTCGTCCCACCCCCACCACCACCAGCACCCTCCCTCGCCGCGAGCACAGCGCAGGAACATACATCCACACGGTCAGTACCATTCCTCCACCATCGTCCCACACCCCACCATTACTTAAAAAAAATAAAATATAAAAGGCATATAAATGGGAAAAGTATAGACCAGGGATTTCGAAACTGGGTTCCGTAGAATAGTCATCAGGGGTTCCGTCAAAATTATTTATCAAAAACAAATACAGGTCTAGATTAGATACAATCCCAGATACACGCAGACAATTGTCGGTCATAATTCCGAACTATAAAACAATCTATGCATACAATGAGAGTGTATATCTAACGTGTGTGTATTTTTTAGATTTTTGTAAAAAAAAAAATCCAGGTGTCTAAGAATAAGTTATAAAATGCATTACAATCATTCTTAGAAATGTCTGTCTGTTTGTATGAACAGGCATCACTGCTAAAGTACTGAGTTCACAATAAAACGGTAATAAAAGTAAATAAAATCATTAAGCATATCTTCGAGCAGTACTGAGCTTTGTTTTTGGACAGTACTGAGCTTTGTTTTTGGACAGTACTGAGCTTTGTTTTTGGGCAATACTGTTCTTTGTTTTTGGGCAATACTGTGCTTTGTTTTTGGACAGTACTGTGTTTTGTTTTTGGGCAATACTGTTCTTTGTTTTTGGGCAATACTGTGCTTTGTTTTTAGACAGTACTGTGGTTTGTTTTTGGGCAATACTGTTGTTTGTTTTTGGGCAATACTGTGCTTTGTTTTTGGACAGTACTGTGTTTTGTTTTTGGGCAATACTGTTCTTTGTTTTTGGACAGTACTGTGCTTTGCTTTTGGACGGTACTGTGCTTACCATCAGGCATAATGCAGTCGCTTTGCAGTGCTACAATAATAGAATGATTATCTAACAGCTGGAAACGAGATCCCGGACAGCCCCGAAAACCCTCATCAGCAGTCGGACCAGGACAGTGACTCCTCGGTCTTCGATACAGTGAAGAGTCCCACCAGCCATACTTCAATAGATCAGCTCGATCAGGTACCCTCCACAATGTTTAACTAATTAATTATGAGTGTTCGAACTTGGACCATTGAGAAAAAATATATATTTTATTTATCGATAACAGAAAAGCTCGTCACTAGCTACAAAATAATAAAAATGAAAAAAATCGGCTGAGAAACAGAGGAGGGAGATGTTCCTATTTGCCCTCTGCCTATTTATACCAGGTGTTAGGTTAGTCGTTTGCAATATTCAAAGAGATGAACTTCATGGTCAACATTTAATATATAAAATAATAATAACAAAACAAACACTAATAAACAACAAAGAGAACCTTAGTTAAAGTTTGTTCTAAGACTTAAAAATATGTAAACAGACGTAATAAATCTAGGTGCAACGACCAGTGCTGAAAGCTACAATGGGCGACTCGGAGTTAATAACTTTCGATAATATAACGGACTATAAACCCTTTTGTTTTGTTCATGCTACGAAAAATTATCCTTTCTTTGTTAGTCTTTCACTTCACTCGTCGGTGGTTATTGACACTGTGCTTTAACATAGACGCGTAGGGGTGTGCGTATCATTATTGTATCTTGATAGTTTAGGACAAATACTAAGCGTCAATTTTTTTTAGTTGATTTAGTACCAGAAACGACTACTCAGTAACCCCTGTGAATATTGCGACTGTTTAACCTATCAGCCTGTATAATCAAAATTATTGTCTCATCCAGAACGGTACGCACCCGCTCGGGTCCAGTTCTTCGGTTACGAGCGCTTCCAGCGGTTACAAGGTCCGTGTGTTTTCATTATTTTATCATTAACGAAGGAACTGAATACATTATTTGTCATGTCTTTGAATATCCAGAAGAGTGCATATATTTATTTATTATTGTCAATCGCGTAGTTATATATTTTATAAGTATAGAATTAAAAAAAAATGGCGTGTATTCGATTCACAAACCATAGAAGTGAAACTTTAGTAAATCGACAAAAGAATGAGATGAATATATATAGCGAGGGTAGGAAAATTACAAAGTTTATTTGTTTAAAAATGATTTTATTATTTAGCACAACAAGATATAGAAATACTCACAAACACTGTTAAATAATAACACACCACGCTGACTTCTTACTAAAAAGCTGTAATACGCAGCCGCATACAGTGCACAGTAGTATTAGCTCACGTACTTTTCACATATACTAACACATGTTAAATGCTCAAATACGAGCAAGTATTAAACAGTGTGCATTATACATAAACACCGACATTTGCTCCCTCGCTCTGGCTCACTAATTTTTGTATTTGTGTCTCTTACCTGTCGTTTTTTCCGTTGCATCCGGTTTGAACTCACAACGATTCTAAAGAAGTTTCACTTCAAAAAAACATTGGAAGGGAAAACTAAAATTATGTGCATTTTCTATATAAATCTGATAGGCCTACTCTAATATGTCGCATTTGGCACGCGATATTGGATTCTTATATCGTGGTTTAATTTTATGATGGTATCCGATAGATGGCGGTGTATTCGTTTGTAATAAATTCAGTGTTCATGATATAAATGTCGGTTTAGTGCTATGAAACATAATCGGTAAATCTGGACACGATAGGTGGCCTTGTAATTTTTTTAAATTTTATTTTAATGTAAAAGATGATCTTACAAATAATTATTGTACAAATATAGAGGAAATAACATTAATGAGGCCATTTAAAAGTTCACATAGACATATACTTATTAATTTATAATGCACAGTTGGTAGAATTAAAAAAAAGTTACTAGTGATAACTTTTTTAAGTTTGAGAGACTTCGAGTGAAAAATGTCTGTATCGCAGACTATTAATGTTTTCATTAGCGGTACATTTTCGATAGAATGATTTCACTAGCGGTACGTTTTCGATAGAATGATTTCACTAGCGGTACGTTTTCGATAGAATGATTTCACTAGCGGTACGTTTTCGATAGAATGATTTCACTAGCGGTACGTTTTCGATAGAATGATTTCACTAGCGGTACGTTTTCGATAGAATGATTTCACTAGCGGTACGTTTTCGATAGAATGATTTCACTAGCGGTACGTTTTCGATAGAATGATTTCACTAGCGGTACGTTTTCGATAGAATGATTTCACTAGCGGTACGTTTTCGATAGAATGATTTCACTAGCGGTACGTTTTCGATAGAATGATTTCACTAGCGGTACGTTTTCGATAGAATGATTTCACTAGCGGTACGTTTTCGATAGAATGATTTCACTAGCGGTACGTTTTCGATAGAATGATTTCACTAGCGGTACGTTTTCGATAGAATGATTTCACTAGCGGTACGTTTTCGATAGAATGATTTCACTAGCGGTACGTTTTCGATAGAATGATTTCACTAGCGGTACGTTTTCGATAGAATGATTTCACTAGCGGTACGTTTTCGATAGAATGATTTCACTAGCGGTACGTTTTCGATAGAATGATTTCATTAGCGGTACGTTTTCGATAGAATGATTTCACCAGCGGTACGTTTTCGATAGAATGATTTCACCAGCGGTACGTTTTCGATAGAATGATTTCACCAGCGGTACGTTTTCGGTAGAATGATTCCACTAGCGGTACTCTTTCGATAGAATGATTTCACTAGCGGTAAGTTTTCGATAGAATGATTTCACTAACGGTACGTTTTCGATACAATGATTTCATTAGCGGTACGTTTTCGATAGAATGATTTCATTAGCGGTACGTTTTCGGTAGAATGATTTCACTAGCGGTACGTTTTCGATAGAATGATTTCATTAGCGGTACGTTTTCGATAGAATGATTTCACCAGCGGTACGTTTTCGGTAGAATTATTTCACTAGCGGTATGTTTTTGGTAAAATGATTTCACTAGCGGTACTTTTTCGATAGAATGATTTCACTAGCGGTACGTTTTCGATAGAATGATTTCACTAGCGGTACGTTCAGAGCGCATTTATTCTTAGTGGAACTAGTAGGTACTCGTAAATTAACGTTACTTAGTAATTCCGCGCAATCTACTATACCGCTAGTAATATGGATTTGGATTCAAGAGATGCGATATGTCGGCGATTCGTCTACGTTTATGAAGAGGAACAATATTATTGTACTTGCAGTTAATAAAATAGTTAGCAGCATAATTTCGTTTGTTTTTGTATTGAATGTATCTAAGAAGGTACTTTTGTATGCGTTCAATACGGTTGAAATAAATATCGTAATTCGGTTTCCATACTTGAGACGCGTATTGTTATTGGGAAAAAAAAATATAAACATTGCTCCTGTTCAGATTCATCTAGTATTTACCCAATAGATGGCGTTGTACTCAACAATGAAGGATGTATTCGTTGACAGAGATTAGTCATATCTTTATAATAGTCTAGCGGGCCGAGCGGACGTAATCCTGCATTGAGGGATGAATGAATAAATACTTTATTGCACTTTTTGTTTGTACACTGGCAAGCTTAATGCTATTAAGCATTTTCTTCCAGCTAACCAGCGGTATTGTTGTCAATCAAATAGTTTTGTAGGTAGTGCAGTGTATATACAGAGGTCAAATATATACAACAAACAAAGATCCTCCTGTTTCTCAAATAAATAACGGTGTAGTTGGATTCTGAAGTTTTGGATCCTTTGAATATCTTGAAGTCGACGCGGTAATGCGTTCCATAATCGAATGGCAGTTACTGTGAAGGAGTTTGAATATAATATAGATCTGTGCTGTGGGATCTCAAGGGTTTTAATGTATGCCGAACGAAGATCACGACCGTGAGCCGTTAAGAATATGAACCGTTTCTGGAGATATTGTGGGGATCCGGGGGTCGAATAGAACACCATAAGAGAAAATGCAGTATGTGAGCATTTCGACGAGAACGAATATCAAGCCAACGTAGTTGCAAACAAAATTTATAAATATTATCGTACTTACGTAGCCCGAAAATGTAACGAATACACAAATTCAACAGACGGTCAAGTTTTTTGAGCAGCTCGCCTGTCAAGTCTGGATAGGTTGGTAATAAAAATCTAAAATTCAACAGCAGCGCCACCTACCGGGTCCCATTGTGAATCTAAACTATTCTCGGATCCACTGGAATTCATTATACGTTTAGAAGGAGTTCAGTGACATACACACGTATAGAATAAACTTATATATAAAGATATCAGTTTGGTGACAAAAAGTCGACTCCTAGACTCGACAGATGGCGCTCGATCGAGATTTTAAAATTTTTGTTGACCTTCATTATGATTATACAACGAGTACTTAGATATGTAATAATGTATCTTTGTTGTTGTTACAGCAAGGCGGGAGGCGAAGGACCGCCGAGCCAGCCTCAGCATCCCTCGATCACGAGATCATGAGCTGTGGACGGGATATACCTGGTAAGGGATTTATCTCAACAGGAAACTGTCATTCAGGATCTAATTACGAGTTTTAACATCATACCGAGTCCCTACAACAAATATGTCATATTTCAGACTGATCGATTAGAAAAAAAGACTATATATATAATATGAACGTAAATATAATGTGTCTCTTGTTACACAATATGTATAATCAGCCAGTCAGTCAGTCAGTCAGGAACACGAACACTCTGAAGGCACTGTAACTATTTATCCGGGCAGAGCTTCGCCTTACAGTAACTTCCACATAGGAGTGCGTGCAGATCAGCGACATCTTGCCCTTTATATGCTGAACTCCCACCAATGTAGTCTCTTCACCGGGGTGAATAATGAATAGCCGACCAATAGCGTTCGAGGTCATTAGTAACACCCCCGATAAAGTCAATAGCGCGGTATCGCAGGTCAATAGTGGTTCCCCGAGTGGCGTTGTAGTCTCGCCTCTCGGGTATGTCGTAACGGTACCGGACGTAGTCATTGACACTGTACTTTTTAGATTTTTGTGAAAAAAAATAGTTACAGCTGTCTACAGGAATAAGTAATAAAATGCATTTCAATCATTTTTAGATATGGCTATCTGTCTGTTTGTATGAACACGCACCTAAGTAAAATCATAAAGCATATCCTCGAGTAGCATTTAGTCTTTGTTTCATTAAAATCGGTTCACTCTATCAAAAGTTATTGTAATTTTAATGACGAAGCGACTTAAGTACGAGAGGAAAGTAGATAAGTAAATGGACTTAATACATTCAGATGACTTTATTAATCACTGTTTTTTTATATTAGGTT
Source organism: Antheraea pernyi (assembly GCA_015888305.1). NCBI lineage: Eukaryota > Metazoa > Arthropoda > Insecta > Lepidoptera > Saturniidae > Antheraea > Antheraea pernyi. The sequence goes on from MU158817.1 coordinate 496,535, forward strand.
CCAAGCGGACAGAGTCGCGGGCACAGCTAGTCGATAATTATATTCACGTAGATGTACTTTGGAATAAAACTTGCCTAATACTTGTAGTTCGAGATAATCAATATTAAATTATCGATACGGGAAATATTAATTAATCTATTTATAAAAATTTATTTTCCATCGATTATCAAACATATATTATTAGAGGTAGAATTACGATTGAGAAAACCTTACCGGGAGACTGAATTATTCGATATATCGAATGAAAACAAATTTTGAATGAGGTTTATCGATAATTGGATAACAATAACTGTTTGCGATAGTTTAGAGTGAACTGTGTTTATAAATAATGTGTGTAAAGTAACTGATAATAGATCTAATATTGTATTAAGTAGATTTATAGAGTGCATAGATTTGATAGTATAGTTTAATAGTTGATAATAGTTAAGATACACCCATCAGTGTGTGTTTTAGGCGATAATAAAGAGATATGTCTGATCGAGTTTTATTTATCACATATAACATCATGTAGGGTTATGGTATTATAGTGAGAAATAGTTATAATAGTCATATGTGGTGTAGTTATAGATATTTATAGTGTTTTGTCTAGAAATAGTTTAAAGTAGTATAAGTTGTTAGTTGTAAGTACAATTGTAATGTTTTTGTACGTAAATAAATAGAAAGCGAAGGGTGATTCATTGCGATACCGCCCCGTCGGTATAGTTAGTTAGGTCGCGCTCTGACGCTGCGCACGCGGCTAAGCGCTCTGATTGGGGAGCGCCGCCGGCGTGTGTAAGCGATTCTTTGTCCCGAAATTGTGTCTCAGAGCGGCCTTAAAAACGGGCGCGGGCAGTATATATGTCCTGTTTTGAACGAGTCTGCATACGAGCGCATTCTTGCACTGCTTCACTAGTAATAAATTTTTATTGCGAGAAAACCTCAACGTTCTTCATGTTCAACTTCGGAATCAGCGAATCATCGCTATAGTTGTGAGTCATTCGGATGTGGCTCATGATAACAATTATCATTTCGATAAGAAATGATAATCTAATATATGTCCGCAAAGACTTATATAAGCCGTGATTTTGTAAAAGATCAACATAATCCAAATTGGTAATTCCAGGTTTCAGGCCACGTTTCAGGGTTTTGGCCACACAGTTGTCTACGTCGTGTATGTCATGTAGTGTCATGTCGTATATCCACAGTGTGACAATAGATGGCGTTGACCAATGTTCCTAATTTGCGTTTAGGTGTTATGAAATCTTATAGCACGCTTTTATAAATTATTCTGTCTCGTGTATTATTGTTAATATTATAAAATAATTCCGAAAAGTATTGTTTACCACATCTATAGTATATTTATCTTGTTCTCTTATAAATTAATCATGATAGTAAGTTTCATATCGGACACTTTTCGAGTGATATGCGATTGTAAATCTATGTTAATTCTTTATAATAATTTTATAAGCGTCTGTCTGTTGTGATTGCGTGTTTTAGCGGAATTTTGAACGGTCACGTGGCGCCTTTTGTTACTGTTTTTCTTTTCTCTTCTATTCCTCCGGTCAATTGGAAGATAATGACTGTAATAATGTTACTTTCAGGTACAAACACAAAGAGATCGTCATCTGAATGTAGGGACACGACGTCGTCGCCCCGACGCGGGCTCGAGTCGCGCGACAACTCGCTCAAGGAAAACTTGCGGCGGAACAACTCGCTCCGAGAAACTCGTCGCGACCCCCCCACACCCACCACTATCGCCTGAGGCCCCAGCCACACCGACACACTCTATATACTTATTGATCATCGTAAATATCGATATTCATTTATCGATAAACGTGCACGCTGTACACAAAATCGGTAGCTGACCCCGATTTGACGGACCCATTCGTCTACTCTATCGATTATATATATATATATATATATAAGAAATTTCGATACTTTTTTATCGATAAACATTCACACTATATAAAACGATAACGGATCCAAACTACACGGAATCATTCGCCAACCATATAGATTATGTATATAAGAAAATATTAACATTTATTTATCGATAGTATTACAAGGTAGATACGAAATCGATAGCGCGTCACGATTTCACTGACCCTTATCGATTATACATATTAGAAAATATCGATTCTTATTTATCGACAAACGTTCAAACTACATACGAAATCGCTCACGGGTCGAAACTACATGCATCCACTCGTCATTTTAGTCGATAATCTATATTTTACAATATAGATACGAAATCGACTGTGGATCTATATATACTACACAGACTCAATGATCGATTCTATCGATGATCTACATTCTAAAGTATTGTTATTTTAATCGATGTTATTCAATAATACATACGAAATCGATTATGGATTATCTTAATATGCTTACTCATTGTCACGTTCGTTTGATGTTATACATTTCCACATGAATTTTCTAAAAACATCTACTCTACAAACGCGTATAAAATTAAAAAGGAATACGATACTATTCGAATACTGATTCAATCGGATTGTTAATTCGATGCGTTATTATAGAGACAATTCATGTTGTAATTGCGATTATAAACTCCAAGATAACGCTATTCAGAGCGAGTTTATTCTGGAATTAATATAAATTATATCAAAACTATGTGTACTGTAGTTTGTTTTTAATCCGATATTATTGAAACAGTAAAAAAGGAAATCGCGAGACTTCTGGCCGAGAGTTAATCGCGAGAATTCAGGCCGAAAGTCAATCGCGAGAATTCAGGCCGAATGTCAATCGTGAGAATTCAGGCCGAATGTCAATCGTGAGAATTCAGGCTGAAAGTCAATCGCGAGAATTCAGGCCGAAAGTCAATCGCGAGAATTCTGGCCGAAAGTCAATCGCGACAATTCTGGCCGAAAGTCAATCGTGAGAATTCAGGCCGAAAGTCAATCGCGAGAATTCTGGCCGAAAGTCAATCGTGAGAATTCAGGCCGAAAGTCAATCGTGAGAATTCTGGCCGAAAGTCAATCGCGAGAATTCCGGCGGAAAGTCTATCACGAAAATTCTCCCGGAATCAGAAAAATAGAAAAGCTATAGAGGAATACAAAAAAAGAGGACATAAAGACGGGCGGAAAAAAATTCAAGTGTGGGTAGAAATATCATCTAAATATTTAGAATTAATTCACCGATATAGAAAAACAAATACCCAAAAATTTTAGTTATCATTAGTGAATTAGATAAAAAAAATTATTCGGCAAAATAGATAAATCATTCAGCGTTTTAGTTAATAAAAAAAAAGACCTGATTTGACTAAAACAAAAAAAAATATTCGTAAAAACATCGCGTCTATTAAAGATCAAAATGTTAAGGATATTAAATAGAAATATATCCTATTTTATATATATATAGCTGTATTTATATTAAGCTTTGTATATGTGTTGAATTAAAAAAATAATAATATAATAAAAAAAAGAAATAATTAATAATGAAACCGGCCATATACTTTAAAATAGCTTACCGCGTATAACTTAGTCTGTAAGATTCGGTTTTATATATATATATAAACAACGTGTATAAGAATTGTTTGTATATCGCAGTATTTTTGCAAAACATTAAAAAAACATATATAATTATATATCGTATAATATTTCCTCAAATCTCGTTTTAAAAATGGTTTCTGAAGTGAAACTTGTTTTCGCTAATTGATTTCGGGAGTGAGCTGGTGAATGCATCACGAGAGCGTTACGAAAACGTGTGATCGGGCGACGCGAACGGAACGTTGACGAGGGAGATATAACGTTTGTGAAGATAGAAAGAGAGAGAGTTACGTTTCGTATTGTCAATAACGCATAATAAATTTATATATATATGTAGAAAATAAATATATAGACATATATAAAGCGAAACTAGTTTTACTTCAGTCTATAGCGTTTTTCGTTATACTATATTATTCACGGAATGTTATTCGTGTTATAAATATAAATAATAATATAGCGCATTATTCTGCTGTCGATTATCCGTTATTCGTTATTGAGAACAACGGTCGGTTGGTGATTGACGCTACGTGGGAACGAGAAGAGACTATGTATTAACCAATACGTGTTAAAGGGACAAAGTCGCGTTACTAACGGGCATAAATAATAAGTTAAATACATACTTAAACGATTATACGTTGATGTTAAGTTATTATGTCGAGAGTTAAGTGGTCACTGATATATATGATTTTTAGGTTATTTTGTTATAGTTTTTTTCTTCCTGTTGTTGTTTAAAGTTTTTACTTAAATAAGTTTAGGTAATTACAAAATTTACTTGTTTTAGTAATCAAAATTGGTTACTTATTTTAATAAATTCATGAATTAAATAATAATAAAAAAAATTGAACAATTTGTACATTTTTGTTAAATAAATCCAACACATTTTTAGGTACTCAAAATAAAATATTTGATACATCATTCGTGAGATTAGGGGAGAGGAGTCAAGATAAAAAACCCCTCAAAACCCCTTTACGTAATTAATGGACGATCCCTATCAAATATTAGAAAAATACAAATAACATAATTTTTTGACAAAACGAATGGCACGATAACGCACATATACGTAAAGTATTATTGTAACGTCACACTGTCTTAGATTAAATGCGGAAGAAAGATGGTATATTCTCAATATCGGTTGTGGAAAAGAAATGAGGCATATAGAATCAAAGACAGCTAAGTGCCACAAGTTCTAAAAATGAACTGAGTATGGAGCCATCTAGTCTTATTGGTTGCAAATCACCATTTAATTCCTACAAGAAATAAAATACAGCCTTTTAATTTTCGTTTTAAAATTGATTTTGAGATCAAATACATTTAAGTACAACCAAATCATCAAATAAGAAGTAAAGGAAGAATAAAATACAGTTAAGGAATTGTCGCATTTTTTAATTTCTTGAACTTCTTTTTTAGAGCTGATGGCCATAGGCAGGCAAAATCAATAGCCTATGCCACTCCCTAAAATTGAAACTTTGAATATAAGTAAAACTCCAACTCTGAGTATAGATAAACATTTTTTTCGTTTCCTGCATTTTGGCACTTAGCTGTTTTTAATTTTATATGCCTCAAATAGTTATATGTTGCTTAGGTACTGGCGGATAGACGGGGCAGCTATCAAAAATAAGCCAAGTTTTAACAAGGGTTTATCGAAACGCTTACGACTTATTTAAAGTTTTTTGGTTATAATATCATTGGTTAAAGGTGTCAGCGATGTTTAAAGAACTTGACTCCTACGTTAATATTCATACATACTGAAGATCCGACCGATCGTGATATTTTTATCTATGTAATTGAATACCGGGTGTCAATTTTATTACCTATCACAATGTAGTGGAGAAGTGTGGGTAGAATGAAAATGAGTGTTTATAAACTTTTTAAGAACGCACAGCATTTTTTTTTAACGTTTGTTATGTTTTAGGAGACGCGTAGAGTGTTGCCAATTTAAATAAAACGCATGTAGAGGTAAGTTATTCGTACATAATGGTGATTACACTAATTTTAAAGTTGCAAGAAATCTACGAAATAATTGAAAAAAACATTGCGTGTGTCGGTGTGTAGATGTGGAGGAAGTGAAAAGTCTGGTTTATATATATTGAATTTATATTTCTACTAGGGGCGTCCAGAGGTCGACATTCGACCATAGTTCATTGATTTTTTAAAGTTTGAATTTTATTAGGGTTCTTTTGTTAAAGGGTATTATGTTATAATATCATTGTAGAATGTAGAATGATAAAGGGTAATTGGAACGTAAGAGTAAAATAATACATACAGTCGAGCATAGCAACCTCCTTCACAACCTTTTTTGAATTCCTCTATTGACAGATGTCAAAATGTCTTTTTTATTTACATGTGTGTATATGTTGTGTAAAATTGAAGCAGTAGTGTTAGTAATGCATATTTTAATTAATTTAATGTACTTCTAATGCATTTTATATAAAATAAATAACTTTCTGCACTTCTCCTCCATATAAACTTTAACTATGCCAAATTTCACGTTCATCCGTTCGCCCAATTTTGTTAAAAAGGGATACAAAATTTAGGCTTCACGTATTAATATATAGATACTAATATCATAAAGCTGAAGAGTTTGTTTGATTGTACGCGGTAATCTCGGTAACTACTGGTCCGATTAGAGAAATTTTTTCAGTGTTAAATAACTCATTTATTGAGAAAGCCTATATATCATCACGCCAAGACCAATAGGATCGCAGAACCAGTAAAGAATGTTTCAAAATCAGTGTTCTTTTCCTTTTAAGAGCTTCTGCTGCGTGTTAGCGTTAGCCCAAAGCACGGACGAAGTCATGGGCAGAATCTAGTTATATATGAAAAGGCTTATAAATAGGCTTAATTACGAAGTCCCGTAATATGATATACATTTACTCATTTTCGTATATTACTGGAACCAGACAGACACTTATACATACATACATATACACAAATACATACCTACCTCACGTTTAATGCGTGACGTACATTTACATTACCATGCCAAAAGAAATTTCACTTCGAAAATAACTTAAATAACTCGGATGTTCGTAATTGGGAGGTTACATTGTAAAAAGTGTACTATTGTGTTGTATATTTCGGTCCTTCGAGCCGATTTTAATGGCATTTTGCTTGTAATTTATTTTAATGAATATTTATATTAAATGTATTGGCTTTGTAATCAAATTGACACTCGATAAGTTTGTATGTAGTAAGACCCTTATACATACTTACACATACATACCTACCTTACGTTTAATGCGTAACGCATTTTTTTTACCATGCCATAGGAAGTTCACTTCATAAATAACTTAAATATCTTGGATGTTCGTAATTGGGAGGTTAAATTAGAAGAAGGGTACGGTTGTGTTGTAAGAAATTTCGGTCCTTCGAGTCGTTTTGAGGGCATCGCTTGTAATTTATTTAAAAAATATTTATATTAAATTTATTGGCTTTGTAATTAAATTGACACTCGATAAGTTTGTATGTAATAAGCACACCTGATATTATTAATGTGTTAATAATTATTGTATCATATGTAGTTAAATACGGTCTATGCGATAAGTTTTAAATGTCCATAACGCATAAGCTTCGTGTTGTTCGCGAGACCAGAACCTGTAAATTGTACTGATTAACTGCTACGCTATTTATTAATAATCGCTTAAGGTACTCTATTGGTTAATAATGAAAGAATACATTGAAAAATAAGATTTGTTTTATTTATACCTGAAGATGTTTTTTGTCGAAAGTCGTGGTGGCTTGACTGGCGTGTACCAACGAAGTTTTCGGAATTCGCATACGTTTACTAATTTAAATTGGTAACAGTATCGGCTGACGGTGAAGGAAGACATCGCGAGGAAACCTGAACCTGAGGAATGTTCTTGCAGTAAGTACCACTATATGTGGGAGAACATAAAACATTGGATTATTCTGTTTGAAATCGTCAATACGTCGTGGGCTGCAGTGGGTTTCTTACAGGCTGTTGAAGGTTCTATCTTCGTGTGCGATTCGCTAAAGAGTCTACAAATTATCAGAATTTAAAGGCTTTTAGCGAAAATGTAGTTAAGGTACAGAACCGTCTTTACTGGAGGGTTAAAATGGTGTGAGGCAGGAATCAGGAATAATAGAATAAGTAAGAATAACAAAATAGTTTTCATTTATATAAATAAATAAAAGACAGTTATGAATACAAAAAAAAAACAATGAGTACATACACAAATTAGCATAAATGAATAAAGTCAAACATTGTCTAAGGTATGATACGCTAGTTGACAATAAATCTAGATTATTACCTAAAGCAGGGTCTTCGAAACTCTGTATCCCATAGACCATTTTACCAAAATTTAGTTAGTTCTGGTTCTGCATCAACATTTCTACCATATTTCCAAAAGTCGACAAAAACGAGAAGATTAGATCTAACTATGGAGATTTGCATTAATGTAAGTAAATGTGAGTAGTATATATTCGACGGCTCTGATTCAACGCTCATTTTCTGTTGTGGCTCATCCCCTATTTTCCCCATGCGATTTTTTTGTCGCAAGGGAAGATCGAAACAAAAAAAAAAGTTTGGTATCAAAATGGGAGTTTCGACCACGCCTGATCGATTACCGTCATCGGTTTTGTGATTTTTCTACTCAACCAAAAGGTACCTTTTAATTTAACCATATACAAATAACAAACCGGTAGCGAATTCTGTAGGTCTTTATTACAGTCATTATTAATGGATACATGCTAATGACTTTCAGGTTAACAAGAAATGACAACAAACTTTTATTTTCTAAAGTAATTCTTTATTTGTGTATAGAAGAGTATGCGTGACGTTATTTATGATGTAAATGAAATGTCCCACATGTGTATAAAAAGCACTGTAATATGATTCTGTCATACAATGGTCCCCCTAAACAGGGGTAGGTTAAAGTAATACGTGCCGGGCGGTGCTCTGTAAGCGACTGGCGAGCGTTGAACGCTAACTTACATTCACGCCTGAAAATGCTTATACAACGTCTCTCGCCCGTCGCTACATGTGTAAAGTGATATCGGAACGGTAAAGCTTTCAGCACAATTAACAACGAAATAAGGAACATCATCTGAATCTTCAAGTTTACTCAAATCTACTGATAATAATAATCTATAGACTTCTTTTTCATTTATTTCAATGTATCCTGTATCAAATGGAGTTACAATGTAATGGAGCTCACAGGTAACAACTTTTAAGTTGGCATTACCTTCTTGAAGAATTTAAAGTATCTACTAAACATGTTACGGATCTTCTCAACTTAATGATTCCAGGCCGGATTTCATTGCCGAAGGGTAAGAAAAGGACTGATCTACACATAAAACAAGAATGTAAATCTAACGTGTAACGTAACTTGAATAAGTAATATTTCAATTATTTTTAGTATTGTCTGCCTGTCGGTTTATTTGGACACGCATCACTGCTAAACAACAGCATTCACGATAAGGCATCACCAATAAGATAATAAATCGTGCTAATAATGTGGAAATTCATTGTATACCTGAGTTAAAAACAGAAAATCTTATGAAAACTGTTATTCAAATTAGCATACTGGCAGTAGTATAAAGGATGATAATAATACAAATCGCTGTACACGTATTGCTAAAATTGATCCTAAAAGTACCAGACCACGCTCAGTCATTGTTAATTTTTCCAGTCCACAGTTTCGCGATGCTTTCATGGCTGGTGTTATTAGGTTTAATAAATCGAATCCTAAAGATAAACTCAACTCTGGTCACATAGGTATTGGTGGTGATAAAAAAAACCTATATATGTAGTCGAACATTTATTGACACCTAATATGAAAGCTCTTCATGCTCAAGCCATAATTAAAGCAAAAGACAATGGATATAAATTTGTGTGGATTAAAAATGGACGTAATTTTCTTCGTAAGACGGAATCATCTGACCATATATTCGTTCGCGATAAAGAGACTCTTGATATACTTTTATAAACTATTTTATTCTTTTTTATTCTTCATTATTGCTTATGTTTTTCCTCTAGCATTAGTTTTTAATTTCTAATATACGATAAATTAAATATTTACTACCAGAATGTCAGAAGTCTTCGCAGTAAAACTCATGAAGTTAAAAACAATATCTTAAAATACGATTACGATATCTATGTTCTTACTGAAACTTGGCTTAATGATAGTGTGTGATGGTGAGATCTTTGAAAACAGATACACAGTTTTCAGACGTGACAGGGTCATCTAGTGGTTTCCATAGTAATAAAGAGGGCGGTGGAGTTTTAATACCAGTGTCAAATGCTCTGTGTGCAACTAGGTTACATAATTGTGAAAGTCACTGTGAAGATATATGGGTAAAATTGGATTTTACTATAGATGCACGTCGTTTACAGCTATGCATATGCGTATGCTATGCATAGTATACATTCCTCCTCCTGTCAATCAAGGTTTACTTGAGACCTTTGTAACCTGTGCTAATCTTATGTTTGAAAATTTTTCTGAAGTCTTAATTATTAGTGATATTAATTGGTTACAATTAAATACCCTTCCTCTGTTTACAACTGTTTGGCTACCTCTTTGATTGACTTTTGTTCAGAGAATGATCTAGTTCAACACAATAGCGTTCTAAATCTGAACAATAAAATTTTAGATTTAGTGCTTTCCAATACGTCATCTCTTACCGTTAAAAAATGCAGTCACCCTATTGACAATATTGACGCACATCACCCTCCACTATTTATTACTTTATACAAATACAGAACTATGAATCTTCAACCTAATGTCATAACCCGTTTGCATTTCTTTAAAGCTAACTATAATATTATTAACTTCGATTTGAATAATATTGTTTGGACAGAAGTTTTATCCGACAAGCATAGTATAGATGACATGGGTGATAACTTCTATAATATATTGTTTGAAATTCTTGAAAAACACACTCCAAAAATTTCATATCCCCGCAAACGATACCCTATCTGGTATTCTGTTCACTGATATCACTTTTGAAAAAGATCCTCTTGATAAATTAGATTTTGAATCACTGAGAGCTGAGAGTGTTAAACTCATCAAATCTGACTTTAAATCTTACATTGATAAAACAGAGCTTACCTATTAAAAAGTCCAAAATTCTTTTGGACCTATATTAAAAATATTGCGAAAAAAAACTAGTAATTATGCTAGTTCTATGACCTTAGAAGCTGAAACTGCTTCCAGTGGATATAATATTTGTAACCTATTCGTTAAACATTTCGTATTATCGGATATTAATGTCTGTATACTAACTCGACTTCATCTTGCACTAACTCTCCTTCAGTGGAACTTGACACTTTCCATTTTTCCATTGTAGATCATTTAACAAAATATCTTTTACACAAGAAGAAGTCCTGAAGGCTTTGAATAATATTGACATACATAAGGGGCCAGGTGGCTTACTCTTGACGCTTTCGAGTTCTAAATCGAATCGAGTATCAGTCGATTTCATGCTATTTCGTACTCTTGAAATCAACACTAGCGCATGATCGCACTGTGGCTCAAATAGGAACTAACTTGGATCGACTTCGTCGTTAGGATCGAAAAATCGGTACTCTCCACACAATCTGACAGCTGTGGATCGAGTCGTTCAATCGAATATATGTGTCAAAATAGACGATTGACAAAAAGGTACTTTGTTAGGATCGAGTGAGATTATTTTAGTGTTTTATTGTGATATTTATTTAAAAATCTACATTAATATCGTTCCCTTTGCAATACAAAAACCAAATAAACATACATGCATGAAGATATTCGCTAAATATAAGTCGATATAACAACTAGATTATTAAAATTGAAATTCTCAAGGATTTCGAAGAAATTATCGAAGAAACTCTAAGGTGTTCATAAATGTATTATACTCTACATGGATAAATCTACAACATGATGATATTTCTATTAATAACAAGGTAAGTTGTAACATTTTTTTCACATAAGATGTAGGTATATTTGTTTGCATCTCTTCAATTTCTTTAATTAAGCCAATAAGCTGTATCTAAATCTCTCAGTGGTACTATAAAGGCATAAAAGGCCGGGCACAAATATGTGTATATGTAATTTGATAAAAAGTATATGAGGAATAGGATTTTAATTTACAGATTTTGTTTGCATCATTATTTTATGCTACTAAGATAAGACTAGAATCATAAACATCAAGGCGATTTTATAACTCAAAAGAATGTTTAGAAAGCGGACTAACTATAAAATATTTATAAAGTTACCTTTATCTCATGGATCAAGATGTATATATAAAAAATAATATAGGTTATATGGGTATAGGTTAAGTGATGGAGATAATTAACAATGGTTTTATATAAATCTTATGTTACTAAGCTTTACTCTTAAGTTGAGTTGTTGTGAGCTGGTCGTTTGTTTGATTACCATACCAAGTTTAGTTTGGTCTTCAAGTGGCTAATATCTGTATGTGTACCATAATGTATGCCAAATTTAAATTTATTTCATAGAAATTAAGTTTTTTATTTGTAACATGAATAGTTTTCTAATATAAGTTAGATATGTGTCACCCTGGTTATTTAATAATTAACAAGGCATAGGGTTATTAAATACAATTGATAAGTAGAAAAATGTACTATTGTTAATTCAAGATTATTGAAAAATTCTAACATCATACTAATAAATACATAATACATTGTTTTTTTAGGTGATCCTGGTAACATCCTAAGAAGAATAAAAAAATACACTTATAGTAAATACACGAGTTGGATCTCTTAAAAAGGACAAAATCTTGTAAAGGATTATAACCAAATTGTTCTATGAGACATTGTGGTACAAGTAAAATTCCTGAAGGTTATTTATCTCATCATAGTGTCCAGTAACATTAGTGAATAGTAAATATATGCTGTGTTTTTTTAAAATTGTTGTGTTAGAAGCTCTTGTTATTAATAAAGAATTGCAAAAGAAGCCCTTTTTTATTGACAATTTTTGTAAATTAATATTTGAATTAAAAACTCATTTATCAAGTTCAGGAGAGTCCATCTATATGGTGAACTATGAAGTGCTCAATGGGACAGTATATGAATGTGTATAAGTGTATGTATATAATCCATGGTGGTAAACTTATTTATTAATTGTGACAATTTTTAAGCTTTACATAAAATATCATGTCATAAGATTAAAAATAAACTATTTCCAGACTACACCTTCAATATCCCTATACTGTATAATATTCTTAATCAAGTAAGCTACACTTATCATGAAATATGCTATGGTCGCTAACGTTTTTATTATAAAAGTGGTTATGATTGATATCACTGTGATATTAAATTGTAAGACACCAATTATCTGGCAAAGTTACATTTAGATGTCTAAATAGCTATATGTTAATAAAAGTAGAATATAACTTCATAACAATTCTCTCTATAGCATATTTTAAATCTTTTCTTGATATATTTATATGACATAAATCTATAGAAACTTTATACAAGAGTAGTAGTTTATATAACTGTGTTACTAACTCCTAATGTTAAAAAATATTACAAAAGAGATATTTTATTTGTGAAATATATTGGCACACAGATTAGAATCCATTATTTATAGTTCATATATGGTATTTATTAATGATGTTAGAGCTACACTACATACAGAAAATATTACTTTAGTTTATGTCTGTAATGGTAAATTGATTAATTATTGTTTGAATTTTAAGTATTTCTTTTCATACTATATTGGTGCAATAGTCATCACATTCAATAATCTATGTTGTGTATGATATTCTTAATCCATAAAAAATACACTTAACCTAAGAAACATCACAGTTGCTATGATTTTTATCACGATATCGGACATGACAGAAAAGTTAATACTTATTAAACCATATAACTTTTAAAAAGAGTTGCAAAATGTACAATATACCTAATTAAAGAATGTAATATGTTTAGGTATCTTTAAATGTATGTTCATAAAAGATGAAGTTTTATATTAACACACGCATTGCATGAATATTCTCTTTTGCACAATTTAAATAATTTCTTTACATATATGTAATATAAATCGATAGTCATATAATAAATACATCCCATAATTTTGTAAAACATTCCAATGTTTTGATATTTAATCTGACAGTCCGAAGCACAGATTATGGCAGACTTTATTCTGTGACACAGACTAAAAAACATGTTCTCAATATTAAAATCATTATTTAAGCATGATTTTAATAGCTGTGATATATTTTTATAATATTTAACCTTATATAAATCATTACTCTAGCGTTATAAAGGTAGATAACACTACAAAAACTATGAATCAAGCTAAAAGATATAACACTTTACTGTGACGTATTGTGTGTATACTATGACCGGATACACTTAACGACGCCGTTATGAATCGATCGTGAAACGTTCTTGATCCTCGATTCGATTTGGTTCAAGAGTACCCTTTTAGTTCGAGTTTGGATCAACATCAATTTCGAATCAGAAACAAAACCAAATTGAAATCAATTTCAAGAGTTAGACCCCAGTTAGGAACAATATAGGCTTTTTAAAAACAAATCCATTAAGATACTTCTATACTGCACGCTTGTAAGAAGCCAATTTGAAAACTGTAGCACTGTTTGGTGCCCTCATTATCAACTATACATAAACCATATCGAAAGTATTCAAAGACGTTTTACTATAGCTTGTTTATCAGACTCTAAGAAATTTGCTCCGTGTTCTGATAGACTGAAAGAAGTTAAACTTAAATCTTTGTACAATAGAAGAATTATGCTGAACTTATTTTATTTTATTGTAGCACGGCAAAATGACTCCACTATGCCTGATGGTAAGCACAGTACAATCCAATAACAATGGTGACCACCGGGAGACAATATATCCATCGCCGGTCGCCACTGTCATGCCGGCCTGTGAAAAACCGGATATGCACAGGCTGATCCCGATCCCGATCCCGATCCGCGGATGCGAATCACTATGACGGGCTTTTTCACCATATACATGGTGGTTGCGACCCAGTCGGGCTGTAAAACCCTACCACCCCGCTTTCGCCACTGCCTTTTCGTTATTCAGCAGGGTGCACCACGTGCAAGTGAAGTTGGCTTGGGTGTCACAAGTCTTATGATGTTATTCGATACCCCATAAACCACAAAAATTTGTTTGGGCAGCTACATATGCATGTGTATGTAATGAGAAATAATTTTGCGAATTTGAAATGAGCACGAACCCCTTATGTGAGGGTGAAGGCCTCCTCCAAACTAATCCAGCTGTTTCTATCTTCCGCTTCCGTTAGCCAGTTTTTCCCTGCGACCCGTGTCATCTTCCCACCTTGCTTTAGGTCTTCCTCTTTTTCTGGCACATTAAACATTATCGAATTGTATTGTTTTATTTTCTTCTTAATTTTTTCATCATTCATTCTTCTACTTTTATTGTTTTCCGTATCGCATTTTAATTTTGGTAAATGCTGTAGTGAACTATAATTAGTGACATAAATAATTTTAAGTTTTTTACATCTATATGTTTTCACCTTCTTCTTTTATGTTACTGTTGTTGATTCTTATGATAAATAAATCATATCCGCGAGTAACATTGAGTCTTCGTTTCATTAAAATCGGTTCACTCTATCAAAAGTTATTGTAATTTTAATGAGGACGCGACTTAAGTACGAGAGAAAAGTAGATAATTGAATGGACTTAATACATTCAGATGACTTTATTAACCACTGTTTTTTTATATTAGGTTCCAAGCGGACAGAGTCGCGGGCACAGCTAGTCGATAATTATATTCACGTAGATGTACTTTAGAATAAAACTTGCCTAATACTTGTAGTTCGAGATAATCAATATTAAATTAACGATACGGGAAATATTAATTAATCAATTTCTAAAAAAATATTTTCCATCGATTATACATACATTAGGTTTTTATACATTATATTTATACATTAGGTTCCACACGAATGGAATCGTGGGCACAGCTAGTATGCATATAAACATTTCCTCTATCACTTTAATCATCCGACATCTAGCGGTAATTCGGATAAATATATTAAAAACAACAAGCAAACTATCTGTAACGTGAAGCAGGTTTCCGACACTAGATGGCATTAAATAAATATTTTTAATATTATCAGATTTATATAAGCATTATATAGGTATTATAACATAAAACAAAGTTCCCTATCGCGTATGTCTTTTCGAGATATACTCAAAAACTACTGAACGGATCTTCATTCGGTTTTCACCAGGGGATAAAGTGATTCATGAGGATCATTTTGGTATATAATTTGTTTGATTTTTTTTAAATAATCAGAGCGGGATAACGTCCGCCGGGCCCGCTAGTTCAATAAAAATTTTTTTTTTTTAATGTTATAGCAGGTAAACGAACGAATGGTTTACCAGATGTTAAGTGATCGCCGCCGTGTGGGGGGGGGGGGGGGGAAGGGAAGGGGAGGTGGGCCTCCGGCGCTCTCACTGACCGAACGAAACGCAACAATGCAAGCACTGTTACTTCACGTCGGTGTTTCTGTGTATCGGGTGGTATCAATAATAAGAAATCAAAGAAAACAAGAAATTAAATTTTTAAATATATTTCAGTAATGAAAATATAATAATGGGCTTACATATTAATAGTTACAAATCGTATCTCGTGGCGTGAACAGTTGTTTTACAAAATTAAATTACATATATATCAAGAACTTAAAAAAAAACCTAGAAATTTAAAACGATACGCTGTCCGCGGTGTTATCACAAACCTTCCTATCGCCGTAAAACACAATCAAACCTTATTTACAAGCCATAAAAATACAATTCCTGGAGAGTATTTTTTTTTACAATAAATATATATTTTTACATAATTCAGTGCACTTTATTCACATCGTGTAAAAAATATTATTATCCTTAGAAAATTACAAAATAAAAATAAAAACACCTCAAAAACCAAAAAGCTGCCTTAAGCGCTAAGTGTGAACTTTATAACGTTTAGTGCAGGTAACACATTTTCGTAAACCAACGTAAAGTAGTTGTTTGAACTGAGCCACTGTATTGGACATTTTTTTTCCCGCGCATCTATGACGTCACGATTAATGTTAACAATGCCAACATTAAAGGCGTCGATATATTAACAAAATAATATTATCTATGTTATCTTCTTCTATCTATACATATAATATTATGTATATGTAACGTGATTGTTCTTTTTCGAATATTAAGAAAAAAATTGTAGCAGATTTTTTTTTTCTATATCATAGGAGGCAAACGAACAGGTGCAACACCAGGGGAGTCGCAAGTGCGTTGCCAGCCTGTGTTAGGGGGGGGGGGGGGGGGGGGGGGGGGAGAGAGGAAGAGAAGAGGAAAGTGGAAGGGGAGGGGAGATGAGTCTCCGGCGCTCTCACTGACCGAACGAAACGCAACAATGCAAGCACTGTTACTTCACGTGGGTTTTCTATGAGAGGTAGTACCCCGGACGAGCCGACCCATTCATGCTGAAACCAGTAATAGTTTCAGCGTGGCTCTACCACCTAAAGCGTGGCTCTACCACCTAAGGTGTCTTGGAATAAGTAATAGAATACATTTCAATCATTTTTAGAAATGTCTGTCTGTTTATATGAACACACATCACTGGTAAGAGTAATTTAGTCTTTGTTTCATTAAAATCGGTCAACTCCATCAAAAGTTATTGTAATTTTAATGACGACGCTACGTAAATATGAGAGAAAAATAAATAAGTAAATGTGCTTAATACATATATCACTGTTTTTTAAACGAAGTCGCGGTCACAGCTAGTTTATATA
This sequence comes from Antheraea pernyi, assembly GCA_015888305.1. Taxonomy (NCBI): domain Eukaryota; kingdom Metazoa; phylum Arthropoda; class Insecta; order Lepidoptera; family Saturniidae; genus Antheraea; species Antheraea pernyi. The sequence continues at coordinate 513,750 of MU158817.1, forward strand.
TAAAATGATGTCTGAGAGAATTAATTTAAAAAAAAAACAGTAGCAAAGTTCAAAAACCCACTTTGAAAGTATCAAATTTTGAAAAAATGACCGAAAAAACATTTACTATAATTTATTTTTAATATAAATCCATTATAATCTATAGCTATTTATTATCTTCGGTGATAAACATATATATTTTTAAATTTATCCAATTAATACTCTCGACCTGTATTAAAAAAATGCGCTTATACTTAGAAAATATGTTTTTTTTTTATTCAAATATATATATGTACGTATAAATTAACCGGTCAGTTTATTTACATAATCTTTTTTGGGATACATTTTAATATCATAACGGACTGGCGGGTTTATCGTGAAAAAAAAATACTGAGTGTAATTCTCACAGCAAAGCAAGCGAGACACTGCTCCGACTCTAACCGACACAGTGCCTAACCCTACGAACGCAACGTCACACAAAAACTTTGCGGAACAGAATTTCAAATTTCGTATCGAGTTAATTTTTTTTCTTATAATCAAAATACTTTTCGTTCACGACAACCCTACCGTATGTAGACAAGCCGGGAATTAATAATAATTGAAGATATCGCATTTTTAAAGACGGAAATTATTGGAAACAACAGGCCGTTCAGTCGAGTGTAGGCAAGCATTGACATATCTCTTAAAAAGCTAAAAAAATAATTATAAACAAAAACGCAGGAACATGAGTCTAGAGTTATATTATGTACAATTTAATTTTTCGTCTTAAAGTATATCACAAATAAAATTCCGAACTATTTTTTTTTTTTGTTATGAGCAATAATTGTTATCTTTTATCTAGTGTTGGTCGAGTTTTGTTACAGCGTTGTCTTATAGGTGTAGTAGGGTTACCAACCGGCCCGAGTAAGTCGGGACGTCCCGTTATTGGTTTCTGGAAAAGTGGATACACTAGTGAGTTAACGGGACCCTAATAACTCTATCTTTATATATACCAGGGTGGTCGCTTGCAATATTTTAAGAGGCGATAGTTAATGGTTACATATAAAATAATCTTATCAAAGCAAAAACTAATAAACAACAGAGAGAACCTAAGTTAAAGTTTGTTCTAAGACTTTCAAAAGTATGTATAACTTAAATAAGCCTAGATGCAATGACCGGTGCCGAAAGCTGTAAGGGGCGACCCGGAGTTAATAACTTTGGATAATAAAACGGATAATAAACCCTTTTGTTTTGTTTATGCCGTTTTCACGTACATTATCTATACACCCGACGGTCATTGACACGTTGTTTTAATATTGATGCGTATAGGATCGTGTATAATTTTTGTATTTTTCTAAATATATATAGATTCTAGATTATATAGATATATTTTTTAAATTAATTTAGAACGAGCACCGTGTGTTGAGTACCCTCCATAACTATTGCTACTGTCTAAACTTTCCGCCTATATATAGTTTTTCTATCCGTGTGTATGTGACTGAACTCCTCTTAAATGGCTCGACAGATTTTGATGACATTTTTTGTGTGTATACAGGTGAATTCAAGAATGATTTTGGAGACATTTGGATCAGGTAGGTGGCGCTGCGGTTGACTTTTATGATTTTTTTATTATTATTTTTTATCAAGGCAGGACAACGTCCGCCGGTCCCGCTAATTCTTAATATAGAATCGGAAATTTAGATTAAAAATAAAACTGTTTTCATCCAATCTTAGCAAATTATAGGACTTTTCAGTGATAGAAATTTTCAGGGTCTCACAATGGCGATAATAATTATCATATTCGCCGCTAATCCCGAAATTCCAGAGTTGGTAACCCTAATTAAAAACCATACGGAATATATTCACATAAACATATAATTAAGATGCACTTTGATCCATTGGTTTTCTACAAACATATTACCACTAATGAATTAGAAAAATGGTTACAATAAATATATAATTTGACAACCGAAAACAATGTTGCCAGCGCAATCGTATCCCCGATTTTATCGTAGATTTTATTGTAATTTTTTTCATGTATTATAAAAAAAAACATGTCCTGTAAGGTCGTATCAAAATGCATCTTTAAAAAAAATTAATAACAAAAAAAAATACGCATAAAAACACAGTAAATGAAGAAAAACGTGTTGTATTGGAACGTTATAGAATTAGTTGTAGCAGGAATACTTTCGAGGCTTTTTTTGTTTACTAGCGATTAATAAAATTTGATAAACAAATAGAATTACTAGAAACTAATGAACTACTTTTTAATGTCTACCCTCCACATTTTTTTACTCTCAGATAAATATCAACGATTTCTCATGTGTTACTGTTCTTTACAACCCGTTTAAGCTACAATGATAAACAAAGGGATATATATGCACGGAAAAAATTCGTTCTTTACATACAGCATTTAATTATTGGCATGATTCAATATAAAACCTAACAGCTAACCCATCAGTTTATCATTTATTTACATTACCGATAGTTCTCGAATCGATATTTACCGATAAACCGTTTATGCATGTTCGATACCGGTTATTCACAGCTTTCTTCATTTACCATGCGATTTGCGGTTTAAAATTAAATATCGAGCTAAAATAAATATAAAAATAAAAACCGAAATCATTTAAAAAAATGGACGTATTCGAACACGAAAAAGCCGGTAAGATTGATAAAAAAACAAATGCTGAGCACAATTCGCCTAAATTTTTATATCTATCTAAGTTAGTCTTAATGTTTATTGTTTTTATATATAATTTTTTTTTGCATACAGTACAAATGTATACTTTTCAAAAGCGTTCATTTATTTATATTTATATAATTATTACAATTACAATTATTTATAAAGTACAGTCGTAATAAAATTATCACGTATCAGTGAGAATATTATGTGGAAATAATTTATGATGTCGACTGTACAGAGCCTTTGTCACAGTTTCGTTTATAAATAAATAATAGTGAAGGTAGATTGAAATTTGCACGTAGAGAAAACGACGGTGGAGGCGATTACGGCATTAAGCCGCGAGAGCTCGTGGAGAGCGGACGTCGCGTCCGACTTCGCATATTAATTCGTATCAATTTTATTTACAACTAGCTGCCCCGTGCAACTTCGTCTGCATCGAATCGGTTATGTAATTATTTACGACATCACATTAGAAACCTCAAAAATAACAGTATTTCTCAACTATTTAATGGATGTTATTATACATATAAACCTTCCTCTTCAATCACTCTATCTATTAAAAAAACCGCATCAAAATCCGTTGCGTAGTTTTAAAGAGTTAAGCATACATAGGGATATAGGGACAGAGAAAGCGACTTTGTTTTATACTATGTAGTGACTACCCTACATAACGCAACGTTGATATAATTGCTAATTGAATTAATAAACTATGTTAAATAAATTCATTTTATACTGATTCTTCATAAAAATTGAGACTCCTGGGTGTTTTTTTTTCATAGAAGCTTTTTAAGCTACCAACTTTACTATAACTTGCCACAAGATGGCGCTATAGAATTTTCTTTTTTATTATTATTTAATTAAAGTCGAGAACGGCTGCTAGTAATGAAAAATAATTAAATATCGGCAACACCAATATATTTTTTTGAATAAAATTCAATTTTTAGCCGATTTTCAAAAATTAATACTGCCCTGAAGTGTGACCAGTATAATCAAGGGATTAGAAGGAATAAAGATATATTAATTAAAAGGTATATATTTTTCATTTTTAATGTGTATGAAAAACAATTTAGTATTTCAATTAGATGATTGATTTTTAGTTTTATATAAGTTTTTTTTTTAATTATTCGACCAAGAATATTTTCATATGCATTTATTGTAAAATAACTGAATAAATACAGCTATTATTAGTTTAACGGATTCCTAAATCAACATATACCACACCGTTAAAAAACAGTCAATATAAATTCCAATCACAAACTGGTCAAATTTTATAGAACCGACGAAACTGCGACAAAAACTCCACAGTCCACATATTAAATTTACACCCTAAAGTTTCGCCATAATAATATATAATAAAAACGGAACTCAAATCGTCATAGACAAATATAAATAACATTATCTATGCCACAATTCAATACCAGCGCATATAATTTCTATACACGTATATAATATATACATTTCGATCACGTGTCATTTCGTTTCTTTCAAACATTGTTTAGTTTCAACTTAACCTAATGATTATTCAATTAAGAACCGTTTATTGGAATACATATTGTGCGTGAAAGAGATCGAGAAAGGATCGTAATTTGATTATATGAAAACAAAGAGAGATGGCAGACGGAACGGTTAAAACACAGCGAGTCGATTGGTGCATAATTCGCTTGTGTTGCCAGCTTAAACGTTTTACCCTCACATTCGGGAGATATATTCAAATGTATTGTCGAATCTTTTTGTTCATAAATACAGTGCAAACTTTAAAATTGTCGCCGCCAGAAGCAACAGAAAATTGTATCGTAATTTCTGCCAACACCTTGTTCGTATTATTTAGCTCCTTGATATTGGTAAAAAAAAAACACTGGACATCGTTTTCTCGAATCACTGTACTCATGGATACAATTTGACTAATGAAAATGCTGTCAACAATAAAAAAAAATTGGCAAAAGTTCACGATATGATCCCAAGAAACGGTTCCAAAACATTACCCGTATGGCAACACTCTCGCATCTGACAGATAGACGGCAGTGTTACCACACTAATAAAATATAAATACACCAATTAATTTAAAACTTTAAAAAGCCATCGAAACGGGAACTGTCTCTCTTTACAAAACGTCAACCAGTGAACCACTGGTGGTCTTATCATGTCTTCGCGAAATTTTATTTACTAAAGTCTGTCCGCTTACAAATGCACAGAGTATCACAATAAAAAAAGCAACACTATTTATTCTTCGTCTTATCGTTATTACCATTAGAAAATACGCTATCAGTGTATGGTGGCCGGGTTTGGACAGTGTTGCACGAATATAAATCACAAAATCCCCTATAAATAATTGGAAGTTTTTTAGTTTTTTTTAGTCAAACCCATAAAAAAAAAATTAAAAAAAATTGCTGATTATTATATGCTAATAGTCAAAAGGAATACTAGTCGAGAAAATTTCCCAAGGATTGGTTTAAAATAAAAAAAAAACAACAACAGGCAAAAGGAGCGGAAAATTAAAAAAAAAAATCGGTATAAAAAGCGAAACGGTGACGGCCTTGTAGGAAATAGAAGCAAAAAAACATCCGGCTAAGCCGATATAGATGCGATCAGTGTCCGAACCCGGTCGCGTTGTTAGACTAGCACGCGCGCGCGTATCATCTGAGTGCGAACGCGAACAGTGACGTCAGCAACATGGCGGCCGGCGTCACGCGATCTCCCGAACTGTACTTGCTGCTTTGCTCGCACGTTCCTGAAAGTATCCATTGAAATATGCATACTTTAAAAAAAAATTATAAGAGACCTTTTATTTTGTATAAAATTCATTTCCCCCCCAAAAAAAAAATACTGAGAGGCGGAAGACTTTCCTATTTACATTAAGAGTGTTAAGTGTTGTTAGTGTCTATGGACTGTGGTGATCACTTAACATCAGGTGACCTACCTGTTCGTTTGCCTGCGATGACAGATATATATATTAGAACTCATACTTGAAAAGGGATTTTTTTTTAGGTGTCTACCGACCTATTTTCAGAGTATAAAGTAAAAAAAAGGTGGTTTTTTTTTTGGCAATCCTAATGAGAATACAGTATTTTTGTCAAGACATCTGGAGAATTCTTTCACGGTGTAACATCCATCAAAAGTTATATATACATCTCTCATAAGGAAAATCGGAGTCCCCCATATAGTAATTTACACGGAAAACCTGATGATGCACAGCATTCGCTGATGGAGTATGCCAAGAACAGGACCGAAAATGCGTCACTGATAAGGATAATGCACTTAGGTGACGTATGATTTTGGACAGCGATAAAAAAAGAGCTTTTAGGAGGAATTCTGTTCAGATGACGCGAAGATGCAGGACCTGGGAAGTGTTATCCCATCAGTTATTCTCCTGGTTTGCACCTATGATGAACGGTTTCGGGGGATCGGAAG
>MU158817.1:520433-598776 GCA_015888305.1 Antheraea pernyi
GGGAAAGAGACGAGCGGGTAGTGAGTTGTGGTAGGTTACCGTTGAGTGTGAGGTTGTAGGCCTTGTCGCCGGCCACTCCCGGCTGCACGGATCTGTCGCATGTGTGTCCCACGGCGCTGAGGGCGAGCTGCTGCGCGCTGCCGCCGCGGGTATCTGTTCACATCAACAGATTATAATTGATATTACTTCTGGAATGGAGTGGGGGGGGGGAGAGGAATAAAAAGTGAGAACAATTAAAAAAAAATAATTGAATTACCACATATGACATTTTTTTTTATGTCATAGTTGGCAAACGAACAGACGGCTCACCTGATTTTATGTGATCACCACCGTCCATGGACACTAACAACACCAGAGGAGTCGCAAGTGCGTTGCCACCCTTCGTGGGGAAGGGTTAGGGGAGGGAGAGGAGAAAGGAGAGGGGAGGTGGGCCTCCGGCGCTCTCACTGACCGAACGTAACGCAACAATACAAGCACTGTTACTTCACGTCGGTTTTCTATGTGTCGGGTGGTAGTACCGCGGACGAGCCGACCCATTCATGCTGAAACCAGTAATAGTTTCAGCGTGGCTCTACCACTAAATACATATGACATAATATAAGTCGCTCAAATTACGGCGTAACTAAAATAGGACAATTATAACATCACTGCGAAAGTTACCCAAAAATCTGCCGCTATTGTCTCTTTACATAGAAATATATGGAAATGAACCAATGTGTGTGTTGTTATGTGAAAAGCGATTGAATCATTTATTCTTGAATTACAATAGAGTATGGTCAAACGGAAAACGATCTTGACATCGCGATGTCCGAATACGACATAATACATGACAGCGACATCTAGTATCGGATAGCCGAAGAGTTATAATTACATTAAATAAATGTATATACCAATAAACAATCACTCAACTGGGACAATTGCAACGGCATTCAAATAGGACAAGTGTAGTATGAATCAAAAAAGATAATTGTAGTCTCACTTGAATAGAATAAGTGTAGTGTTATTCATATGGGATCACCGTGTAATGTCACTCAAAACTGGGAAATCATAACATCAGTCCGATAGGACGATTTTGACGTAACTCAAATGGGACAATTGTGGTGACACTCTAATAGGACAATTGTGGTGACACTCTAATAGGACAATTGTGGTGACACTCTAATAGGACAATTGTGACGTCACTGTAATGAGACAATTGTGGTGTCATATAAATGGGATTATTGTCACATCATTAAAATGGTACAATTGTGACGTGACCCAAGTGAGACAGCTATGCGATTGCTCAAATTAAACACACTTACCATTATTTGCGTGCGTCGTGTAGACAAAGCAAAGGGCGCGCTGGTGCGGCGAGTGCTGGTGACCCTGGGACGAGGGTACGAGACCCGCGACCAGGTAATTGCGACCCCCGGACCTCCAGCTGCCGTAGCAGTTGTATACTGCGAACACATTCACACAGGCTTAGTATAGTTCAGTTTTATATACAACGGACCTGATTTTTATCCACACATATAATTGAAATTTTATCAAGATTTTTATTGTTGGATAAGAGTTTATTCTACGGCATAATTTAGATGACATACAATTACAATTTTTTCTAGTACAATGATGATAGAAAAATATAATAGACAACAGCGAATACAACAACAAATTAAAAAAAATATCTCTAAAAACATGCACCAAGATGAGACAGAAGAGATGTCCAAAAATGTTAACCATAGTTAGTTAAATATCTGATACTCTAAGACTAGATGGCCATCTAATCTTTTGAATGTCAAAGCTACCAGTATATCAATCACCACACATTTTTTTAAATTTTAGAATTAAAATATTTGTAATTTGTGAGTATTTCCTGAAAAGAGAGTTCAAGCATCATCTCACAGTGATAGACAAACACAAAAAAATGTGAATAAGTTTTGATTTTGATACATTTCCAATAGACATCGCGATGGAACATTCCGGAAAGGTTACCAAATCTGTGGAATAATTGACTAATATAAGTTACCAGCGCTGGTGCAACTGGATTTGAACTCCAGAGTGTCCTGCGAGGGCCCGCAACCAACACTCGCGCTTTGGTACTCTCCCATAACGCATTCAGGAGGCTGCTCATCTGCATCATGATCACCTGCATTACACACGATTCATTTATTAAATTGTGTCTTACACACAAACACACACTCACTCACTCACCATTCAATCACACACATTCACTCAGCATACTATTTACATATGGTATTTAGTGTATATTAGTGGGCGCGGCGATCGTTGTCCCTTCCTAATAATAAAAAAAAACGATTCAATCATTAAACTTGTCCTACAAACAAACACACACACACACACACACTCACTTACTCACAGTTCACATTCACACACATTCACTCGGCATAATATTAACATGTGGTATTTAGTGTATACCCGCTCTGATAATAAAAAAATACATGACAAATTATATACCTAAACTTTCCTCATGAATCACTCTATCTACTTGTGAAAATCGCATGAAAATCCGTTGAGTAGTTTTCGAGTTTATCGCGAACAGACAGACAGACGCGGCAGAGAACTTTGTTTTATAATATATAATAATGATGATAAGTGTATGGTATTTCAAAATAGAGTTATATACCATACCTGTAGAGATCTGTTGTCGGCGCCTCCTCCTGTCGGCCAGAGAGCTCACCACCGAGTACCGTCCGAATATAGGACATCGCATTGGCGTTAAATTCGTCGCTGTAAATAAAACCATTCATGTACATGAGTTCCCAAAGTGGTCCAGGTGGACCCCCGGGGGTCCACGGGAGATTCGAAGGGGGTTCTACGTTGGCGTCACAAAAAAATGGGGGTTCACAATTCGTAAGCGGGGTTCACGGGAATTTATCTGCTCTCGACAGTGAAGAACTAAATTGTTGATTTGACTTCACCTATCAATGTAGGGGGATAATATTTTAAAAAGCTCCGTGACTTTTACTTGTATAAAACTTGGGAATATGGTAGAAATGTACCTGAAAAGGGCCCACGGGAACCAGCTAAATTTTGAAAGTGCTCTATGAGAAGAAAACTCTGTGAACTGTGAGTCTTTTATGGTGGTAGAGCCACGCTGAAGCTATTACTGGCTTCAGCATGAAAGGGTCGGCTCGTCCGGGGTACTACCAACCTCTTATAGAAAATCGACGTGAAGTAACAGTGCTTGCATTGTTGCGTTTCGTTCGGGCAGTGACAGCGACAGAGGCCCACCTCCCCTCCCCTCTCTCCTCTCCCTCTTCTAACCCTTCCCCCAAAGGGTGGCAACGCACTGGCGACCCCTCTGGTGTTGTTAGTATCCATGGAGATGATCACTTGACATCAGGAACCCACCCGTTTGTTTGCCACCTATGATATAAAAAAAAAAAAACCTCTGATACAGACAAACACTAGTTGTGTCCGCGACTCCGTACCATTCATTACGCGACTAATCCTTTTCGTCACTTGAACCCATTAAATACAAGACCACATTTATACATTTTGCAATACTAAATATTGAGCATTTGACACAATAAAACTTATTTAAATTAAAAGTTTGTCGTTATGTATTTAAGAAACTCGATAAATGCAGGATGGACGAAATGGTGTAAGGCGTCTGGGGTAGTTTGTAACCTACGAATTCAACTTGAAACTCAAAGGGAAGGTGTAAAAAACTATTATAAGACCAGTCATGCTGTACGCATGTGGGCTACGAAAGAGACGGACGAGAGAACATTACATGTGGCAGAGATGCGAATTTTAAGATGGATGTGTGGTATAACTAGAGGGGATAAGATTAAGAATAATGAGTATGCCAGAGGAACTTCGAAAACAGCACCAATGGCAGAGAAGTTGAGGAGTAATAAGTTAGCATGGCATGTCATCGAGAGAGATGAAAACCATGTAACTAGAAAGGTGTTGAGTATGATGGATATATGAGTAGAGGAATGCCATGGGTGGATTGTGTGAAGAATGATATGTGTATGAATACTGAGATGACATATGACAGGGGAGAGTAGCAAAGGAAAACATGTTGTGCCGACACTACTTAAGTGTGATAAGGGTAAGGAGACGATGATGGTGGATATGTTATGTCTAGTGGGGGTTGATCTGTGGGGGGGGGGGGCGGACACTGATGAGCGTGACGTACTGGTGCGGGGCGTCCGTGCACGCGTCCTGCGGCGCCTCCCACAGCCCCTCGCCCTCCGCCACCTCCAGCACGTTCCCCTCGCGCCGGTAGAACGACAGGCACACGTGCCCCGACTCACTGTCACACAAACCGCCTCGTCAACCCCTCTATACTATGCTCAAAATTCGACTATATTATTGGGTACCACAATATATTCCTTTTTATTACTAGAAGCGGTTCATAAGCCGCCATTCAAGTATTACGTAAGCACTAAAGGGAGAGTGGAGATCTTTGATTTGTTTATTTTTGATAACATGGGGGTTGGGGGAGGGATCTTACCGACTGAACTGTCGATGGTAGATGCCCCATCCCTTATTATATCATCTAATATATTATCATCTTATATCATCATATAAAAATAAGCAAATAAAAGACCACTTACCCTCCCCCACCTCTTTAGTCCTTACGTAATATTCGAATGGCTCCTAAAATACGTTACTCTATATCACATTCTCAACGACCAACCCGCGACCATACTGCGTCACGAATGATAACGATGTATCGCTCTAACTCCCGGCAAATACCAACGACTTTCTAATAATTCACGTATCATTTATTTACTCAAATTAGTAACATTGCTGACGGTGCAGGAGAAACATCGCGAGGAAACCTGAGGAACCTGAGGAATGTCCTTGTGGTACCATCGTATGTGGGAATGATATAGAACTGTGGATTTCTCGGGAGTCTGAAATCGCCAGTACGCCGTGGGCTGTCGCGATGATTATACTCAATCATATTATAACTACGTACGTTACCTATATGATAATTTGACAAAACAAATGGCACGGTAACGCACACATACGTAACTAAGACGCGACACTGTTTTACGATAAAATCTGGAAGTGAGATGGCATATTCCTCAATATCGGTGGTGGAAAAGAAATAGCTATATGTTGCTTAGATACGGGCCGGATATGGCGTATTTATATAGTTATATAATACTAGCCGACGCGTGCCCACTTCGTTGTGCGGTAATAGGCATTATCAAGCTACAACTTTTCTCTAGAACTCAATCATATATCTCTCATCGTTAAGGCAGCGTTCGTAAGAAACGTTTTACCATTTTTTCTCCGACTCCCCAGATATTACCCCCTACAACCTCACAAACTTTACCTCTTTATAATATTAGTATAGATAATATAATTAGTTAACAGCTTCTGCCCGCGACTTCGTACGCGTGGAATGGTTATTTTGGGCTAAGACGCAGCGGAAGCTCTCAAAAGGAAAAAAAGCCCGATTTTAAAACATTTTTCATTGTTGCTCCGCTCCTATTGCCCTTAGCGTGATGTTATATAGCCTATGACACTCCCAAATAACGTGGCTCAATAGCTATTGGTAAAAGAATTTTCAAAATCGGTTTAGTAGTTCCTGAGATTACCCCCTACAACGTCACAAACTTTACCTCTTTATAATATTAGTATATAAATTATAGCCCCTACCCGCAACTTCGTCAGCATAGTAATAGTTCCTACTCTGAGCTAACGCTGACACACTGCAGAAGCTCTCAAAAAAAAACTTCTCGATTTTGAAACATTTTTCATCTGTGCTCCGCTCCTATTGGCCTTAGCGTGATGATATATAGCCTAGAACCATTCTGGATGAATGAGCTATATAACACGGAAGGAATTATTCAAATCGGACCAGTTCCTGAGATTACTCCTTACAACGCTACAACGTCACAAACTTTACCTCTTTATAATATTGGTATAGATAGTAGAAGTATAGATTATTGGACTATACCCATGCCTTCTTTGTGGAAGAGTCCTATGACCCTGCAGTTGGTCTCTTACAGGCGGCTGTAAGGAAAATACAAAAAAAAAATCTCACCATCCTTTGGTGACATGCGCTACCAGCCTGATGTGTTTGTTCTCTTTCTGTTCTAATATGGAGTGGCAGACCACGCGCTTCTCTTCAAATGAACCATCCTCATTCATTATCTGGACAATTTAAAAAATAAAAATATTTATTATATATTCTACATTTACATTGCACTTGGCTGCGAAATTGGTTTTATTACAAAAGTTCGAGTATTATATAAATCATCAGGAATTCGGTATTTTAACTCTGCCCTCCCAATATATTCTTATTATTTTATTTATGTACGCAAAAACTTAGATATGCTGGATCTAGTAAAAGACCAGCATAATTTAAATACTGGAAACAGCAACAAATTGGTCATTCCGTGCTTCAGGCTCACTAAGTCTACCGAACCAAACCTGAGGAGATAAGCCGGTCGGTCAGTCCCCCGACCCATCTCCTAATTGCACAGGTGAGGCTGATTGTGTACCCAGTAGTCTCTCTATAGTAGGACGAAGCCTGCCGTTCACTCACCAGGCTGCCGCAGGGGCGCTTTCTCAGGAAGACAGCAGGTTCGATCCCTGGCCGCCCCTACCATGCGGCGGACGGTACACCGTGGGGTTTTAGTCCGTGCGAGTCGGACATAACCCACTCTCACCCCTGAGAGGGTGGCATATCCATAAAGGATTTCCCCACGTAAATAAAAAAAGGCTCAATAAGTCCAAAAACAGTTTTTTAAGTAATAGGAGTAGTGTTAGATTTTATAACAAAGTCCCAAAACACATTACCGATTTGCCGGATAGTGAGTTCAAGAACCGTGTCAAGCGGGTTTTAATATCAAAAGGCTATTATAGGGTGGATCAATATGACGTCTGGAAATGACGCCCCTCTCTGTGCATCCACTAATAACTGTAAAACTGTAGAATGTAAATATTTATGTTCCTGTAAAAATATATGACATGAAAAGATAAACCAGATCGAGTTTCATGCCGGTTCTTCTCGATGACTGGATTGTTTGTCGGAACCGGTGGTAGCTTTGACGTTCATTAAAGGCCTTCTCAGGGCCTAAATTGAATAGAGGGTTTTGATTTTAATATAATATGGGACCTAACGATGCATTATGTACTTAGTTTCAGGAATTCGGTATCTTAAATCTACCCTCCTGATACGTTCTTGATAATTTAAAGTATGCGGGATTAATAGGTAAATTGGAGCGTAACGTCTGAGCGGATGTTGTAGGACTCTGTGGTAGGTTGTTTCTGAGATAGCGAGGGGAACTGTGTTGAGCGTAAGACGAGACGTGATTAAAATTAATAATAAAAAGGGTGTAGACACTGGAGTGTAAAATATAGTGTGTAAACACTTGTATGTCCGTAAAAACTTTGAAAACCTGCATTTTGCAAAAGGTCGGCATGCTCTAAATACTAGAAACTGTGACAAACTGGTCCTCACATGTCTCAGACTCACTAGAAACAGTAACAGGTTTTAAAATACGTTAGGACTATAAAAAAAATCAACGTTTACATACTTTCCAGAGACTTCAACCCCCTATTTTTATTAGCCATAACTGTAAACAAGGACAGTTCTATTCTGGACGTACGAAGCGAATACACGAAACAACGAAAGTAAGAGATTGTGTTCTCTGTAACAATCTTACGGATAAATGTATTAAATTGATTCAATAACCGCCTTGTTATTACCCACAAATGTTAACATTATTAATTTTTTTTAAAGTCCATGAGCGATAAGAGACAGTTTTAAGACGATCAGCCTGCTGATACCACCACTAACTAGCACTCACCTTGAGTGTCGCATTCTTCGTCGTGAAGTGATACTGGTGCGTATGGTCCAAGCTGAACCACTTGTGGTGCTGGACTATCCAGCTCGGGAAGTGGCAGCGGTTGTGCTCATCATCACCTGGAATAGATGGCAATAGCGGGACATTAGACATCCTATCAAAAACACTATTATTTCAATGTCGTAGCTGAATAACCTGTATAGCTGAAGAGGATTAAAAGGATTTTTCAACACCATGTCTATGGTATTTGGACTGGCTGGATTGGACCTTCTCGAATGTATTAACAGTGCAAGGGGAATACGGTCTAAAGGTGTATATATACTAGCGACTTCCTCCGCGTGGAATGGTTACTTAGGACTAGCTAACACGCAGAGGAAGTTCTCAAGAGGAGAAAAACATTTTGAAACCGATTTTGAATCATTCTTCATTGGTGCTCCGTTTCTAATGATATATTGATATTGCGTAATGGTACATAGCCTATTGCTTTCTTCGATTAATGAGCTATCTAACACTGAAATAATTTGTCAAATCGTACCAGTAGTCCCTGAGATTAGCGCGTTCAACCAAACAAACAAACTCTCCAGCTTTATGTATTAGTAAAGATTATGGTACAATCCAAAATTAGGACACATTAAAGCCTGGATAGTAGTTTTTTGGGAATAAGCCAGAGAGTTCAATGAAGGAAAATATCGAGATGCCATCATAACATCGGGATGGGACTTTTCCCAAGTCCACCTGGTTGTCTACGATCTCTGATGAAAATCTTCCACCCAGTTGTCCTGACAGCAAGCCCCTCCAGATTTAGCGTATCTACCACCTTAGACCGTGCCGTCATTTAAAATCACGAGAGATCGTGGTAAAATTCTCAGGCGACGTTAGTAGATGCTTCATTCTGAGGCATTAACAGCCAATAATCAATAAATCGTCTACTATACAATTTTGTGGCAATTGCGATTCTCAAACAGCGTTATTCCTGCATATCTTGAGATTTTTTTATGGCAACGAAGCTTTTAATAGATTATTACTGCCATGTCGAGTAGGTGACGATATTACGATTTTCTTGCGATCACTTTAATGAACTAACAAGATGGAGGTCAGGATTAGGGGTGTAAAGGGTGTCAAATAACATCTAACACTTGAGACACCCAAGCCAACCTCTACCTGCACGTGGTGCACCCTGCTGAGTAACGAACGAGGCAATGGCGACAGCGGGGTGGTAGGGTTCTACAGCCTGACTGGGTCGCAACCACCATGTATATGGCGAAAAATCCCGTCATAGTGATTCGCTTCTGCGGGTCGCGTTTCGGGATCAGCCTGTGCATATCCAGCTGTTCACAGGTCGACATGACAGCGGCGACTCGGTGGTCGCCATTGTTTTTGGATTGTACTATGCTTACCATCAGGCACAGTGCAGTCACTTTATATTCTATAAAAAAAAGACCGTCTTTTTAGAGCTTTCCAGAAAGTTATTGCGACAAGTCGGAATCCATGGTCCGTGGTATTATTTCCTATCCAGTTCACTTGTGCACGATAACCGAACTATATTACGTGGAACACCACCAATATTACACAATATAGATTCCATTAACACTAGATTATGAATAAAATATAAAGCCCACTGCATGACATTCCAAGATCCAGCCAAAAACTGCTGCAATGGGATCGGTCCCTGAAAATATTTTGGGTAAATTTGACCCAAAGACAAAGTTATAGAAGAATAACTCTATGAAGCTATTCATGGTGATAAATAATATGTTCGTCATACTGTTCGTGAGGGTCATGGTCCGGCTGCCGTCAGTCGGCGATGAGAGGCCGTTGCAGGTCGCGTCCCCGGACTGCGCTATCGTGTAAGTCATTGTCTTGTCAGTTCGCTGACCTTTGTAAACGAAACATCTGGAAATTATGCATTTTTTTTAATATTTGAAGAATAATATAGTAAGTTTTCACATCGACATACAAGCTATATCAACCAATGATATTATAACTATGTAGATACGTTATAAGCGCTACGACAGCGTCTTGTTAAAATTTGGCTAGTTAGCTAATTTTGGGCGGATACCACGTCAATCAATCCGCCCGTATCTAAGCAACATATAACTGCTTCTTTTTCACTATCGATATTGAAAATATGACATCTTACTTCCACATTTTATCTAAGAGAGTGTGGCGTTACAATATAACTTTACGCATGTGTGCGTTCTCGTGCCATTTGTTTGTCAAAATATCATGTAGATAACCTAACTTTAGTTATAATATCGCTGATATCAACAGTCTCTCGGAAGATTGACTCTATATTTATAAATAGGCTGCAATGGACATTTAACATTTCATGCCCGTATGCGTGCATATTATTAAAAAAAAATAATACAGGCTGTGTCGTAAAGACACACGATAGAAGTGAAACTTTTGTATTACAAGGAAATATTTTAATTTAAAAAAGACAATGTCACTCGGTGTTCCCATGCGGTTACCCATCCGAGTACTGACCGCACCCGACGTTGTTTAACACATCGCGATCGGACGGGAACTGGTGTTTTCAACGCTTTATCCGACACAATGTTTATCCCCACCACTGCATTGTCACACGAAAATGTTGCGGATTATGATTTAAAGCCCTCTCATAATCCACTATGAGTATATAGATAGTGAGTACCTACTTAGAAAATATTACAGACCTAAATTTACGCGGAACAAAAAAAAATACTGCTGTAATAGGATATTACAAAGTCTCTCGTAAACATCAAAACGGTTAAAAAAACCAACGCACAGTAAATGTATGTAACAATGACAAATCAGTATATTTTACCCGAAGGAAGCCGGGGCGAATCATTAGTTTATTATAACGCAATCACTCTATAATAAAAGATTGTTATTTGAAATATCAAGCCAAGTTCAAGCTAACAGAATGACAAACACCCGCTGTCGTGTGTATTAAATATTACAAGAACCATTTCGAGCCACTTTTCACCCCCTCATATCTTAAAAACTATTTCACATAAACATGTCAAATTTGGCTCGTGTATTATTTCGATATTGACGTCCAAAAATCGTCATTTTTATCACTGACTGACCTATAGACCAAAATTATAATCCAGTTCCAGATGACCTAGAAAGTTCATATAATCAGAAATTATAACTTGTTATAACATATTAATTGTTACAAATAAACTGGCACCCATTTAGATCTTGCTTCCTTTGTCGTTGAAGTCAACAACCGAGGCATATATCATATTGAACTTGGCTCTCATTTCACATTTATGTTTTTGATTGGATCGCCATTTACTCTAGTCTTCACAACCAAGCCACAGATTAACAATTTAAATTGGTTTTGTTACAGGGATAAACTTACCTGAACGTGGCTTCGTCTGAGACTATGGAGTTCCTGAGCTGCACCTGAGAGATCTGCCCCACCAGGTAACGCGTGGAACCCTCCTTCCACGTGGCGAGACATACCAGTTCTTCGACTGAAAAAAAAGAAGCAAAAAAAAATTATAAGCAATTTCAAGTATCAGGTAAAAGAAAACTTCATAACTCGGATTTTTATTCCACACCGACATATATGGGATTTGAGGTATGTGTATAATATACGTGAAAATAAAACGTGTGTACTTACTTATGTACGCACTTGAGAAGTTATACTTCCTTACATTAACAAAGAAATTAAATGTAATTGATAATGTTACAATTTAAAAAAAAAAAATTGACTTTAACTGTTTTAAAATTATTTTTCTATATATGTGTGTACAGAATCAAGTAAGATAACAAAAAGCAGTAGAATATAAACCAATAATAATAATAATTTATAATGTTAACAAATAAAATGAATACATGACAGTTAAACTCAAATTTATAAAGCCGATACAAAAAAAAAACACATCATGAATACTTACAATAAATTATCATTATATCTATTTACTAGCCGACCCGTACCCACTTCGTTGGGCGGTAATAGGCATTATCAAGCTACAACTTTTCTCTAGAACTCAATCATATATCTCTCATCGTTAAGGCAGCGTTCGTAAGAAACGTTTTTGTTCGACCGTTTTTTCTCCGACTCTCCAGATATTACCCTCTACAACCTCACAAACTTTTCCTGTACATAATATTAGCATAGATAATATAATTAATCAATAGCTTCATTAATCAATAACTATTTTGGGCTAACACAAAGCGGAAGCTCTCAAAAGGAAAAAAAAAACGATTTTAAAACATTCCTCATTGTTGCTCCGCTCCTATTGGTCCTTAGCCTATGACATTCACAAATAACGTGGCTTTCTATTGGTAAGAGATTTTTTTAAATCGGTTTAGTACTTCTTCAGATTACCCCCTACAACGTCACAACGTCACAAACAGATAGCTAGCTATTCGTGGTTGAAAGTTTATAGATCATTTTAATTGTTTTTGTGGCTTGCTATGGGATGTTCGAACCTCTAACCACTAATTTTTATTTACTTGAATTTTTATTTCAAGTCGAGGGTATGGAAGCAAAAATACAAGTTTAGCTTACGACGATTTATTTCCAAGAGCTAGTGCGGTACAAGTGCATTAACTTAGGTTATAATTGTTAATAATCATTCTGTCGGACGAGGGATTACTATGCTTGCGCGTTGAGCACGGCGATTGGCCATCGAGTGTAGCCATTTCAAGAGGGCGTGTTTTATCCTATTGTTCTTTAATGACTTCTTATCGCTCGTGGAGCGTTTGAACCGCTTAGCCTACTATCCTATTCCTTGGTATAGTAAACTAGTTATACGCTCGCTACATTGTTTTACTAGTTGGACCCGCGACTTCGTCCGCGTGGATACCTGATGTAGAAGACAGTCACTAACAAAGTCGTCTGAATGTATTACGACTGATTACTATATACTTTTCTTTCGTACTAAAGTCGCGTCGTCATTAAAATTACAATAGTTTTTAAAAGACCGAACCGATTTCAATGAAACAAAGACTAGATGTTACCCGAAGTTGTGCCTTATGACTTTTTATTATAAGAAATTAATTTTATTACTTATTCCAAGACACCGGCAACAATTTTTTTTCACAAAAATCAAGTACATTCATGTTAGATTTACATTATAGGGATTATAGTATAGGGATGTCTGTTGAACGTACCGTTACTCTCTGAACTGGGTAGATCCGGGCACGCCATGTACCGGAGCAAGAGTCTCGAGTCGTCCGTACAGGACTCGGCACGCGACGGCGGGTACAGGCAGTCGTCAGTACCTCTGGAATGTTCAAATATGCACTATATTATGACAATTGAAACGATGAGGGCTTACTTGATACCGTATTCGGATACCACGGTGATAAAACCATAGTATGGTATCATCATCAGCAGCCTGTACATCAGTCACTGGGCCATAGACCTCTTCCCGTAGGAAGGTACGTGCATAAATCACCACGCCAGCTCACACCCTATTGGCGATTTCAAGCTACGACAAATCATTTTATTATGGTGGTAGAATCACGCTGAAGCTATTACTGCTTTCAGCATGAATGTGTCGGTACTATCACCCGACCCACAGAAACACCGACTTT
Source organism: Antheraea pernyi (assembly GCA_015888305.1). NCBI lineage: Eukaryota > Metazoa > Arthropoda > Insecta > Lepidoptera > Saturniidae > Antheraea > Antheraea pernyi. The sequence continues at coordinate 533,753 of MU158817.1, forward strand.
TTTTTTTTTTTTCGAACTGACTATGCTATTGACCTGGCAAGGTCTTTACAGCTTCACCGGACTACGCTACACCGACGTGAAGTAACAGTGCTTGCATTGTTGCGTTTCGTTCGGTCAGTGAGAGCGCCGGAAGTACAACTCCCCTTCCCCGCCCCCCGAACACAGGCTGGCAACGGACTTGCGACTCCCCTGGTGTTGCTAGTGTCTATAGACGGCGGTTGGATGTTGGTGTGTCTATTTAGGATCTCCCCATGTAAAATGGCGCTTTTTTTAAGTTCGCCTTGCTAGTTACCACTTTCCAGTTGAAAATCTATAAATATATCGCCAAGCACCTTATACCTTAAGTGATCACCACCGTCCATAGACACTAGCAATACCAGGAGCGTTGTAAGTGCGTTGCCAGCCTGTGTGCGGGAGGGGGGGGGGGAAAGGGGGGTCTAAGGCGCTCTCAGTGACCGAACGAAAAGCAACAATGCAAACACTGTTACTTCACGTCGGTGTTTCTATGAGAGGGTGGTACTACAAAGGGAGAGCCGACCCATTCATGCTGAAACCAGTAATAGCTTCAGTGTGGCTCTACCACCAATAAAATGGTGATGTATTCCGCTAGGTGCGGGAAAAACTTCAGATTCATTCAGATCGTTAACCAATTTATTTGTACGGTTACCTACTCTAATCACGTAATAATTTTGCCTGTAGGTCCTCATAATATAGTAAAGTGTCTTCTTACCGACTATAAGTAAATGTGAACGGCGCTGGATGGAAGGGGCAAGGCTGAGGCACTGGCCTCGGCTCCTTCCTGAACATGGAGTTCAACGCGGCATCGCCCGTTATGAACTCACAAATCGAAGACAACGTGTCTTTCGCTGTACAGTACGCTGAAACAGGCACAATAAGGGAAATTAATTATTTATTAGTGCCCCAACTAATGAAATAGACTAATGCAAAGGTACGACTGCGGTTGCTTTTTCTTTTATTTAATGATGCAGCAAACAGCAATGCAATTCACATTACGGTAAGCGACCACCTATAACAAACAGCTTATGGTTCTGTGCAACCAATCTCAATAGGGCTGCAGTGATGAGACCTGTCAAGGTGTGGGGGGGGGGTTTAATACCTGTCCCTCCCTGATGGGTCTAGGCCGCAGAAGGGGCCCCTCATGAGGAACCGACACCTGCCGGGTGAGCAGACGCAGTGCCGTAGGCAGTTTCTGCTCCCCGGCCAAATAGGTGTAAGAAGGCACCATGGGGTTATAGTCCGTGCAAGTCGGACATACCACACTCTCATCTGCCCGGCTAGGGTGGATATAAGTAGGCATTTACCCATGTAAAAAAAAAGGACTATGTTGGGACATTTCAAATTGCCTTTTTTTTAAGCAGAACATAGAAGTACGAGTACTCTTGTTTTGCAGTAGAAATTAGTGAGACAGCACTGCTACCGCTCTTCGTCAAATGTGTGTTGATGAGATTTCATAGCAAATAGGTTTACAATCCAGTTACTTTTAATCTAACCATATCACAAACAGAATATTCTTTGTCGTCTTCTTTGCTTTCATACATTGTCATACAGTCTTCGTCTGTATTCGACATTGCAAGTGTCTAACTCATCGGGAGTAAGATATCTTATTACAAAATTCCTTAGATATACAAGAAAGCGAAGTAATAAATGCTTGGTAAAAAACGGTGCAGTTCTCTCAAATGGCTACCCGTTATTGCCTTTCTTTGGGGTAAATGTGGACCTATTCTAAATTGGTTATTGGTTTATATTTAGTTATATACATAAGTATTAAGTTTTCCGGTTACCTCGCATGATAATAAAAAATAAGCGATAAATACTAACTTTCTTTATATTGTAAGACGTATTTGTGCTTCTCGTGTATGACCAAACATCTGTAGCAGTCTTCGCTCCTGGAAAAAACGAAATACATATATTAGAGAACGTTTTATAGTGTACCCAGTACTTTAGCAGTGATGCGTGTTCAAACAATAGATCACGAATTGCATGTATCAGGCAACAGCCAAAGCCGAGGTGTGCCGTGCACCCTTGAGCTAGTTGTTGTCAAAATAAAATCGGCTGAGTGCCTTAAGCGCTCGCCTTAGTAGCCCGGTGAAGCTGTTAAGACCTTGCTGGGTCAATAGCGTAGTCAGTTCGAAAAAAAAAAGTGTTCAAACAAACGGACAGACAGGCTGACAGACATTTCTGAAAATTACGTGTTTTATTACTTAGCCCTATCCAAGAAATATGAAACAATTTTTGTCAATAAAATCTAAAAAAACACAAACACGTTAGATTTACGCTGTTATTATATGTATGGATTTTATATTATTCATCATTGTCTTTACTCGCAGATAGAAAAATAGTAAAATAACTACAAGCTTCTGCACGCATGTTCGCTCACTTTTAAAATAAATTTTATGGAAGGCACCATTCTATCTCCTTTTCTGTAAATCTTACAACGTGTATCCAAAATTTCATGACAATCGGTCCTGTAATAAACGGATTAGCTCATATTCGAATACTAGCTTCCGTCCGCGACTTCGTTCGCGTGGAATAGTCACTTTAGGCTAACGCTAACACACAGCGGAAGCTAAACTTTGGAAACTTTCTAAACATTGTTGCTCCGCTCCTGTTGGTCTTAGCATGATCATATATAGCCTATAAGTCGTCCTCGCTAAATGAGCTATCTAACACCGAAACAATTTTTCTAATCAGACTAGTAGATCCTGAGATTATCGCGTTAAACCAAACAAACAAACCCTTCAGTTTTATAATATTAGTATAGATTACCTCTCTCGTACCTAACTCGGTCTGTCATTGAAATCACAATAACTTTTGATAGAGTGGACCGATTTTAATGAAACAAAGTCTACGTTACACCCGAGGCTATGGTTTATGATTTTCTTAGTGAGGTTTTATTGTAAACCATGTACTTTATCGATAATGCGTGTTCATACAAAAAAACAATCAAGAAAAATCATAAAGCATATCCTCTTTTTTAAATCTTATTAAAGAATTATAAAATTGTTAGACTATGTACAATTATAGAAATGCTCTTCGAAAACAATTGTAAGTACGACGCGCACGCCACTAAAAGTGACATGTAACGTGTACATTAGATATATAAATACTAACAGCGTGTCAAATGAGGTTTGTCATCAGCAACATATCTGGAACCTTAACCCACAATATAACTACCTCAATGCTCACTTACACTGTATAAGGAACTAATGGAACAATAACTTAAAATATTATTAAAAAATTTACATTATTACATTTAATATATATTGCCATTATAATTAACTTTTGGTGATTATACAAAAAATAAACGCAAGTCTGTTCCGCAAGAATTGTATTATGGAACTCTTTACGTAATACGTTTATAATCTAAGATCTTATTAAGAAGACCTATATATCATTAAAGTTATTAATAATTATAATATCAAATTATAAACAATAAGCTGATAATTATTTCTCAAATTAAATATAAAGAATGAGTTGAAATCTTGCTAAATTTCATGCAGACAAAGTCGCGGGTAATACCTAGTCTAAAAAAAATAACCTCAATTACATTTATAAGGTACACTATCTACCAGTGAAAGCCCCGTGAAAATTGGTCTAACCGTTTTGGTTATAACACAGCGGGTGAAGCCGCGGTTAATAGCTGATCTAAATTAAAATAAATTAAATTACTTTTTATAAGGTCCGCTATCTACCAGTAAAAGTCCCGTGAAAATCGATCTAACTGTTTTGGAGATAGCACTGTGGGCAGAGCCACGATTAACAGCTAGTCTAAATTAAAATAGACTAAATTACTTTTCATAATGTCCACTATATGTCGGTGAAAGTCCTGTAAACATCGGTCCAACCGTTTTGGAGATGATTGCGGACGAAGCCGCGGTTAACAGGTAGTCTAATTTAAAGTAGCCTAAGTAACCCGTTGTAATTTTTGCTATCTACCAGTGAAATTCCCGTCAAAATAGGTCCAGCTATTTCGGAGATTACTCGGAACAAACAGACAGACAGACCGACAAAAAATTTAAAAATGGCATTTTTGTTATCAGTAACGTGTATACTTTCGTACACAATCAGTAAAAAAAATTAAATTTGATATTACATACAGACACTTCAATTTTATTATATGTATAGCTCTATATAAGCCAAAGAAGTTTCACTGCCTCCGCGCGTACACACAAATATATGCACTGTTTTTTTTTCAGTTCCAATACTCACCTATCGTAAAGGAGGAATTTGTCCTTCGAGTCGCTCTCGTAGCACTCGCCCTTCATTTGTATGTGAGTTGAATTGATAGCGATCAAGCCGAGGTTCCCCGACTGGAACCACTTGCCCGCCCAGCTCTCGGGGAAAGTGCATCCGCCACCTGCAAACGAGAAGAAAATAACGCTATAGATTTTTCTAGAAAGAATAATTCCAAATACATTTGGAACCTCCGCATGGAACCTGATGTAAAAAAACAATTACTAATAAAGTCATCTGAACGTATTTTTTGGTCCATTCGCTTATCTATTTTTCTCTCATACTTAAGTTGCAACGCCATTAACATTACAATAACTTTTGATAGAGTGGACCGATTTTAATGAAACAAATACTAAGTTACTCCCGAGGATATGCTTTATAATTTTCTTATGTGTGGTTTTATTGTGAACCCAGTACTTTAGCACTGATACGTGTTCATACAAACAGAGAGACAAACAGACATTTCAATTTTTTTTTTCGAACTTACCGTTCTATTGACCTAGCAAGGTCTTAACAGCTTCACCGGACTACTAAGACGAGCGCTTAAGGCACTCGGCCGATTTTATTCGACAACTAGCTCAAGGGTGCACGGCACACTTCGGCTTGGACTATTGCCTGATACATGCCATTCGCGACCTATCTGAGCTAACTATTCATACATATATGAGTTGTTGAAACATATATGTGTACCAAGCATACATACCTCAGCAACTCTTATATATATTTCGTATCGGATAATTTTCTAAACTATTTCAGTTTGATAAGGGAAAAACTAAAACCCTTCCACTTGCATGTGTAAGCGTGTATGCGTGCACGTGTGTGGAGGTGATATGTGTAATGTTGTCGCAGTGATGTAAGATTTTGTGTCAGTGTATCGCACGAGCAGCGTACTCAAGGGCTCTACGCCGAGGGAACGGACCTAGGCTTGAGCAGCTGCCGAGGGGGGCTTAATCTGGTGTTCAGACATTTCTAAAAATTATTGAAATCTATTCTATTACTTAGACACCTGCAACAATTTTTTTCACAAAAACGAAAATGTACAGACACAATACATTTACATGTTATTATATGTATAGATAGATAATGTATAGATAGATAATGTATAGATGGATAGATAGATAATGTAACAGTCAACAGTCCGATGAATAATATAATAACAACAATAAGATAACTCAGATAGTTACATCTATAGATATAATACTCGTGTAAATCTAACGTGTTTCCGTTTTTTTAGATTTTAGTGAAAAAAAAACGTTGCAGGTGACTACGATCGCGATACGAGAAAACCATAAAGCATATCCTCGAGTAACATTTAGTTTTTCTTTCATCAAAATCGGTTCAGTCTATCAACAGTTATTGTAATTTTAATGACGACGCGACTCAAGTACCAGAGAAAAGTAGATATGTAATTAATTAGACGTAACACATTCAGTTGACTTTGTTAGTCAATGTTTTGTACATCATTTTCCACGTGGACGAAGTCGCGGCCTCTGCTAGTATATTTATTTAAAGTTATCGTGGTCGTCGTTGACCAACCCGACGTCCGCAGGTCCAAACCCCGGCGTGTACCAACGATTTTTTCCAAATTCACGTACATTTACTTATTTAAATTGATAACACTAAACGGTGAAGGAAAAAGCATCTCGAGGAAACCGTCTACCTAAGGAATGTTCTTGCAGTACCGAAGCATGTAGGAACAATATAGAATTTAAGATTTCTCAGAGTTTGATATCGCCAATACGTCGTGAGCTGGTGTGGTGATTATCCCCATACCTTCCTTCGTAAAAAGGCCTGCTGCAGTGGGTCTTTTACAGGCTGATGCAATCAAATTAAAAATACTTTATTCAATTTAGGCTCTAAGAAAGCATTTATGAATGTCAAACTACCACCGGTTCGGAAAACAACCTAGTCATCGAGAAGAACAGACAAGAAAATCGATATGGTTTATCTCTTTAACACATATATACTATTTACGAATTAAATTTTCGAATACATTACACGTCACAAACGTTTTTAGTGGATGCACAGAGATGAGCCAATTCCAGACATCACCATCGTTCACATATTGATCCAATAATAGCCTTTTGACACCAAAACCCGCTTGACATGGCGCATGGACTCATAGTCCGGCAAATCGTTGATATGTTTTGGGACTTTGTTGTAAAACCTAACACTATTACCTAGAAAACTGTTACTGGTTTTACTGAGTCTGAAATATGGCGCGACAAGTTCGTCACAGTTTCTCGTATTTAGATCATGCCGGTCTTTTACGAAATCCAACCTTTCAAAGTTTTTGCTGACATAAATTAAATCATATATAGCTGACCCGTGCAACTTCGTCTGCATCGAATCGGTTACGTAATAATTTACGACATCACATTAGAAACCTCAAAAACAACAGTATTTCTCCACTGTTTAATGGATGTTATTATACATATAAACCTTCCTCTTCAATCACTTTATCTATTAAAAAAAACGCATCAAAATCCGTTGCGTAGTTTTAAAGATTTAAGCATGCATAGGGATATAGGAACAGAGAAAGCGACTTTGTTTTATACTATGTAGTGATACTAGCGGGCCGGGCGGACGTTGTCCTGCCTTGATAATAAAAAAAATAAAATAAACCGCAGCGCCACCGTCCGGTTCCAATAGTGAATCTAAAACCATTCTCGGATCCACTGGAATACGCACACAAAATTTCATCAAAATCGGTCCAACCGTTTAGGAGGAGTTCAGTGACATACACACGTACAGAAGATTTTTTTTTAATAGTAGCACGGCAAAATGACTGCACTGTGTCTGAAGGTAAGCACAGTACAATCCAAAAACAATGGCGACCACCGAGTGAAACACTATTCATCGCCGGTCGCCGCTGCCATGCCGGTCTGCGAAAAGCTGGATATGCACAGGCTGATCCCGAAACGCGACCCGCAGAAGCGAATCACTATGACGGGCTTTTTCGCCATATAAAAGGTGGTTGCGACCCAGTTAGGCTGTAAAACCCTACCACCCCGCTTTCGCCATTGCCTCGTTCGTTATTCAGCAGGGTGCACCACGTGCAGGTGAGGTTGGCTTGGATGTCTCATGTCTTAGATGTTATTTGACACCCCTTAAACCCCAAAACCCTTACCCTTACCCCCATTTATATATAAAGATATAATACATGTATATAGTTTCTGCCCGCGACTTCGTCCGCGTGACACAGTTACCGTTTACGGAGCGCACGCAGTGCAAGCAAATGGATAAATCCCCGCTTTTGAAACATTCCTCATTGGTGCACCGCTCCTATTGATTTTAGCGATCTTCAGCTTTATAATATTAGTAGTATAATAGAAATACAGACATTAACTCGAGTAAAGCCACGGGTAAAAATTACTCTAACAATAGTTTCAAGTACAAAATCCAGCAACAGCCAGAATTCATTCAAACATTCATTAAGTGAATGCGATGAATTATTTGAAATTCCCAGTGAAATAATTAAAAAAAAAAACAGGGTTGAACGAACCCGAATAGTGTGAGTTGAAAAGCGATTTAACATACACATAAAGCGTTTTCAGACTATCAATAGACGTACGAAACAAAAGCTCTGAAGTCCTAAGCTATTGTCGTTCCAGTGTAAAATTTATAGACGTCTTAGGTTTTCAATTATAGTTTTGTTCCCCTATATATGCTTTTTTTTATGGCCGTGTGTGTGTATTGTACATTCATGTTATAAGCTGCAAGCGTTTTAATAAGCAGATTTTTTTTTAAGATATATATTTTTTTGGCACGTCACGAGAAGTTACTGAGAGTGAATTTTTATTTTAAAATGGAAACATTTTTTTATGTCATAGGTGGCAAACGGGCAGTTGGGCTACCTGATGTTAAATGATCACCACCGTCCATAGACACTTACGACACCAGAGGAGTCACAAGTGCGTTGCCAGCCTGTGTTGGAGGAGGTAAGAAGGGAAGGGGGAAAGGAGAGGAGGAAGGGGATGGAGTTGGGCCTCCGGCGCTCTCACTGACCGAACGAAACGCAACAATGCAAAGACTGTTACTTCACGTCGGTTTTCTGTGAGAGGGTGATACTACACCGAGCGAGCCGACCCATTCATGCTGAAACCACTAGTAAAAAACTGGTTAATATTTTAAGAATGGACCTTTTGGCGGGATCTTGGAATGTCATGATAATAATCGATAATGGCAGTAATAATCTACTATAAGATTGGTTGCCAAAAATAAAAACAAAAAAAAATTGGTTGTCTGTAAAGTCGGTTTAAGGACGATAATTTAACATGATAACGAGTCGGACGCATCGGTCGATGGAGTGGAAGAGAGATAAATGCTATACAAGCCGAACGCTTAGGCCGATCGCGCCTCTCTATCGGTTGTTCCGCGCTCTCGCTTGCACGCTCGGCTAAGGCGGAACGTGACAATGAGCCGTGCTATTTCGTGCGTGCAGCCGACGTTCATCGATTTATAAGACGTTATCACGTCACAAAGATTTAATAGACAATTAAATTAATTTTATTCATATACCAAAAATCGCTCCTCGTGTTAACTTAACCCACAAAATATTAATTCACCATTGTTCCTACAGCCCTTTTGTTTCAGGCCAGGTGTTCGGTCGTTCCGCTGCGATGCTAAACGCACGGCAGGAGATCGGAGGTTACACGGTCCATGGGTACGAAAACAGATAGGGGTTTAAATTGTGCCCTACACGATATAACGAACAACATTCGAATAAATAAAATACACACAGCAATAACAAGTATCAAAATAAAAACTTAATGCTAAAATAAATAATCCGTCTTAAAATAGCTAATAGCTAAGTAAAATAATAATAAATAATTAAAAAAAAATACCGAAATACGATTACTTCGTTGGGCGGTAATAGGCATTATCAAGCTTACAACTTTTCTCTAGAACTCAATCATATATCTCTCATCGTTAAGGCAGCGTTCGTAAGAAACGTTTTCGTTCCACCATTTTTTCTCCGACTCCCCAGATATTACCACCTACAACCTCACAAACTTTACCTCTTTATGATATTAGTATAGATAATATAATTAGTTAATAACTTCTGCCCGCGACTTCGTACGCGTGGAACAGTTATTTTGAATTTAATTTGATGAATGAGCTATATAACACTGAAAGAATTATTCAAATCGGACCAGTAGTTCCTGAGATTACCCCTTACAACGCCACAACGTCACAAACTTTACCTCTTTATAATATTAGTATAGATATAGATTATTATTATTAGTATAGAAGTATAGATTAACCTAACAAATTAAACGAAAGCAAAAAAAGGAGCAGACCAAGAGTCTGCAGAAGAAAAAAATGTAAGTAGCGTCTCGTAAAATTTCCATCAACATATATCATTTCGTTATGTTACAGAATGAGATAGCATTAGTGTTATTTGTAACATTTGTTTTTTGACACACTGACACACTGTGTCTACTATACCGACGTGACTGACGACGCGGTTAGTAGGTTCATCCATCGGACCGTGGACGCTCCGGCGCGGGACCATGTGTACTATAACCTAAAGATGGCCATAAAGGACCAAAATGAAACTGCCATAAAGACAATAACGTCATTAAAAATAATTATATAAATAGAAAAACATCCGATAATTGATCACAGATACTATTTTTGACGTACACAATAATAATAATAAAAAAAAAAACAAAGTAAAAAAGTCTGTTTTTTAGATATCACAGTTAAACCATTAAAACTATTATTTAAATTTAATCACTGGCTAGTTATGTACTCGTATATAATTCAACAGTTTCTAATTAAAAATGTAACACCCCAACTTAGATATAGATTATTTCACTTATCACTGGTTTTATAACAAGTGATACGATAAATCACGTGTCACGTAAGTTACATACGTCGAAAATACACGTTACATTATGCACCACCGTAAATTACATTCACGAGTGTTTAGCTATATTATTTTAACGAGATTCCATTGTCATACGTTAAAATAAAACGTGAGAAAGTGATAATAAGATATCATTTCAGCGACGCGTACCACGACCTAAAAGGCTATTTAGTTTGACTGAAATCGTATATTATTTGTCAACGTTGGTTGAGTTGTGATTTCAAATGAAGTTTAATATAAACCAGAAATAACTTTATAACTATAGTTTATCGTCAAATGTAACTGTGATGATAGATATAACTGGTCGTGATTTATCATCCGCGATTGTAGCCTGTTACAGAGTGATTGTTCCAATCATTTATTCGAGCACGTAATACATCCGTGTATCACAGATTAATAACACCGAGACATAATTTAGCCCTTAATTCCAAACAGTCCGTGCTATGATGTAGGACGTTTGCTACGTATCACAGCGATTTTTTAAGAGCTTAGTGTTAATTATTGTAACAGACATCAACCGCGGTTCAGTAAATTGTATAATTTGGTATTCATTTTTGAAATGAAAATATCTTATGGGCGGACTTTGCAATTCTGATCGGCAACCATTTTGTGTGACGAAAAGCGATGGGGGTGAACACTGTGTCGAGTAGAGTGTTGAAGACACCGGATCTAGTCCGAAGTTAAGCAACCTCGGGTGCGTTTCTCTGTAATACAAACGTTTCACTTCTATCGTGTGTCTTTACGATACACCCTTACCAGTAATAGTATTTGGGAAATAGTGTTAGATTTTATAACAAAGTCCCAAAGGATATTACCGATTTGCCGCATTGTGAATTTAAGCGCCATGTCAAGCGGGTTTTGCTGTCAAAAGGCTATTATAGAGTGGATCAATATGTGAACGATGGTGATGTCTGGAATTGATTCATCTCTGTGCATCCATTAAAAACGTTTGTGACATTTACCTAGAAATTATTCTAAATATTATATATATTTGTTAAAAAGATAAACCAAATCGAGTTTCTTGCCGGTTCTTCTCGATGACTGGGTTGTTTTCCGAACCGGAGATAGTTTTGACGTTCATAAGTGCCTTCTTAGGGCCTAAATTGAATAAAGTGTTTTTGATTTTGACCTTGTCTTTTTTTTAACGCGTCAATCCTTTGAATCGTGTACAACCAGAGAGCAATAAACGACAAAGATGAGCGGACCTACTGAATAAGCGAGCGCCAAATACAAATTAGTAATTCATTTGTCTGTCAGTCTCACTGACAGCGCCAGATCTCGGATACTAATTGAGGCGGCGTTTTAAATAATTGAAACGCCCCCGGTTCACCTGTTTCGATATAACGACATTTAGCAGCCGTCGTTTTCGAGGGTAGTTGGAAATTTATTTGGCATTAATATTCTATGTATAAACAAGCTATTGTTTTCGGTTACTCTAGCGTTTTTTTTTTATATCATAGGAGGCAAACGAACAGTTGGGTCACCTGATGCTAAGTGATCACCACCGTCCATACACACTTGCAACACCAGGGGAGTCGCAAGTGCGTTGCCAGCCTAGGTTGGGAGGAGGAGCAAAGGAAGGGGCAAGGGGAATCGAACCGCGACGAGGCCCATGGTGAGGGGCCGACATCTGCTGGGGAGTAGACGTAGTACCAGTTCGGCAGCTCCTGCTCTCCTGCCTATAGGTGATTGAAGCCACCACGGGGTTTTAGTCCGTGCAAGTCGGACATACCCCACCCTCAGCTGCCCTGTTAGGGTGGGAATCCGTAGGGATTTCATCATGTTAGGGAAGGCGCTCTCACTGACAAAACGAAACGCAACATTGCAAGCACTGTTACTTCACGTCGGTGTTTCTGTGTGTATGTAGGGTGGTAGTACCCCTGGCGAGCCGATCCATTCATGCTGAAACCAGTAATAGCTTTAGCGTGCCTCTACCATCATCAAAATATTTTTAATATAATGTCACAAACTATTGATAGCCTACACGTAAACGCATGATGCGGTACGCGCTCCATCTACCGCACAATGGTTAATACAGATACCACCATGAATGTTCGTCTATACTATAATCTATACTTCTACACTAATATAATAAAGAGGTAAAGTTTGTGAGGTTGTGACTTTGTAGGGGGTAATCTAAGGAACTACTGGTCCGATTTGAAAAATTATTTCAGTGTTATGTAGCTCATTTATCGAGGAAGGTTATAGGCTATATATCATTACGCTAACGGAGGGGGAGAACGGAGGGGGAGGGTACGTGGGTGTTTCCAACACTCTATCCGACACTGTGTTTAGCCCCACCACAACAAAATGATTACCGATCAGAATTAAAAAGCTCTCCCATAAGAAGTTCACTTCAAAGACTCGAATACACAACGATGACTTCATGTCATCACCTCTCCATATATACAATTCCTCACACATTCATACATCAACGATGGTAACATTACTTCGGAGTGCACTCCTCATCAAAGCTTTTCTTAATCGTATTAAAAATTGACTCCAAGCGTGGTCGCTTCTCACAAGAATGAACAATTCCAGTTAACAATTAACCTACTAAGGCCCGAGTTATAATGATCGGGGTGAGTTAAAAAAAACCCAGTGTTCATTATTTTCTGCAATCAGTTTTGACATGTTCCGGCTCACGTGTTTAAGACTTTTGACGTGATAACGTGTTATAAGTCGATGAACGCCGACTGTACGCACTCAAAACATGACTCATATGTCACGTTCCGCCTGAGCAGAGCGTGCAAGCGACAGCGCGGAACAAGCGATAGAGAGGCGCGATCGGCCTAAGCGTTCGGCTTGTATAGCATCTATCTATATATAGAATAGTTCAATGTAGTTCATAAAACTATGCAATTTTTCATTAATGTTTTTTTAAAATTAATTAAGGGGCTTTTATTCTACAGAACATATCAGCCCCATTGTTATCCAATCCTTCTAGCTCTGTTATAAGAGTCGCTGATGAAGTATCCATTACCAGGTCATACAGCATCTTAGCTTCACCCGAACAGGGTTCAGCCAAGATGCTGTGCCAAATACCTATGTTCTGGCAACTACTTCACATACTACTCATAAACGACTCTCTTTCGATGCGGTTCTCAGCACACTCCATCACCAAGTGATGCACGAAGGTGGTAGAACCACCCTGTAGCTATTACTGGTTTCAGCATGAATGGATCGGCTCGCCCGGGATAGTTCCAGCCTCTCACAGAAACACCGACGTGAAGCAACAGTGCTTGCATTGCTGCGTTTCGTTCGGTCAGTAAGAGCGCCGGAAGCCCACCTCCTTTCCCCTTGCGACTCCCCTGGTTTTTGTTGCTAGTGTCTATGGACGGTGGTGATCACTTAACATCAGGTGACCCACGTGTTCGTTTGCCGCCTTTTGACATAAAAAAGTGATCGTCAATTTTTCTGCATACATCGCAATTTGATTTCTTTTTCATTTGATTATTTATTTTTTTAACGAAAAACTCAACCAATATTAATTTATTTCTTGTTCATTTTAATGGACATTGGGCGTTTAGATGATCTTGAGTATTAAGTGAAAGAACATTATTAGACGATTTTTTATTGAATAACCAGCGGACACGACAAACGTTATCCCGCACTGATTATTAAAAAAATCCTTGACAAATGATACACCAAAACGTTACTCATAAATCACTCTATCCACTGGTGAAAACCGTATGGAGATCCGTTTAGTAGTTTTTGCGTTTATCGCGAACAGTCAGACATACAGACACGGTAAGTGACTTTATTTTATACTATATAATGATATGGGGCGTTACTCACAGTATAAGGTGAGATTACTGTTAGTGTGAAACTTTAAAAGCAAAATCCTTAAGACTTGAATGTACAGCGCATATTTTACGGTGCGATGATAGTAGATGATTTTTTTTTTCAAACCTATGCCTGGGTGTTTAGTGTTATTTTGTACAATGGATTTGTTTTTTTTTTCATACCGACTACGCTATTGACCTAGAAAGGTCTTAACAGCTTCACCGGACTACTAAATGGATTTGTACATTAGGTCTTACAAGGTTAATCTATAATCAATATTAGATATACCCGGGGCTACCTACACACGCGTTAACAAACAGTCGAGATACAAACGTAATGGATATTGTGTAAATAAATTTCGTATTGAAACACTTAAAACAGGAGAATGAAAAAAAAACTTTTAATTAGAAAAAAATCAAGGCAGTCATAACGACTGTCGATAGAAGTGAAAACTCGAAGCAATGGAATAACTGTATTCTCTTTTGTATTTTTAAATAAATTACAATTCGAATTATTTAAATTTCATAATTTGAAAATTGAAATTATTAACCGTAGAGGCTGGTTTTCACATCTATTTCCAATCCGAGCAATAATTGTATACATTTTTATACAATTTACTGATTAATCTAACATATGGTGGGCTACACAAGCTTAAAACAAAATACCAATAGTATATGTATACAGGCCGCTATACTATGCGTCGCTACTCTGCCGCAAACGGAATACGTCACGAACATGTCGACGTCATCGGTGACGTGAAACTATAATTTTTTCCCCTACCGAAAATCGCTCAACGCGTGTCCGAAGAAGTTTTCACTTCAAAAATTAAAATCACTCCGTTGCGGCATAAACCGGTCCAAACTAAACACGGCCGCCGAGAAATAATAATATGATTCAGTTTCATTTTCTGAATGCTTAATGAACTTCGCTCATTTGTGACGGTGACTCCGTCTCGTTTACGCCTCACCCTCGGCGGTGCGCGAGAGCGAGACGGCCGATGTTTGTTAGTCACCTCACCTGCGTACTATGGCGGGGGCGCTACGTGCGACCAATTTCATATAGAAGCCATTTTCTCGAACAAGGGTATTAATTAATTTTGTATTGATAATTTCGTACTCCAGCGTTACCCATTAGTTAGCTATCGAAGGATTTGTTTGCGACAGACTACAGATGCAATTCTCTCAGTTATTTATAGTTGTTATAGTTTCTAGAGGGATCTTATTCTGACATTTTTTATTTTTATGTCATAGCAGGCAAACGCACAGGTGAGTCACCTGATGTTAAGTGATTACCACCGTCCATAGACACTAACAACACCAGGGTAGTCGAAAATGCGTTGCCAGCCTGTGTTTCAGGGTATTACTGGGGTATTACTGCAGTAAGCTATTACTGGTTTCAGCATAAATGTGTCTGCTCGTCCAGCGTACTACCACCCTCTCACATAAACACCGACGTGAAGTAACAGTGGTTACATTGTTGCGTTTCGTTCGGTCAGTGAGAGCGTCGGAGGACCACCTCCCCTTCCCTCGCCTTTCCCACTACTTCCCCCCTAAACACATACTGGCAACGCACTTGCGACTCCCCTGGTATTGCTAATGTCCATGGACGGCGGTGATCACTTACCATCAGGTGACCTGCCAGTTCGTTTACCTCCTATAATATAAAAAAAAAACATAACAGTTATGCGAAATAGTATCTAATATAGAGACACTGTATAAAGACAAACAAAATCCTAAATACTTTATTCAATTTAGGCCCTAAGAAGGCGCTTATAAACGTCAAAAGTATACCACCGGTTCCCACAAACAAACCACTCATCGAAAAGAAGCAACAACAAACTCGATTGCGTTTAACTTTTAACACATATATACTTAAAATACATTGCACGTTACAATCGTTTCTAATGGATGCACAGATGAGGAGTTAATTCCAGACATCACTATCGTTCGCATATTGATCCACTCTATAATAGCCTTTTGACACCAAAACCCGCTTGAAATGGCGCTTAAACTTACAGTCCGGCAAATGGACACGCTTTGGGACGATGCTGTAAAACCTAACACTATTACTTACAAAAACTGTTACTGGTTTTACTGAGTCCGAAACATGGGACCGTTATAAAGGGTTCCCGTAGATAAAAGAGCGAAGCAACTCTATTCTAATGCAGCGCTTTTGAGCTTTCGCTACAAGTATTCAAACAAATGACTCAGTTATAACCCATCATCCGCACCCGTGACACTTGCCCTAAAACAAGTCTACTTTCAGCTATTACTTTGTTTAATTCGTTTTAATTTTTTTTAATATATCATAGGCGGCAAACGAACAGGTGGGTTACTTGATGTTAAGTGATCACCACCGTCCATAGACACTAACTACACCAGGGTAGTCGACCGTGAATTGCTGGGGCGGCGGCGGCGCTTGGCCGATTGCTCCCCAATATAGGGGGGCCGAGTGCTGGGCGCCGCCGACTCTACATGGGAGTCGTGCGAGCGATGGCCGCCTACGGGGCTCCGGTGTGGGCCGTGAGGTAGACCCTCGAAGTGACCCTCTCCCCCACTGTAGTCGGACCTGAGGGGATGGGCCGAGGGGCCCATCTCCTCATTGCACAGGTCTGATAGACGAGGGGAGGCAGCTGGTGTGTACCCAGTCTGCCTCTATATAGGTAGGAGCCCGCCGGTAACCTTCCGCCGTGGGGTTTTAGTCCGTGCGAGTCGGACATAAAGGGGAGGGTGGTGTATCCATAAAGGATTTCCCCACGCTAATAAAAAAAAGAAGGGTGGCAGGTGTTTCTATGTGCGCCTGGCCACTGAGGCAGTGATCCTCGTGGTCGGGCGCATTAGACGGTTGGGCCTTGAGGTGGCCCTCGATAAGACCGAGGCCCTAATGTTCCATGCTCTCTTCCCTCTCTCTCCCCCTCTCCCGCTCTATTTCCCCAGGAGCCAGAGGCTCCCCCGCAAGTTTCTTAACCGCCGTATATTGATATACGGCGGCAAGCACCTCCGCCTCTAGCTCCCAGGGAAGGGAGCCGGCCAGCACCATGGCCGCCCCCGAGGACACCGTGCGGTATCCCCGTATCACCCTCAACGCCACAGTACGCTGCGCAGCTCTCAGAGCACGGATATTTGTGGTGTTGAGGGCATCGACCCACAACGGTGCCCCGTAGGCAGCCATGGACCTGACGACCCCCATATAATGGTATAGTATTGCGTGTCGTGGTAGTGGCCTACAATGCGATTTTTATGCTTTTGTGACGTAAGAAATCATACGTCATCATGCTTGACGTTATTTAGTAATTTACAAGCATCAATATAGAAGTAAATGGATGGCTCGTGTTGGACAAGATTAGAATTGCGTCCCAGATCAGAAATAAGAAATAATATATTCATAGAAAATGTTTATATGTCTGTTACGGTTGATTTCAATTTTACACGGTTATCTGCAGGCGTTATTGCGTGTAAAATAGGGACATCGAATGTGCCAGTCGAAGATTTGTAAATTGATAGACAATTGTAAGTTGTAATAGTGTTAGGTTTTATAACACAGCCTCTAAGAACATTTGCCGAGTAGTGAGTTTAAATACCATGCCATGCGGGTTTTATTGTCCAAAGGTCCAAATATGGTGGATTAATATGTGAACGATGGTGACGTCTGCAAATTACGTCCCTATCTGTGCAACCGGCAAAAAGGTAAGTAACTATCTATTTCTAAAAATATTTTCGCCGCACGACATGCTACGTCAACATGACCGGCCGTATTGCGCTTGCGCGGCTTGCGTCGGACTAGCGATGCGGTGTATAGGGGTATGTGTATAGCTGGGCCGGGGAGGATGGGTCGGGGGACCCATCTTCCCATTGCACAGGTCCGGCGGACGGAGGAGACGGCCGGTGTGTACCCGGCTGTCTCCTAACAAGACGGGGCCCGGCGGCGGCGCTTTCGCTGCTGGGCCAACCGCTGGGGCGGCACGATGAAGTCTATAGAGATCTCGTGCCGCCCCAACTATAGCGGCAGACGTACACCGTGGGGTTTTAGTCCGTGCGACTCGGACATAACCCACCCTCTCCCCCGGGAGGGTGGCGTATCCATAAGGGAATTCCCCACGTTAAAAAAAAAAAAAGGGGTTTCTGTGTGTCGGGTGTTAGTATCCCTAGCGAGCCGATTCATTGATGATGAAACCAGTAATAGCTTCAGTGTGGGTCTACCACCTACAAGTTAAATGTTTTAGAAAACAAATAATTTTATTAACTAAGTTTTCCAAACTCATATAACAGGACGACCAATTTGTCAAAGTTTCTAGTGTTTATATGATGATGGTCTTATACGAAATCCAGGTTTTCAAAGTGGAAAATCGAATAATAGAACTTAGTGATTAATAAATTAAAATGTCCCTTCCAGAAACGTAACGATAGTTAAGTGGTCCGGAATCAAATTTACCGCAAACATCGTTGAAAATCGTTCCGGCCCGCGAGCCCTTGCATTCATTAACTAAATAAACAGCCCCCGCCAATAAACTGGGACGCCATTTGCCGAAAGTGACGTAAACAACCGCCATATTGGCTTATGAAATTGCCGCGAAAACATCGAGTGCTTTGTTTTTAATTAAAATTGACAGGTTTTTTTTCTTTATTTTGTTTTTTACGCAATGACAACGGGTCATATTGGATCAGTTATCGGACCGAATTGGCCTTTGTATATAGTTACGTATATAAGTTTTCTCTTATACAATTCTTCGAGAATGTTGGGCCACCTTCTATACATATGATAAAAAGGTAAATCTAATCTAATTACATATTGAATTGAATGAAACACGTGCACCATAAAATAAACTGGAGTAGAAAAATAAATTCAAAATTTAAACGTGGCGCCATCTATGTGATATCTATAACAGTCGATCCTGCAGTTTTCTGTCAACAAAGTAACTTAAAGCGCCATCTATTCGAGACTGATGAAACTTACAATCAATAACAATAATCAACATTGACAATTAGTTAATCTATAATTGAAAAACATAGAAGCCATTAATCGAAAATATGAGTTATCCTATCTTTCAAGTTGGACTAAATCTTCTAATCAAATCAAATCAAAAATACTTTATTCAGTTTAGGCCCTAATAAGGCGCGTATGAACGTCAAAACTACCACCGGTTCGGAAAACAACCCAGTCACCGAGAAGAACCGGCAAGAAACTCGATTGGGTACATCTTTTTAACATATATATATTTCAAATACATTATACGTTACAATACCGTTTTTAGTGGATGCACAGAGAGGAGTCAATTCCAGACGTCACCATCGTTCACGTATTGATCCACTCTATAGTAGCCTTTCGACACTAAAACCCGCTTGACATGGTGCTTAAATTGACAGTCCGGCAAATCGGTAATATGTTTTGGGACTCTATTGTAAAACCTAACACTATTACCTAAAAACTGTTACTGGTTTTGCTAAGTCTGAAACATGGGACGACCAGTTTGTCAACAGTTTCTAGTATTTAGATCATGCCGGTCTTTTACAAAATGCAGATTTTCAAAGTTTTTACGGACATACATTAAATTAAACGGCAAGCATCCCTTACACCTCCGCTGTGAATACCGCTGTAGGTATTCAGGTGAAGGTAGCTACTTCCACCGCCCATAGTAACCTCACTCATTTCCTTCGGGACAACCAGTGGGGTTATTTCACGCACTCTCTCGAAGAAGCTATCTCCAAAACGATTGCCCCGATTTTCACCAAACTTTCACCAGCAGATAGCGGACATCATTTCAAGTTATTTAGTCTATTTTTATTTACACTAACTGTTAACCGTGGCTTCGCCCGCAGTACTATCTTTAAAACAGTTCAACCGATCTTTATGAAACTTTTACTAACAGATAGCTGACCTTAAAAAAAGTAACTGAAGTAATTTTAGTTTATACTAGCTGTTAACCGTGACCTCGCCCGCAATGCTATCTCCAAAACGGTTCGATCGATGTTCAGATAACTTTTACTGGCAGATAGCTGATTTTACAAAAAGTAATTCAGGCAATTTTAGTTTATACTAGCTTTTAACCAACGGTTAACGGTTAAAAAACGGTTACACACGTTTTTGACTGGATTTTCACTGGTAGATAGCGAACCTAATAAAAAGTAATTGAGGTTATTCTACTTTAGACTAGCTGTTACCCGCGACTTTGTCTGCATGAAATTTAGCAAGATTTTAACTCATTCTTTATTTTTAATAAGAGATATAATTATCAGCTTATTGTTTACAATTGGGCATTATAATTATTAATAACATTAATGATATAAAGGTCTTCCTAAAAAGATCTTAGATTATAAACGTATTACGTAAAGTATTCCATAATACAATTTCTTGCGGAACAGACAAGCGCTTATTTTTTGTGTAGTCACAAAATCTTAATTATAATAATGGCAATGTATATTAAATATAATGTAAATGTAAATTTTTATAATAATATTTTAAGTTATTGTTTCCATAGTTCGTTATACAGTGAAAGTAAGCACTGAGGTAGTTATATGGTGGGTTATGGTTCCAAATGTGTTGCTGATGACAAACCTCATTTGGCACGCTTTTTGTATTTATATATCTACTGTATACGTTACATGTTACTTTTAGTGGCGTACGCGTCGTACTTACAACTGTCTTTAAAGAGCGTTTCTGTAATTGTACATAGTCTCACAATTCTATAATACTTTAATACGATTTAAAAAAACGCATGCGGAGCTGCTACTCTTTATAAAGAGGTAAAGTTTCTGAGTTTGTGAGGTTGTAGGGGGTAATCCCAGGAACTACCAGTCCGATTTGAAAAATTCTTCCAGTGTTGTATAGTACATTTATCGAGGAAGGTTATAGGCTATATATGATCACGCTAAGACCAATAGGAGAGGAGCACAAAAGAAGAACGTTTCAAAATATTTTTTTTCTCTTGAAAGCTTCCGCTGCGTGTTAGCGTTGGCCCAAAGTAACTATTCCACGCGGACGAAGTCGCGGGCAGAGGGTAGTTATACATAAATGCCAACGTTTCATGAAGATCGGTTGAGTAGTTTCGGAGTTCATCGTGGACAAACATCAAGCCACTCGATTTTTACACTTGGGGTGTAAGGAGTGTCAAATTACATCTACGACTTGAGACACCCAAGCCAACCTCACCTGCACGTGGTGAACCCTGCTGAATAACGAATGAGGCAATGGCGAAAGCGGGGTGGTAAGGTTTTACAGCCTGACTGGGTCGCAACCACCATGTATATGGCGAAAAAGCCCGTCATAGTGATTCGCTTTTGCGGGATCAGCATATCATATCATAGGATCAGCTGTGCATATCCAGCTTTTCGCAGGCCGGCATGACAGCGGCGACCGGCGATGGATAGTGTGTCACTCGGTGGTCGCCATTGTTTTTGGATTGTACTGTGCTTACCATCGGGCACAGTACAGTAATTTTGCCGTGCTACTATAAAAAAAAATACATATTTAAAAATAAGATTACCGTACCATCTTTAACTAAATTCATCATCATCTTCTTACCCCTATCCCACCTAAGTAGGGTCGGCACAACATGTTTTCCTTTTCCACGCTCGCCTATCAGATGTCATCTCAGTCAACACACCTTTTACACACATATCATTTTTCACACAATCCATCCATCCTTTTTCGGTCTTCCTCTACTCTTATATCCATCGAGCGTCATACTCAAAGCTTTTCTAGTTACATGGTCTGCATCTCTCCTCATAACATGCCCATATCATGGTAACCTATTACTCCTTAACTTCTCTGTTACTGGTGCTATTTACAAACGTCCTCTGATATATTCATTCCATTTTTAACTAAATTATCACTTAAAATTATATCATTCTCTGGTCCAATATAACGAGACGTCGTTTACTACGAGCGTTCGTAGATTTGTGAGACAACAGTACATCACGGACGCTCCGGCATTAGCTATTACGAAGCGGGACCCAAGACGTGGGATCCAATTATTTAATTGTGAATGTCAAATAACAATTGTCGTGAATTAGCCCCCATACTTGACAAGCTCGTGTGACACACGGACCCTTTCGCTTTAAGATTACTCGCGTATGTCATGAGAGAATACAAATCGCACCTCTTATTTAAAAAAAAAACGAAGTAACTCAGAGAACCAATTTTGTGGGAAAACGCGTTTAAAGTTTCGTGCCATGTTTATTTAAATTTATCTTAAAAATTAAACCGAAGCGCTTTAAGTAGGCTCTAAAAGTAGGGGCACGTAGTGTTATTATATTGCTATTTGTTCGTTGTAGAAAATATCACCATATATACATATATTTTTTGGTGGTGGTAGAGCCACGCTGAAGCTACTACTGGTTTCAGCATGAATGGGTCGGCTCGCCTGGGGTAGTACCACCCTCTCATAGAAAACCGACGTGAAGTAAAAGTGCTTGCATTGTTGCATTTCGTTTGGTCAGTGAGAGCACCGGAGGCCCATCTCCCTTCTCCTCTCCTCTCCCCTCCCCCAAACACAGGCTGGCAACGCACTTTCGACTCCCCTGGTGTTCTTTAGTGTCTATGAACAGTGGTGACACTTAATATCAGATGACCCACCTGTTCGTTTGCATGTTGACATAAAAAAAACTATATATATATATATATATAACACATTCAGATGACTTTATTAGTCACTGTTTTATAACATTGGGTTTCACGCGGACGGAGTCGCGGGCACAGCTAGTTTACAATATATATATAAAATTAATAATCCTACTATTATTTCCAAGAGCTTACAACAGATAGGGACACCTGTCTCGAGAACTCGGATTCGCATTTCTTGATACTTTTACAGTATTTCCTTTTTGATGTCATACTTCTTATGTGAGGGCTTTGAAATTCTGATCTGCAACCTTTTTGTGAACGACGTAGTGGCGGGGGTAAGCACTATATCGGGTAGAGGGGGAGGAGTGTCTCGCTTAATATCAATATTAGACGTACACAGACCGCTACACTACGCGTAAGCGTAATTCGAGAGCAAGAACATGTCGAAGTCATCGGTGACGCGAACCCACAACAAAACAAAATCCAAACTTTGAACAAAATCTGCAAGCTAATATTCAATTTCATATTAGTAATAAATTATAACAATGAAACAAAGCTCGAGTGGGGACTCGGTATACAAAATCAATATTAGAAAAATAAATAAAAATTCATTCAAGTATCAAAATGAGCGATCGTCGTATTGGGTTTGCACCGGTACGCGGTAACCGAGCTCAGGTGTTTTATAAAGACTCTTTTCTTGTCCCCAGAGTCCTGCAGCGCAACCACACCGCGCCGCGCTGTCACATTGCACGCTAGTGTTGTCCGGTTACATCGATAGTATTTTTCTTTTCTATTTATTTTTATATTGCTACGATCAGAATTCCCTAAACAATTTTATTATGGAAATAAATAAGTAATAGCGCCTCAGAAACATCGTTATAATAATACCAACCTGTATTTATTACAGAGAAAGACATTGAACAACTTAATGTACAGTCCTCACAAATCTTTTTAATCACCCTCCATATAACTACTGTAAATTCGTGCTTGAAGCAAAATTGTGTAAAATTTCTATAAAGAAAATGTTTCAAATATACAAAGTGAAAATGGTAAAAAAATTGTCATATAGAAAAATGGATAAGTGAGGGGCAAAAGACGGTAGGGATATCTAGAAAAATATTGACAGAACTGATAGATTGACGTTCAGATGCCGTTTTAGTTAAATACATGAGCTCCAGGAAGTCGGCGCCCCATTTTTCAGGCGAGAATTTGAAAATTCTTAGAGTATATGTCCAATGATTGCCCATTTTTGTCCGTCATTCAAATTTGATTATCAGCTTGTATAAAAAAAGTTATTAAAGGTTTAAGATTCGTGAATCAGAGTCGGAATATAATTTGATAAAGTGAAAACTCAAGGCGGATTCTTGAAGTTACGTGAATGCCATCCATGCAACCATGCAATCCATTGATAAGTCAACTCCTAAGGGGTGGAAATGGAGGTGGAAAAAAAATTGAGAGATGTGAGAATTTTAATTGGACTTTAGCATTTCAAAAAAGTAAAATATGGGCAAACGTGGGCAAAGGGAGTACATTAAAAAATTCTCGATCTCTCAAATTACACGGAAATAAAAAAATAATCCAAAATGAAATAAACCGCCTTCGATGTGAAACACAAATAAGGCACTAAAAAGCGAAAAATAACTGAATTATTAAATTAACCAAATTAAATAAAAAATATTGATATTTGTGCTACCTAATAATATATTTGAAGTCAATGGACCACCTCTGAATATAACGAATTCAAATAAAAAAAGAATCATTAAAATCGGTTCAGAAATGACAGAGATATCAATTAACATACATAAAATAAAATACATACAACCGAACGTAGTAAGTAACCTCCTCCTTTTTCGAAGGCGGTTAAAAATGGTAGATCAACTTGCCAGAGCTAATTACATGACCATACTATAAAGGAAAGATTATATCATTTTCTTTGCTAGTACACGGGAACGAAGCCGGGGCGGACAGCTAGTAAAAGAGAGAAACTTTACTATGTATGTCGATAGTCGAAACTCCTCATCACTAGAAGTCGAAGTATCTATCAAAGTATGTATGACAAATATTGTTTTTACTTTGTCCGGGGCGCGTTCCTAAGATTTACTAAGAATGTAGACTCTACGTGAGGCAAGGGTTTAAATCATATTTTATGAAATACCTTTAGCAGGTGGATGTCGCATTTTATAACGGGTAATCTGTAATTTAATCATAGACCGTTTCTTATCTTTACATATACACTAGCTTCTGCCCGCGACTTCGTCCGCGTGGAATTGTTACTTTGGGCTAACGCTAACTTTAACTCGCGATTTATTATAAACATTCTTCATTGTTGCTCCGCTCCTATTGGTCTTAGCGTGATGATATATAGTCTTCCTCGATAAATGAGATATGTAATACTGAAAGAATTTTTCAAATCGGACCAGTAGTTCCTCAGATTATATAGATTCTTCTGTCCGTGTGTATGTGACTGAACTCCTCCCAAACGGTTGAACAGATTTTAATGAAATGTTATTAGTTAGTTTGATGATTGTTAGTGTTTAGGCGGATACAAGACGGTTTATATTCATAACTGGATCCGGTAGGTGACGACGATACGGTTGACTTTTTGGATTTTTTTATTATTAAGGCAAGAGAACGCCCGCCGTGCCCGCTAGTTTTATATATTTAACAATAAACCTGCCCTGACTTTACACGGCGGTGCACGTCAAAAGTTCAAACATATAACTAACACTTTTTTAAGTCATCACTACACCGTTCAAAGAAGACAAACATAAAAAAAACATCATAACATCTGATACAAAGTCTAGTACCTACTCGGTATAATTCCGAGCGACTTCGAGGAACATTAACGGACTCACAAATGGCCTCGTTTTAAATAAATAACTGGTTAATTTAACTTTAAAACACTCGGAAGGTATCCCCTTTACAATTTACCTTCATTACATTGAGTTAGTTTGCGCCTTGTAAATACTCAGAGACGGTATTGTCTCTGAAGATATCAAATTCGAAGGATTCATTCGCTTAAACTAGGGTTAGGGTTAGGGTTGACAGCTGTTGGAGACTCTATATTATGATTCTGAGAATTAGTCGGCTTCCAATTAAATCGTACGAAAAACACAGATATAAGAAAGAAAGAAATAGTTTATTGCTGGAACTACCAAAACGATTAAATACCGTTTAATCCGGCACTCTCCGTACTGCTATTGACTACATCGGGGACGTTACTAATGACCTGCCACGCCATTGGTCGAAAGTTATCGGCCGATCGTAACTTAACTGAATGCAATAAAAGGCGTATCGGTCGAGTCATTGGAAACATTCTTGTTCGGTCGTCTCTCTGGAAGGTTGTATTGCGTGATTATTGTTGTATTGCGCGAGTTCTTTCCAGTTTACATTGTTTTTTCTATTTCTCTGAATTTTTATGATTAATTGTGTTACTTGAGTTATTTCATTGTTGATGTAAGTTAACGTGTAGATTTGTATTTTTGTTATTTTTTTTAATAAATCCACGTTTGTTATCTAATATCAGAAGTGGGATTCATTTTTGATTCGATTTACTTCAGGTATTTAATAATATATTACAGACTACCTGACCCATGCCCACTTCGTTGAGCGGTAAAAGGCATTATCAAGCTACAACTCTTTTCTAGAACTCAATCATATATATCTCATCGTTAAGGCAACGTTCGTAAGAAACGTTTTCGTTCGACCATTTTTTCTCCGACTCCCCAGATATTGCCCCCCACAACCTCACAAACTTTACCTCTTTATATATAGATAATATAATTAGTTAATAGCTTCTTCCCGCGACTTCGTACGCATGGAATGGTTATTTTGCGCTAAGACGCAGCGGAGCTCTGATAAGGAAAAAATACCCCAATTTTGCAACATTCTTCATTGCTGCTCCGCTCCTATGGGTCTTAGCGTGATGATATATAGCCTATAGCCTTCCCTGATAAATGAGCTATATAACATTGAAATAATTTTCCAAAATCGGCGCAGTAGTTCCTTAGATTACCTCTTGCAACGTCACAAACTCACAAACTTGACCTCTTTATAATATTAGTATAGATGAATAAAATTATGTCCAACAACTGGTAGCCGCATTCAACAAAATATGCTACAGTACTGCAGCACTCATTTTCCATGAGATCTCATATGATATACGGACGGACAGTCGGTCTGTCGCTATATATTTAATACAAGTCTGTCCGCATCCAAACCCGTGTCAAATTATTATAAATTAAGAAAAACAAAAATATAAGAAATTATTTGATTATTTACCTTCATCTGCATCTACTACTATACCATATAAGAGTCAATGATTTTGGCCGAAATATGAATGCAACCCTTGTCTTTGAAATTATGATCGACAACCCTTTTGTGCGACGATGCAGTGGCGGAAGTAAACACTGTGTCGAATGGAGTGTTGGAAACATCGGTTCTCGTCCGATTGACCGAAGTTAAGCAACGTCGAGCACGGTCTGTACTTGGATGGGTGACCGCCTGGGAACATCGCGTCAAGTTGGCTGTATATATATATATATTTTTTTATTTAAACGTTCCTTATTAAAAATCCCGCCAAAAAACTCAATCTACGACACTAATCATTATAGAGTTCGGAATCACAATATTTTAATTGTAATCTTCGTTCGGGACCGGTTTTCAAATACGAAAACACCGATTTCGAACCGATAATAACGGTTATTGTCATTAGGAGTGTAATTTCAATGGAAGGTCAATCAGATATCGTATAGGGATATAGTATAATGGGGCCATTGCCTTTCGATGTACGCACGTACGTACAAATCGACGCATTAAAGCGATATTAGAATACTGTGTTATTATTTTTAATAAAACTTTTATATCGCGTGTCCTCTTCGTGAGCATTAAAACGATTAGATACTAATGTGATTTTAATTGTCGATTTTTTTTATTTATTTTTTATTGTAGCACGGCAGAATTATTGCACTATGCCTGATGGTGAGCACAGTACAATCCAAAAACAATGGCGACCACCGAGTGACGTACTATCCATCGCCGGTCGCCGCAGTCATGCCGGCCTGCGAAAAGCTGGATATGCACAGCTTGACGACAAAGCGCCATCAGCTCCCCTCATTGGCCAAGAAAAAGCGAAAAGGGGTTTTTGGGGTGTCGAATAACATAAGACTTGAAACATCTAAGCCAACCTCACCTGGACGTGGTGCACCCTGCTGAATAACGAACAAGGCAATGTGGCGAAAGCGGAGTGGTAGGGTTTTATAGCCCGACTGGATCGCAACCACCATGTATATGGCGAAAAAGCCCGTCATAGTGATTCGCTTCTGCGAGTCGTGTTTCGGGATCAGCCTGTGCATATTCTGCTTTTCGCAGGCCGGCATGACAGCGGCGACCGGCGATGGATAGTGTTTCACTCGGTGGTCGCCATTGTTTTTGGATTGTACTGTGCTTACCATCAGGCACAGACAAACAAAAAATAAAATAAGAACTAGAGCGATACATGAATATTAGAAGACCACTGCTCACCCTCTGATACAGTAAGCGTGAAGCTAAACAACCCGACCCAGTGATACATCCACGCGAAGCACTACATTATGACGTCACTATTTCAACTTTCAGCCAGCCATTAATCTCTCACCATCGTACAAGCTGATATCAGCTCTAGATAGTAAGAGTTAAGGAGTCATTTCCCTTAGAGGCCTAAGTTACGTAAGGGTTGCGTCAATAACTTCTCGAAGTTTCGCCGAGCGGGAGGTCGTAATTTTTAGTCGTCCTTATATTTAAAAAAATATTGGTCCGTTGTCTGTTTGTATCGTCTGATATTGAGCTGATTTATTGAAATGAAACTTATTCGAAATTCTGCTCGGCAAACTTTTATTTGACGCTGCAGCGGTGGGGTTAAACACTGTGTCGGGTAGAGTGTTGAAAACACCGGTTCTCGTCCGATCGTAGAAGTTAAGCGACGTCGAGCGCGGTCAGTACTTGGATGGGTGACCGCCCGGGAACATTGTGTCGTTTTGGTGTTTTTTTAGTTTATGTCTAGTTATAATTTGTTTCATAATTCAAAAAAGTACACACAGTACACTGTTTTGAGTTTTCACTTCTGTCGGCTTATCGCTGCCTCGACTCTTTTCATTTTTCCTTATGAGTTTTAAAATAGTCACGTTTAAAATGCAGTATATATTGATAATCCTTCCTATACGTATTTATTTAAACCACTAAACTTTGTTTACAAAAGATCTCTAAAATAGTTTTTTAAGTAAAAAACCGACACACTTACACACAGTAAATGAACAAAGGTGACTAACCCAACGGATTAGTGAAACGAACGCAGAGAATCCCGTGTAAAAATTCGCAGAATATCTGTCAATCGTTCTAATTTTCTTACGATATTTTCCTACACAGACAACCGACAGTATTAGCAATTTAAATTAATTTATATACGAGATTTAAAAAAAAAAACAGGTGAAAACGAAAAGCAATAGAATAACTATGTTATTTTTTAAATCAACCACAGTCTGAATTATTTAAGTTTCACAATCTATAAATTGGAATTATTATATCATTACATAGTATAAAACAAAGTCCCCTACCGCGTCTGTCCGTTCGCGATATACTCAAAAACTACTGAACGGATTTATATGCCGTTTTCATCAGTGGATAAAAGTAATTCTTGAGGAAGGTTTTAGTATATAATTGGTCAAGGATTTTTTTTATAATCAGGGCAGGACAACGTCTGCCGGGCCCGCTAGTCATATTATATATATATATAACAGTGTATAAATTAATCAAACATATGATGGGCTGCACAAACTCGATACAAAATATATCAATATTACATGTACATAGGCCACTGTACTACGCGTCGCTGGTCTGACGCAAGCGCGTTACGTCATGACCATGTCGAGGTCATCGGTGACGTGAACCCATAAGTTTTTCCGCTACCCGAAACCGCAAAACGTGGCTAAAGAAATTTTCACTTCGAAAACACTTCAATAACATATAAATTTCTATTGGAGGCAAGCAAACCCGGACGACGCGACGTTGTACTGTAATGGTCCCACCATTATGCGACATGGCGTGACAGACAACCGTTCTGTATACACGAAAGACATTATTTATTTATAGAGGACACAGAAATGATCAAACACGACCGGGGGACTTAGAAGTACCGCAGAAACGAAACATCAGATAGTTCAATCGAAGCACCAGGCCTTTTTTTGTAAATCATTATAAATGTAATAGATTTTTATTACTATATTTGACAGGAGATAAATGTATAATTAATAAAAACTTAGATACGCTGGATCTAGTAAAAGACCAGCATAATTTAAATACTAGAAACAGCAACAAATTGGTCATTCCATGCTTCAGGCTCACTAAGTCCAAAAACAGTTTTTTAGGTAATAGTGTTAGGTTTTATAATAAAGTCCCAAAACAAATTACCGATTAGCCGGATAATGAGTTCAAGAACCATGTCAAACGGGTTTTAATATCTAAAGGCTATTTATTATAGGGTGGATCAATATGTGAACGATTGTGACGTCTGGAAATGACGCCCCTCTCTGTGCATCCACTAATAACAAATGTAACTATTTATGTTATGTAAAAATATATAACATGAAAAGATAAACCAGATCGAGTTTCTTGGCGGTTCTTCTCGATGACTGGGTTGTTTGTCCGAACCGGTAGTAGCTTTGACGTTCATAAGCGCCTTCTCGGGGCCTAAATTGAATAAAGGAGATTTTGATTTTTGAATTTTGCGTCATGACATTGTACTAAGCATGACTGATCGTATTGCGTTTGCGCGGCTTGCGTAGTATAGCGGCCTGTGTACGTCTAATACGGATATTTTGTATGCAGATTATGCAGCCCATCATATGTTTGATAAAGTCATAAACTGTATAAAAAAATATACAATAATTATTGAGAGTGCTAATAGATGTGAATGAGAGACCAATGGTAAAAAATTTAATTTACAAATTATGAAATTTAAATAATTCACAAAAAGAAAACAAACAAGTTTAAATTCTTTTTTTTTTTAAGTTTTCATTTCTCTCGGCAGTCCTTTTTTGTTTTTATATCATAGGAGGTAAACGAACAGGCGGGTCACCTGATGTTAAGTGATCACCACCGTCCGTAGACGTCAACATCAGGAGAGTCGCAAGTGCGTTGCCAGCCTGTGTTTGAAGGGAGGGGGAGGGGTGAAAGTGAAGTGGGCCTCCGTTGCTCTCACGGACCGAACGAAATGCAACAATCCAAGCACTATTACTTTACATCGGTTTTCTATGAGAGGTTGGGTGGTAGTACCCCAGGTGAGCCGACCTATTATGCTGAAACCAGTAATAGCTTCAGCGTGGCTCTACCACCTACAAAGTCCTTATGACTGCCTCGCCTTTTTTTATGTTAATCGTACGTTTAGTCTGTCAAAGATTAATCAATAAGACGAGACGATAACCCCTCTTTTACTTTTATAAAATGAAAAATGTCACGAATAATTAATACAAGGTGATGTCATATTTCAATATAGGATCTTTCTGCAATCTTTCTTTCCTCTTTTTATTGATAATTTTATCAAATGTATAGTTTGGGAAGTCATTTGCGTACGTTATTGCCGCGTATATGACCACGGTAATCGGTTCAAAGCTTTTTATATATTTATTAGCGGACCTGGCGGACGTTGTCCTGCCTTGATAATAAAAAAAATCCTTAAAGTCAACCGCGACGCCACCTACCGGGTCCAACTGTGAATCTAAACCATTCTCGGATCCACTGGAACACGCACACAAAGTTTTATTATAAATCGGTCCAGCCGTTTAGGAGGAGTTCAGTGACATACACACGCACAGAAGAAATTGATATATATAAAGATTGGTCCACAAAACTGAATACAATGTAGTTACATACATAACAATGAAAAGTATCGAAAAACCATGCGATAACTGCACTCTTTTAGATGTGGACAGAGCATGCACATAAGATAAAGAGAAAAAAAAAACACGAGCTTCCCAAACAGACTAGCAGTATGACGTGTAAATACTGCGGATAATGAGTAACAATTAATTGGTGCAGTCAACAAAACTCACCACAATCTCGCATCTCGTTCGCAGATCGTAACTGAGTGAACGAGCTTGATCTTATATTGTCTGTGCGAATACCTACATTCTATGAGTCATAAAACCGCAGTAATATTTTGCCTACATAATAAAAAAAAAACAGTCAATATTTATTGGTTCGTCTACATTCTGTCGTACGAGTATATGGGGATTTCCGCTTACTTTTAATAGATCTAAAACGAAAGTGTCATTAACCTTTAACCTATATAACTTTAAAGAACATATGAAAAGTCTTTTTTTTTATCATAGGTGGCAAACGAACCGGTGGGCCGCCTGATGTTAAGTGATCACCACCGTCCATGAACACTAACAACACCAGAGGGGTCGCAAGTGCGTTGCCACCCTTCGGGGGAAAGGGTTAGAGGAGGGGAGGGAGAGGAGAGGGGAGGGGAGATGGGCCTCCGGCACTCTCAGTGACCGAACGAAACGCAACAATGCAAGCACTGTTACTTCAAGTCGGTTTTCTATGAGAGGGTGGTACTACCGCGGACGAACCGACCCATTCATGCTGAAACCAGTAATAGCGTCAGCATGGCTCTACCACCATAAAAAGTCTAGAACATTCTGAAGAATACTTGTACCTTAGTAGGTGGTAGATCCACGCAGAAGCTATTATTGGTTTCAGCATGGATTATTCTGAAGAGTTATTCAATTTCATCCCTTCCTCTCCTTTTCATAACCGCACCACTCGCGCAGTTCTTCGGAGCCACAGTTTTACGGTGAATCCTATCTGGGCACGAACCAAAAAGTTCGCAACGTCTTATCTTTGCCGTACCGTGAAGCTGTGGAACAATCTCCCGGCCAGTGTGTTCCCTCCTTCCTATGACATGGGCTCCTTCAAGTGCAACGTGAAGATATACTTACGCAGGCCGGCATGACAGCGGCGACCGGCGACGGATAGTATGTCTCTCGGTGATCGCCATTGTTTTTGGATTGTACTGTTCTTACCGTCAGGCACAGTACATTCATTTTGCCGAGGTAGTAAAAAAAGAAAAAAAGGTTGCCTCGCCTAGGGTACAACCACCCGACCCACAGAAACAACGACGTGAAGTAACAGTGTTTGAATTATTGCGTAGCGTTCCTCCCCCCTCTCCTCCCTTCCTCAATCACAGTGTGGCAACGCACCTGCGACTCCCCTGGTGTTGCTAGTATCTATGGAAGGCGGTGATCAAGTAATCATATAAGTTACAATCAGGTGACCCGCCAGTTCTTTACCTCTTATGATATAAAAAAAACACAGACAATCATAATATTAAAATGTTTGTCTGACTGCATTAAGATCCGAAGAGACTGAACCGAATTTGATCAGACCTTTTCCTGATAGATAAAGAACTTTAAAGTATTTTCTAGTATACATATCATTGCGTTTTTCTATATGATTTAAGTAGGTAGTTCGCTGAAGTTGTGAAGACCTTGCTAGGACAATAGCATAGTCAGTTCAAAAAATAAAAATAAGTAGGGGTGATAAAATTTTACGGACGTATCCTAAAATCGGTATAAGAGTTTTAATTGTTAAGTGTATCTTTTTGTTAGATCGTAAGCATTCAACTGCAAAGTGTCGGGAAAATTATTCGATTTAGGGTATTAAAATCGCGTTTTTAATATTAACTTAATAATTGGAAAATGGGAAATCAATAGTAGACAAGTATTAGAACTATACATTTTAATCTCAACATGCGTATTAGAGTATAAAATACATAATATATACAATCATTCAGATGATAGACGCATTTGAAACACTAAGCACAATATTTATTTAAATCATTGAATCATTTTGAATTGACCTATGGGCGCCGCCATATTGTTCACTGTTCACTCGAGCGCGTTTCACCTACACCGCGAGCGGCTGTAATGCGACATGCGATAGATGGAAGAGAAAATTTTAGGCGATTGAAACGAAAATCAAAAGAATAACTAACCGCCTTTATGAAGCACGAACTGAAAAGTGTAAAACAATAGTAATAGTAAAAAAAAATACTCTGCATAATACATATAAATATTATACATATTTTCAAAACTAACGAAAACTCCGTCTAATAATTGTAATATTTTTTAAGAAAATCGCAAACATACATACGGTACATACATACAAACATTCATACATACTGAAACTTCTTTTTTAAAAGTCGGTTAAAAAATAAAAAAAAACAGACCACAATGAATCCAGACAAAATACTTATTTCCGATGACACAGTAAGAGTATTTTTATAAGAACCATGTCGCGGGTACCAACTAGCGGTAAATAGCATTAATAAACGCAGTTTTTGGCAGGAACTTGGAACGCCATGTAATGGTTTCAATATTCTATTCATAGTCTTGTGTAATTTGACTTTATATTTTATAAATATTGGCTGTGTTTTACGTAACATAGTTCGGTTATGACGGAGTATTGATTCGGACTTGTTAGAAAAACTCCCTGGAAACTTCTAACAAGACGGCCACCATTTTGTTTGATCGCAAGAAACTTGTACATTACCTACCTACATTAATTACCTACTCGACAATGGCAGTAATCATCTACTAGAAAATTGGTTGTCAAAAATAAAAAAACATACAAAATCAGTAGACAGTTATAGAGTCGACTGTCTGAAGATTATGTCAAGAGATAGGGGACGCTTTTGTGAAAACACATAACCTAGCATCGTAACCGCGACGATCCGTTGAAAACAACCAAAATAAACTTAGCCCAGATATCTTTTTAACTACTACCATGAAGTGACTGCACACAGTAATTCATTTTTTTTATTTACTTTTTTTTTTGGTAACCAATCTTTTAGATTAAGAACTTGTAATACTATTAATTACTCGGCAATGGCAGTGATAATCTAAAAGATTGGTTACCAAAAAAAAAAGTAAATAAAAAAAATGAATTACTGTGTGCAGTCACTTCATGGTAGTAGTTAAAAAGATATCTGGGCTAAGTTTATTTTGGTTGTTTTCAACGGATCGTCGCGGTTACGATGCTAGGTTATGTGTTTTCACAAAAGCGTCGGTACCTGAAAAAAGTCGCGTCTGATCTAGCTAACTATTCTAAGCTATTCATACATATATACATTAGTGAACCATACAATCGAAATTGCATGATTCACAAATGAATACGTGTATATCGGATTGAAACGAACTTAAAATATTCGATTCAGTTCGATGAGGGGAAAAAAAAACAAAACCCTCCCACCATGTGTATATATGTGCACGTGTGTGAGAGAGATGATCTCATATGTCTGTTCAAGTGATGTAGGTGAGTCACTGTATCGCGAAAATAATATCAAGAGGGCTCCGCGCGGGGACGACCTAGGCTCGAGATATTATTGAGAACCGCGAAGTGTGCGGGAGCTAATAGGGATCGATTACAAAAGCGTGGGCGCAACACGCATTTTATAAGATTGAATTTAAATTTACTAACGGTGACGGCACCGAAATCTAAAAATAGACATAACAAAAATTATTATTATTATTGAACGGTTATTTTAGGGGAAGATAGACGTAAATACGCGATTTACTCTATCTTATTAGATTAGTCACTGTATCGCGAAAATAATATCAAGCGTCGCCGTCTAAGACGGCCGCTGCCCCCGCCCGTCCTCGACCTCCGCCTCTCATGTCTCGAGAGGCCTTCCCGAACCTGCCGGGCACGTCTCGTGCACCGGCAGCGTCCGTACCCGCGACTAGTGCGCCCCCCCGCCCCTACCGGGCCCCTCAGGCCCCGTGGGCTCCTAAACCCGCGTCCCAGCACACTCCCAAACCTCCGGCGGCTAATCCTTCACAGGATGACCCCGCATACTCCTTTTCCCTATCGAGTATTGACTACGCAGGTCAACTACTCATTTTCCACGAGATCTCGGAGATCTCGGCGTACGAAGAGTGCTCTCGTAATATAAATAAAAAATAAAATCCACTACATGACAGATCAAGCTCCCGCCAAAAAACCTCAGTAATCCATTTTATCTATACATATATAAGACACTTAATTATAATTCGGTTTTAAGAGGCACAATAAAACTCATTTGTTTCTCTGAAAAATGAAGTATGAAATTTTTATTTATCAAGTTCTTTACATACTTGTACAATATTTACATAACAACACTATCTTACCTGAAAAATGAAGAAACGACAATAAAAGTTTATTGTTCACCTCTCAATTTGTACAATTTAATAAAACACAAAATTATTCTCGCAAAAATAAATTTAGCATGCGTTCTTCGTCTTTGAGAAAAATGACAGACCGTTTGACAAACGTCGAACAAACATTGCGCGCGCATATTCACCTTAAAGAAATAATTTTCTTTACACATATAACAAGAATGTCAATCTAACTTATCTTTTTAAGATTTTAGTGAAAAAAATCGTTGTAGGTGTCTTGGAATAAATAATAAAATACATTTCAATCATTTTTAGAAATGTCTGTCTATCTGCTTGTTTGTTTAAACACGCATCACTGCTAAAGTATTGCGTTCACGGTAATACCTCACTGAAGAAAATCATAAAGCATAATATCCTCGAGCAACATTTATTTTTATGTTATAGGCGGCAAACGAACACGTCGCTCATCTGATGTTAAGTGATCATGGACCATGGACACTAACAACACCAGAGGAGTTGCAAGTGCGTTGCCACCCATTGGGGGAAGGGTTAGGGGAGTAAGAGGGAGAGGAGAGAGGAGGGGAGGTGGGCCTCCGGCGCTCTCACTGACCGAACGAAACGCAACAATGCAAGCACTGTTACTTCACGTCGGTTTTCTGTGAGAGGGTGGTACTACCCCGGGCGAGCCGACCCATTCATGCTGAAACCAGTAATAGTTTCAGCGTGGCTCTACCACCATTGAAACCATTTAGTTTCTTGGTTTCATTAAAATCGGTCCACTCTATCAAAACTTATTGCAATTTTAATGACGACGCGACTTAATCACGAAAGCAGATAAGTAAATGGACTTAATACATTCACATGACTTTACTAGTCATTGTTCTTTTATATTCGGTCCCACGCGAACGGAATCGCGGGCACAGCGAGTCAGAAATAAAAGTCTACATTGTTCTATGTCGCTTTTATAGAAAAAAGTATTAAAATCATATCAAGCCCGCTACATGTAATAACCATGCGGTGGTTGGATCGCGCCGTGCCATGCCACAATCGACAATAATACATAATAATCTACAAACATACGAACCTTTCTAGTGCATGACTGTCGTAAACCTATCATTAGCGTGGTAAAACTAAGTTTCGTACACACGCAGTCGTTTATATGGAGACGCGGGCTCGACGTTCGTATATACGGCTCATGTACGATACCGCGATGTTGCAGTGTTACCACTCCACCTACTGTATGAATAGTTACATTGTTCTAGCCGTGTGGTGCCGGGAAGAGTAGACTAGCACCTTCCCATATCTTCCCGTATCATATTAAGGAAGTTCGAGATAACAGTCGTATATACGGGTCATGCACGATACCGCGATGTTGCAGTGTTACCACTCCACCTACTGTATGAATAGTTACATTGTTCTAGCCGTGTGGTGCCGGGAAGAGTAGACTAGCACCTTCCCATATCTTCCCGTATCATGTTAAGGAAGTTCGAGATAGTAAAAACAACAGTGAAAAACTGAATTTAGTAAAAGATCGGCATAATCTAAATACTAGAAACTGTAAGAAACTGGTGGTCCCATGTTTCAGACTTAGCAAAACCAGTAATAGTTTTTTAGGTAATAGCGTTAGGTTCTACAATAAAGTCCCAAAGCATGTTACCGATTTGCCGGACTGTAAATTTAAGCGCCACGTCAAACGGGTTTTAGTTTCAAAAGGATATTATAGAGTGGATCAGTATGTGAATGATAGTGATGTCTGGAATTGACTCCTCTCTGTGCATCCACTAAAAGCACTGTATAATGTATTGGAAATATATGTTTAAAAAATGTACCCGATCGAGTTTCTTGCCGGTTCTTCTAGATGACTGGGTTGTTTTCCGAACCGGTAGTAGTCTTTGACGTTCATAAGTGCCTTATTAGGGCCTAAACAGAATAAAGTATTTTTGATTTGAGTACTGACCCCTTGTAGCTTTCTCACCGTGATACTGTACCGTCTGTCCGACTCCTTCTCCGGTCGTAACGGCTCCCATTTAATTGGGTGCAGAAGAACAAGGACGAGTAGGTGCACCTTTGTCTTGAGCGTACACTTGTGCACCTTAACAAGTACTAACTGACCGGTTCCTTTACGTGACTACGAGTATTCCCCGACTACGGGGCAAAGTGTTCGTCATGGCCGAAATCGGTCGGAACAATCATCACATTGTACAATTAAGAAAACACTCTGAAAACTCGTTACCTACTGCAGGACCGTAGGCCTCTTCCCGAATGAAGCTGTGGGGATAATCACCACGTCACCTAATGACGTATTGGCGATTTCAAACTCCGAGAAATCCACCGTTCTATGTTTTTCCCACATACAGTAGTACTATAAGAACATTCCTCAGGTTCAGGTTTCCTCACGATGTTTTCCTTCACCGTCACCCGATAGTGTTACCGATTTAAGCTATTTAAATTAGTAAATATACACGAATTACGGAAAATTAGTTGGTACATGCCGGAATTCGAACCTACGAACATCGGTATGATATTCCACCGGTCACATCATTAGACCACCAGGACTTGCCAAGCTCTAACAACGTTTTTTTTTTCTCGAACTGAATACGCGACCGGCCTAGGAATGCCTTCACGGCTTCACCGGACTACACTCCAACGTGGTAACTCGTAATTTGTGAACTTACCCAGGTGACCTACGACGAGTTATATCCTCCTTTTTCTAGTTGCCACATTTGTACAGCTATGAGCAAAGTCGCAATATATCAGTGTAAATACAGATCGGTGGCTTCAGGAAAGAGAAAAAACAATCCGGTTTGGCTTACATAAACTTCTGTGTTGCAGTTTCAAATATAACTGGGAGATAATTCGTACCATATTCTTCTTCCAAAAACAACATTTTTTTTTTCATCTTCTTAATTATTACTATTTTTAGTAGCATGGTGTCATTTAAACGTAGTGGTTTCCCAGGTCGTTTTCGTGAAAGGTCCCGTGGCAGACGACGTGTTAAATGTTAAAAGGATATAAACAATAAGGGGTCATTCAAGTATTATGTAAGCACTGATGGGGGAGGTGGTCCTTGATTTGCTTATTTTTGATGACATAGGGGTTGGGGGGTCTCGATGGTAATTACGTCAGCAATATTTATTTACTGAATTAGAATACATTTCAATATACTTCTATAAATGTTTACGTAATTATAGGGGGAGGGTTAAGAATATTGCTTACTTTTGCTGACAAGGGGGAGGGGGCGGCCAGAAATTACAAAAATTCTGCTTACGTAATACTTGAATGGCCCTTAAATGTTAAATAAAAAATTAAATATATTCAAATTTATATATTTGTTAAAGTATTTACTCCATTAATTTACACTACATTTGAATTAATGAAACACTATTTGCCGCACGGTTTGCCGGACTGTAAGTTTAAGCGTCCCGTTATGCGGGTTTTGGTGTCAAAAGGCTATTATAGAGTGGATCAATATGTGAACGATGGTGATGTCTGGAATTGTCTTATCTCTGTGCGTCCACTACAAAAAACGATTGTATGATGTATTGGAAATATATATGTTAAAAAAATGTACGAGATCGAGTTTCTTGCCGGTTCTTCTCGATGACTGGGTTGTTTTTCTAACCGTATGGTAGGTTTGACGTTCATAAATGCCTTATTAGGGTCTAAACTGAATAAAGTATTTTTGATTTGATTTGAACTATAAAAATTATTTATACGGAATACGTTGAAGTGTGCAGAGCCTCTAAAACGATTCTCAACGACAGCGCCTATGTATCGCTCCAGGAGTTTTTGTTTCAAATAACATTTTATTGTTTTATTTGTGAAATTATCGTGGAAACATTCCCGGGAAATATTTCATATTTATTTATTAATACGATAACAAGGCTTATAATAATAATGCCAGCCTTTAACAGACCTAATGATGGTTCAAAGATCTATTTTCGTGTGAAGGTAAGGGACACAATCACCATGGCAGCTCACCATTGGTGATTTTCAACTCCGAGAAATTCACAGTTCTATATTGTTCCCACATACGTTGGCAATACAAAAACGTTTCTCAGCACCAGGTTTCCTCACGATTGTTTTCCTTCACTGTCAGTCGACAGTATTACCAACTGACATTAGTGAATGAATGTACGCGAATTGTACAAAATTCGTTAAATGAATTAAAATTCGCTATACTTCTGGTCAAACCTGTCTATCCTCCGGTACTACAACTACTTATACGGTTTATATTTATTAGTAGCATACTAAGGCTTTTTATTATGTGTAAGAGTACAAACCAACTAAGAGATCACAGGCATAGATGTGCCTTTTTTGTCCCCTTTTTATCACGCTTTTATTAGCTTCACCTGTATGTATGTATGTTTGTATGTATGTTAACAACAAAAAGACAATTGTCTAAATCTCAAATATCACCAAAATCAACACAAGATTTCCCGAGTTACGATAATTTGAAAGCTCCAGAAAAAGAAAACAAATACCGCGCGTTTCGTTCAATCTGAAGTAATCACTTTTACAATTTGAATAACATAAGTTTATGTTAAAAATATTGAATGTACGATGAAAAAAGGTAATTGAAACGTAAGAGTAAAAAATAAATGGTAGTTTAAGAAAAAACTAAAAAAACCAACTAAAAAACAGAAAATAAAATTTAATAAATTTGGATTAAGAATAGTGTAAATTAGAAATAAATGTATATTTTTGTAAAAAGTGACAAAAAAAAAATGATAATGACCTCCAGATATCAGTATTTTTAAATTTCAATCTATACTTTAATATAAAAACTAACGGACCCGATAAGAAGAGAAGTTTGCCCTGGCACAAACCTCAATTTTTTTTTTCGAACTGACTACTTATTGACCTAGCAAAATCTTAACAGCTTCACCGGACTACGTCTCAATTAATCTATATGACTATCACAAAGAGAAAAATCACTTGATCGTATGATATCCAACTCAAAGAACTAACCGATTTTAAACATTAAGTCAACTATAGAAAATTACATTCTTAATAAGTAAACTGTATTTTATATTCAAAATCCACACTAACGCAAGCGAATTTTCGCGCAAAAGCATCGCATTTTAAAGTTTCTCAAAGACTAAACTTTAAAAGAAATCGAATTATAACACCACCAGATAAATACATTTCGAAAAGTATAGGTGTTTGTTCCCTATAGAGCTAAGTGAAAAGATTACCTTAATTACAATTACATATAAATGTAATATATAATAAGTTCTTTTTCACAACAGTATATAAATTTTTTATTTATTTTTTGAGTAAGCGGACGCCGGAAGCGGAAGTGACCGAAATCGCGCGAATGGAGGAGCTCTCGAGCGGCCGGTAAAGCGATTTGTCAATAACCGACGAGATACTGCAGATAAACGTGTTTGATACTTGACATTGAATATTAAACTTGTATTTTATTATGTGTTCAAAGAGTAAGATGTGCTCTAAAAATGCCGTATCGTGTTGTTGGTCACAGAGATTTGTTCCATGAAATCTTAAACAAAATGGTTTTTTTTTCAGTTACATATTTAAATCACTGCATACACTTATGTCAAAGATTCCTGAAATACGTACATATCGTTGGTTGAAGATAGTGGTGGTATTAGTAAAGAGATTGTTACGATTTACTGGGTTTAAAATGGTTAATAATCTTTACATAGTATAAAACAAACTCGTCTGTCTGTCTGTCTGTTTGCGATAAAATCAAAAACTACTGAACGGATTTCCAAGCAGTTTTCCCCAGTGGATAAAGTGATTCATGAGGCAAGTTTTAGTATATAATTTGTCAAGGATTTTTTTATAACCAGGGCGGGACAGCTTCTGCCGGGTCCGCTAGTTTATTACTAAAAATGGTTACAATAATTAGCCGCTAATGGTTGATAGCGAGTTGTGTTATGGATTCGCTTGTTTGTTGCAAACAAAAGCGAACATATATTGCTTTCCCAA
Source organism: Antheraea pernyi (assembly GCA_015888305.1). Lineage (NCBI taxonomy): Eukaryota > Metazoa > Arthropoda > Insecta > Lepidoptera > Saturniidae > Antheraea > Antheraea pernyi. The sequence goes on from MU158817.1 coordinate 575,375, forward strand.
TGAAATATAAAAGTAAACCAGTGGCCAAATAATATATAACACCTAAAGAGCAATTCGGTTGTTTAATTCCGAACTAGTGTTCAATAAAAATTCGGGAAAACAAAATCTTCGAAACAGCCTCCTTTGTTACAGTCATCGAACTATGAGTTCTCAATCATATAATTAATTTAGGCTTATCGCTTGTTTAGGCTCATCATGTAATTGCGCAGCCATATTATAAGCTTTGTTCATTGGTCTGTATTCTTCTTCTTCTTACCCTTATCCCACGTAAGTAGGGTCGGTACAACATGTTTGTCATGTTGTGGTATATGATTTGGCTTAATTTTTACGATCGGCCGCCTGCCTGACATCAACCCTCCTTGGGATTATTTGTCTGTTCATTGGTCTGTATTATTTCTTCTAAATTTATATATGTTATGTTTAGTTTTGAAATTGTAGTTACAGTAGCTATATCTATTTAGTGTGATCAAAGTCAAAATCCAAAACACTTTATTCAATTTAGGCCCTAAGAAGGCACTTATGAACGTCAAAACTATCACCGGTTCGGAAAACAACCCAGTCATCGAGAAGAACCGGCAAGAAACTCGATCTCATTTATCTTTTTAACAAAGATGAGATCATTTGTGACGTGTTTTTTGTTTGCTCTTTTAATTTTGTATAGATGCGATCGACTGGACATCCCTTTATCATTATATAGGCTCCCATTGAATATCGGCACTGCAGTATCACGTACTGCACATTTTGCTGAATGTTTTCGTCAATAGTCGGACATTTCTTTTTCCGTTTTCATTTTTCAAATGTATAAAAAAAATCGTTCTAATTTGCTTGTGTAATTTAATTTTATTGTATGGTTGTTCCAACAATAAAGTATTATTTTTTCTCATTTTATTGCGATAAAATTTAACACACAAATATCAAAACCTCGTGTCCGTAGTATACATCGCAGACGACAACAAGTTTTGATCGTCATTACGCATGGTTAAGTGATTGGCTCTTGTGCCCGATGGACAGGCGGACCGAATTATTTTCGTATCGCTATGCCCGCCGTTGGAAGTGCGTTTTATTAGAATCAAAAATACGGATATATCGTTGTTGTTTTCAATCAATAGTAAGATACCCTTTACACACGTACTGATAAACGCATGTATTCATTGTAAAGATGAATACGGTCAAAATGAATATAGCCATTTTCAGGGCCTATATATGTATATAATTCTTCTGTCCGTGTGTAAGTGACTGTACTCTTCCCAATCGTTTGGACCGATTCTGATGAATTTTTTTTTGTGTGTTCCAGTGGATTCGAGAATGGTTTAGATTCACATTTGGACCCGATAGGTGGCGCTGCGGTTGACTATTAGGATTTAAATGATTTTTGAAGTGAAAAGTTCTTTAGGCGCGTTGAGCGGTATTTTTTGGACAGGAGTTAAATTTATAATTTCACGTCCTGACATGGTAGTAAGCTGACTGATCGTATTACGCTAGCGCGACTTGCGTCATGCTAGCGACGCGTAATATAGGGGCCTGTGTACATAAAATATTAATATTTTGCAGCTCATCATACCGTTGATTGATTAAAAGATTTTATAAAAATGTATATAATTATTGCTCCGAGTGACAATAGATATGAAACCAAACTAATATTAATAGTTTCAATAAACAAATTCTGACATTTATATATTGATATTACACTATAATTAAAATATGGAAATTCAAAAGAGAACACATTTATTTCATTGTTTTGAGTTTTTACTTCGATCGGCAGTCCTTGTGACCTCCTCGATTTTTTTTTAAATTATCCAGACAGGACAGCATCCGCCGGGCCCGTTAGTAAAGTAATATAAAAGTTCTTTTATTTATTCATAAAATAAAATACCATTCGAGTGCTTTGTTACTGTGCCGCCGTGAGTACTGTTGTGACAAGGTAAACGGGTTCTCGATCCCGCGGGAGCGCACCGACTCACCGTCCAAATGGAAAGTCCCTGTATGTAGATCCCGCGGGAGCCACAGCCCAAACGGACAAGCATTTCATCGCGAACGGGTTGTTCATCACGGTTCACCCGTAACACGACAGGCAGTGATGTGAGCTTGAGATTTTATTTCGCGTTGTTTACTTTTGACGAATTTCTTTTCTTATACCGATATATCAATAATTAGCTGATAGGGGCCTTAATCCAATATTACGTAAGCAGACTTTTTTGTAATTTCTGACTGCCCTCTCTGTGCATCCGCCAAAAACGAATGTAACTGTATCATTTAATAGTACAAAGTCCTCTGTCTGTTTGTCTCTTCGCGATAAGCTCAAAAACGACTAAACGGATTTTTATGCTGTTTTCACTAGTCCATAAAGTGATTCATGAGGAATGTTTTGGGTTTATAAGTTGTCAATAAGTTTTGTGTAAATTGGTAGTAATTTGGTTGAAAAATGCTAATTGTTGGAAATGTCGGAAAAACTCGAAACGCCTGAGAGATTTCATCAAAAACGCTGCCTAATACTTTAAGAGTTAAAGGGGTGTAAGAGGTGTCAAATAACATCTAAGACTTGAGACTCCTAAGCCAACCTCAACTGCACGTGTTGCACCCTGCTGAATAGCGAACGAGGTAACCGAAAGCGGGGTGGTAAGAGTTTTACAGCCTCACTGGGTCGCACTCACCATGTATATGGTGAAAAAGCACGTCATAGTGATTCGCTTCTGCGGGTCGCGTTTCGGGATCAGCATGTGCATCCAGCTTTTCGCAGGCCGGCATGACAGCGACCGGCGATGGATAGTGTGTCACTCGGTGGTCGCCATTGTTTCTGGATTGTACTGTGCTTACCATCAGGCATAGTACAGTCATTTTACCGAGCTACTATAAAAAAAAAAGATATATAACAAGACAATGTATTTTGTGCTATTCCCCCTTTACAGATCTACAAAGAAGTCTGTGAGGGCATATATTTATATTTTAAGGATAGTCCACTATACAAATAACATGTTCTAAAAAAAGGAGACGTACAATTCGAAAGCAATTTAGACGGATACAATATTAATAATTAGGAATTTAAACACGTTGATTGTGGTAGAGCCATGCTGAAACTATTACTGGTTTCAACATGAATGGGTCGGCTCGTCCGGGGTAGTACCACCCAGTATCATAGAAAAAAGTTCTAGTTAAATAAATAAATATATCTGACGTAATCACCACCAATACCTCTCCTTCCCTTATGTCTTCAAAAGTAACCAAATCAAGAACCCCCTTCCCTCAAGCCCCTTCCCCCATCAGTGCTTACGTAATACATACTTGAATGGTCACCATACCCGCGACTTTGTGTTGTTTCTTATCTTAACAATTTGTTTATATATAGAAGAGGAAATATACGCACCACACTTATCCACGAGAACATATTATAACTAAATAAAAAGCAGTAGATACGTCATAAGCGCTTCGACAGCGCCTTGTTAAAACTAGACTAGTTAACTTATCTTTGACGGCTGCCTCCGTCAATCACGTATCTAAGCAACATGTAACTATTTCTTTTTCACCACCTGATATTGAGAATATGCCATCTTACTTCCACATTTTATCTAAGGCAGTGCGGCGTTACAATATAACTTTATGTATGTGTGCGACAAATTATCATGTAGGTAATGTAAATACACAGCTTTGTAGTTATAATATCATTCATTATATGTATGTATATGTTCGCAACGAACATTCTGGAAGCGAACTGTAAAGGAGATACTTAACTAGGTACATGCAAACGCCAAAGCGGGACAATATTGCCAATAGTAAAATGTGTTCGTACGCGAAGTTATAACGTCGCTTTGTTTATACCAGCTGCGACGTAACAAATACCATGGTGAAGTAACACCAGATAGTTCATTCGATGATAAACGCCAAATGTTCCAAAATTAAAAACGATTGTAAGAGTGTAAGGTCAAAACGTTCGAATTTATTTTACTTTAGTAGACTTCACGTCTACTGAAACAGCCAACACATGAAATTTATGGTCGAAATACTTATTAACTTCATTAGAAAACTGTGACAACAATTGAATAGTATTTGAAAGCCGTATTGTTTCGTGTTAATGACATTATTAGCAGTTAAGTATTGTTTTAATGAACCACCCACATACTTCTCGATAACTTTATCGATACAGGATAAAATAGTTATAGGACGGTAGTTATTGATCTCATTGTGAACGCCTTTTTTATGTATAGGCCGAATAATACCTATTTTCAACAACTCGGGGTAAGTACAAGTTGTCAAACATTGATTAATCAAATGTGTAATAATAGGACTAATTGCATTATTTACATATCTTTTCAATTCTCACGCATACTTCTGGCTGTCTAATATAGGATTCAGATGGTAACAAAGGAGAAGTGCACGACAAACTTAGGTTATTAATGGTATTATGGAATTCTGTAGCAAAGCTATCGGCTATAGCACTAGGTTTTTAAAATATTTTATAATTATGTCATCCACAGATTTTATTATTTTACCAGTTATTCTATTTATTATTTCCCATACTTTTTTAGTATTTTTAAAATTGTCACTTATTTGACTTTGTATAAAATTATTTTTTGTAGTATTTATATACTTATTTGTTTTATTTCTGTATTTGTTATATATTTGAAATATTACTTTCATCTCGCTTCCAAATAAGTAACAATTTATCCTTTTTTTTACACATATCGACTATTTTCTTATTTACCCAAGGATATGTTTTTCTTCTACCTGAAAATACCTGCCTGTAGTATGTTAAGTACATGTTCCTCCTCTATCTGTCAAAGGATTTTCTTGCAAAATCTATGAATTATGGTCGAATTCTCACCACTGGACTAGAATAGTTAAAGGTACATTGTGAAGTGTGATAGCTGAATCAATGTTGGTCAATGTATCTTCTGAAAACATCGAACCTTTTTTTTACATGGAGGGAATCACTACGGATTCCTCCCACCCTAGCCGGGCAGCTGAGGGTGGGGTATGTCCGACTTGCACGGACTAAAACCCGATGGTGTCTCAATCCCCTATAGGCCGGGGAGCAGGAGCTGCCGAACTGGCATTGCGTCTACTCCCCGGCAGATGTCGCCCCTCATCAGGAGCCTCGTCGCGGTCGAGGGGTCCAGATCCCTCAGGGGAGGGCAACCTCAGGGGAGGGCGAGAGTTGCCCTCCCCAACGATAGTAGGAGGCGCATCGGCACAATGCGCCTCAGACACACGGGCCTGTGCAGAAATTCTGCCCCCGGGCCCTCTATACGGCGGCCTCGGGTCATAAAACATCGAACCTCTGTTATCTTTATTTATATTTACATCGAGTGCACCTGCTGTATACTCCATTGTTTGTGTGACCAAGTAGACGAGGTAAAGTTTAAAACAGTACAAGAGAAACCTTTCAAACAATAATACCGGGCGACTTTACTCTTTGTACCGACTCGGTCATAGCTCACCTTTGTTCGTAGTGTCGCCGTGTTGCGAGGCGCTCGGTCCCTCGCGAAGGGCTTTCGCTTTTCTAATGGAACAGACAATGGCATCTCCGTTTTCACTAAACTAGTACTCGGGTATATAAAACTCGTGTCAGAAATTCGAAAGGACGGTTGTGAAGCAAGTCGTTGGGAGTGCAGAAATCGTAATACAAAGTAGTAATTGGTGACAGTACTCTCTCTAATAAAGCAAAAGTTACAGAATAAGCAAGACAGACATACCTTAGTTACGGTAAATTTTTTTAATGGATATAGCTATTGTCCACAACATTATTCACGAGAAAATGCTTCTTATATTACGCCAAAATGATGTATCATCGTCTCTAAATAAAAAAGTCCCCTTTTTTTTCTTCGTCCCAAAAAAAAATTCTATAATATGCAGCCTAGATCATTCTTCGTGTTCTATGAAGAAAACCCATTAAATTCATTTTTTTTTAAATGTCAAATGGAGGCAAACGAACAGATGGGTTACCAAATGTTAAGAGATCACCACCGTCCATAGACAGTAGCAACACCAGGGGGGTCGCACGAGAAAATGCTTCTTATATTACGCCAAAACGATGTATCATCGTCTCTAAATAAAAAAAAGTCCCCTTTTTTTCTTCGTCCCAAAAAAAAATCTATAATATGCAGCCTAGATCCTTCTTCGTGTTCTATGAAGAAAACCCATTAAATACATTTTTTTTTAATTGTCAAATGGAGGTAAATGAACAGGTGGGTTACATAGACAGTAGCAACACCAGGGGAGTCGCAAGTGCGTTGCCACCCTTCGGGGGAAAGGGTTAGAGGAGGGAGAGGGAGAGGAGATGGGAGCACTGTTACTTCACGTCGGTTTTCGGTGAGAGGGTGGTACTACACCGGGCGAGCCGACCCATTCATGCTGAAACTAGTAATAGCTTCAGCGTGGCTCTACCACCTATAAGATTTACTTTTTCAAACGATTAGAGCGCCATCTCTTGTATGTTAATAATACTATGTCCGTACAACATCAGCCAGTACACGAAATATATTACTTATTATTTTAATTAAACACAAATATTTATATAAATATTTCTTTTTCACCACCGATATTGAGAATATGCCATCTTACTTCCGCATTTTATCTAAGACAGTGTGGCGTTACAATATTACTTTACGTATGTGTGCGTACTGCCATTTGTTTTGTCAAAATATTATGTAGGTAACGTACCTATACCTTTTACTTATAACTAGTGGTCGCCCAGTGTTCGAAATCAACCATAATTTATTTTGACATTCAATAAGAACAAAGAGAATATTAATTATTTCAGTGGTTTCATAGATTTACTAAAGATAAATTATTTATTAATGTATATTATGTATTTACATAGTATAATAATACAAAGAGTTCCCCACCGCGTCTGTCTGTCTGTGGTGTGTGTTCGCGATAAACCCAAAAACTACTGAACGGATTTTGCGGTTTTCACCAGTGGATACAGTGATTCATGAGGAAGGTTTTGGTATATAATTTGTCAAGGTTTTTTTTCATAGCGGGACAGCGGCTGCCGGGCCCGCTAGTATTATTATAAAATTAACCTACAATTTGACCAGTTGATTTCAAAGGTCATGTAAGGTATGAAACTACTTGACAACGGTAGTAATAATCTATTGGAAGATTCGAACCGATGTCTTCAAGACTCTACTCGATACAGAAGTTTAACAACAAAAAGACAATTGTCGCAATCTCAAATATCACCAAAATCAACACAAGATTTCCCGAGTTACGATAATCTGAAAGTCCCAGAAAAAGAAAATAAATACCGCGCGTTTCGTTCAATCTGAAGTAATCACTTTTACAATTTGAATAACATAAGTGTATGTTAAAAATATTGAATGTAGGATGAAAAATGGTAATTGAAACGTAAGAGTAAAAAATAAATAATAGTTTAAAAAAACAAAAAAAACACGCTTTCATAAAAAATCCAACTAAAAAACAGAAAATAAAATTTAATAAATTTGGATTAAGTATAGTGTAAATTAGAAATAAATGTATATTTTTGTAAAAAGTGACAAAAAAAATGATAAAAATACTGATATCTGGAGGTGCTGATATTAACAGTGACGCATGTTAATTTTTTTAACTTTTTTTTTCGGATTATTGCATTGTCATCGACCTTTGACAGGTGTGCAAAGTTTGAATTAAATCTGATCGTTCAAAGTAGGACAAAATCGAGCTCAAAGGGGTCGGTTACATACATACATACAGGTGAAGCTAATAAAAGCGTGATAAAAAAAAATGAAAGATGGCGAAACGTATTTTTCATTTACATTTCATTTAATTTTCATTTTTTTAACATATAAGATAATAACAATTTAACGTTTCTATACTTTTTAGATTTTTGTGAAAAAAATTATTGCAAATGTCTTGGAATATGTAATAGAATAAACAGTTCAATTTCAATTTTTAGAAATGCCTGTCGTTCTGTTTTTATGAACACGCATCACTGCTAAAGTAATACGTTCACGATAAAACCTCACAAAGAAATCATAAGGCATATATCACTGAGTAGCATTTAGTCTTGGTTACATTATAATCGGTTAAGTCTATCAAAAGTTATTGTAATTTTAATGAGGACGCGACTTAAGTACGAGGGAAAAGTAGATAAAATACTTCGTAGATACTGTCACTATTTATTTGGCCAGAGCTTCGCCTTACAATACTTCGTATATAAGAAGTGCGCAGTTCTTTGACTTCATAGTTCGGCCATGAAAGGCTAGATGTCGCTGATCTACATGTCGAAACAGATTACTAACCATATTAGAGATACATAAATAAGGATAATTATATAAAATTGTTGTTATATAATTATTCTTATTTATGTATCTCTAATATGGTTAGTAATCTGTTTCGACATGTAGATCAGCGACATCTAGCCTTTCATGGCCGAACTATGAAGTCAAAGAATATATACTATTTATTATTCATAATGATCAAACTAATGATTCAATTCTATATAATGATATTCTTATTTACGTCTTATTAAAATCTATTTAATATTAATTATTCTTAATTATGTATCTTTATTATGGTGGCGCTAGTTTCAATGTGTCTCTTAATATGGTGGCGCTAGTATCAATGTGTATCTCTAATATGATGGCGCTAGTGTCAATGTATATTTATAATATGGTGGCGCGTGAAAATGTATTAGAAACACTGAATAGTGGACTACGGGAGTTGGAAGTAGAAGCAGCAGTAACATTATATTGTTTGCGGGTTCATAAACTGAATTGGTTAAAGTATCTCGACTGGTGAAAGATGTGTTAGATTCTTCAATTGTTACGCCCTCGTTATTTAGTCCGGTCAATTTAGACATTCGAAGTTACATAAAGTCCCAACAAGCTGAATTTCTGTGAAGTTGTTCAAAACATAATTATAAACAATGTCTAGAAGTTCCCCATCATTCCCCTGTAAGGAAAAAATTTAATTCAAGGTCAAAGGTCAAAAAAATGAGTTTTTCGCGATTTTCAGCAAAACTGTAAGTTTTATCATAAAAGTACCTCAGACAAAAATTGTAGATCATAAAATTATCTATAAAAAATGTATTAATACTTTTTTTCTTACGAGCCACCGTTTCTGAGGTATAACGATTCTAAAAGTTATAAAAGTTGTTATCGTCATAATATGCACACGTTTCCACGCCACCTATGAGGTAGTGTACTTAGCGCGTTTTTTTTAACGTGGTTTCCCCAGTAGGCCACGGGTCAGTTGTGATCCTGTTTAATGTAAAACTATTGCAAAATAACGGAAATTTTCAAAGATTGGGAAAGATAAAAGCGATGTAAATGAAAAAAAAGTGTTGAAGTTTATTCGTCTTATTCGTAAGTTTCAAATTCTTGTTCTTCTTCTTCTTGTTCTTCTTCTCCTGCTTCTTCTTCATCTTTATTTTGGATGCAAGTAAATTGCGTCAATAGCGATGTATCGCATGATACTTCGTCGGAGTCAAACGAATCCTCCATTGTTTGTGATTCAATATTAGAGCACGACCGGCCTTGACAATTTGTGCATGCCAAAGAACAAGACAGTCCGACTTTTTTGCAACCACATTTAGCACTGCATCCCTTTTTGCAGTTGCAAAAAATAGTGTTCAGCAGTTTTTCCGGCGCAGGTGGAAGTAAAGTTTGAACTGGCTCTAATATATTGTTGACCAACTTCCAACCCCAGTCTGTAGGGTCTAGCTGATAACCAAGCCACACTTGAACTTGGTAATATACTCGAAGAAGATGTTGGTGAGCAGCAACTGAGGTTGGAGGAAGACAAGCTAATTGAACTTGTTTTTTATTTTTAGTATTTTTAACGAAACATATAATATATATATATAAAAAATAAATAATATATTATAAAATAAAATTATATTATATAAAAATAAAAGAAAAATAAAGAAAAAATATATATTATATAAAATTTTACAACTCTAGATGTAAATACGTGGCGTACTCATGCATATTATGACGATAACAACTTTTATAATTTTTAGAATCGTTATATCTCAGAAACGGTGGCTCGTAAGAAAAAAAGTATTAATACATTTTTTATAGATAATTTTATGATCTACAATTTTTGTCTGAGGTACTTTTATGATAAAACTTATCGTTTTGCTGAAAATCGCGAAAAACTCATTTTTTTTACCTTTGACCTTGAATTAAATTTTTTCCTTACAGGGGAATGATGGGGAACTTCTAGACATTGTTTATAATTATGTTTTGAACAACTTCACAAAAATTCAGCTTGTTGGGACTTTATGTAACTTCACTCTCATTTTTTGGTCTAAATTGACCGGACTAAATTCCAGTGGATCCGAGAATGGTTTAGATTCACAATTGGATACGGTAGGTGGCGTTACGGTTGACTTTTAGGATTTTTTTATTATCAAGGCAGGACAACGTCAACCAGGTCCGCTAGTAGTCATATATAAAAAGACTAGCGAGCCCGGCAGACGCTGTCCCGCCCTAACTATAAAAAAAAACTTTGACAAATTATATACTAAAACCTTCCTCATTAATCCACTGGAGAAAACGGAATGAACATCCGTTCAGTAGTTTTTGAGTTTATCGCGAACAGACAGACAGACAGACGCGGTGGCGACTTTGTTTTATACCATAATAAAACCAAAACTAAACCATTATACTAATACTATACTAGTGGGCGCCCAGAGGTCGACATTCGACCATAGTTCATTGATTTTTTAAAGTTTGAATTTTATTAGGGTTCATTTGTCAAAGGGTATTATTATGTTATAATATCATTGTAGAATGTAGAATGGAAAAGGATAATTGGAACGTAAGAGTAAAATAATACATACAGTCGAGCATAGCAACCTCCTTCGCAACCTTTTTTGAAGTCCTTTATTGACGGATGTCAAAATGTATTATTTATTTACATGTGTGTATATGTTGTGTAAAATTGAAGCAGTAGTGTGAGTAATGCATATTTTAATTAATTTAATGTACTTCTAATGCATTTTATATAAAATAAATAGCTTTCTGCACTTCTCCTCCATATAAACTTTAACTATGCCAAATTTCACGTTCAATCGTTCGCGCAATTCCGTTAAAAAGGGATACAAAGTCTAGGCTTCACGTATTAATATATAGATAATACTAATAATAATGATATGTTTAATTGTCCTTTTGAATTTAAAAGCTGGATGGTCAGTATATTTCTAATTAAATGGGCTCTATATAATACACGTAAACATACACTAATGACGTTCCACTTTGCGACACATTGCAGATTTCATATAAAACCATACGTTCTCAGATAGCTTTCAGACTAGTACGTACTGGCGGTCGGTCGCTTCGGTGCGGTTTCGATGGAGCGGCCACGTATCGATGCCTCATTCGCTATAAAGGCCCTTCTATACCGTTCCGTGCGAAACGCTGCGATAAATTTATATATTTGAATTTGAATATTCTAGTGATTTGTTCGTGCCTGAAACGTTTTAATTGTTCCTTTATACATATTTTAATTATATATGGTTTTTTTTAAACGATATAGTGATTTAATATTCACATAATACTGATAATGTTCCGTGTAGGAGCGCATCACGTGTAATCTTTTTGCCATTGCTCATGCAACGTGTCAAGGGGAAGGGAAAAGATTTATATCAAATTGCTATCACCTATTTCAACCAGTATATTGTTAATTCTGCATATATTTCCGGAAAAAAAAAAACAAAAATTGAAAATTAAAAACAGTCTTCTTTGTCGATATAAGTGAAATAAATAAATGAAATAAACAGGGAAAGATTTTAATTGCAGAAATACAACAAAAAGCCAACGTGACGTAGTGTTCCCAAGCGGTCACCCGTCTAAGTAGTGACCGCGTCCGACGTCGGTAACTTAAATGATCTGTTTTTTTTTTTCCTTTTTCGAACTGACTACGCTATTGACCAAGCAAGGTCTTAATAGCTTCACCGGAATACTAAGACGAGCGCTTAAGGCAATCCGCCGATTTTATTTTGACAACTAGCTCAAGGGTGCGCGGCACACCTCGGCTTTGGCTGTTGCCTGATACATGCATTTCGATAAATGATCTGAGGAGTACTAGTATGTACTAGTTGATAATATGTATTATCAATCCTCTAACCGACACAGTGTTTACTCCTACCACTTTACATCAAACAAATGGATTGCGAATCGGCATTTTAAAAGCCCAAGAAGTTTCACTCAAAAAAGTATTATAATTTTTATAGAACGCATAAAAACCGTCCGTTATAAGATTGCCGCGTGTGTACACACCCTAACGGCACATTTATCTTGCAACACATGTCTCGGGGTCTAAACTAATCAGTTCCATTTGGACCTCGAGACTTCAGTTCAATGCGGAACTTGCACAATTTAATCAAGTGTATCAGTCGAAACTTGAAAGGGTGTCTGCGACGTCCGTGGATCAATGTACTCTCCGGCTGTAAGAGGAAAGTCTCTAACTGGATCTGATTTGAGGTCACAGTTGTTGAACGAACGAAGAAATCAGACTAAATTTTGCCTTTACACTACGACTGTGGAATGAAATAAAGTATATTATATATAAGCAATTGACTGTCAATAATTGGTATACGAAAACCCAAGATGCACACAAACAAGACTCTCACAGCCGGCACACAAAAATGAGTGATTAATTTTGGGTTATGCAGTCATTTCAAATAGTCTCGCGTCGCTTGCGTCCTTGTAAAAATAACTTTAAATCATTCAGGTAAGGTTGGACTTTGCAAAATCATAAGTTTATCGCATAAATATAACCAACCACATACGGTTTTGAGCGCTGCTTTTATTCGAGACAGTGGGTCTTGGGTTTTTATATATCAACGCTGTCAAAATTATTTCAGATATCATTCTCTTTTTAACTCGAAATCTTTACTTCTACGTTCGATTTTTTAAACTTCTTCTGTCATAGAGCACGACAAAAAACGTATTACCAAAATACGTGCAGCCGTTTTGTAGTAATGCATTTTTATATACATACATTCGGCAAACAGGGTGGCAGTGTATCTGTACCCGACCGGATCGCTGTCTGTATACATTATATTTGGGTTGGCACCGGCGTGAAATACATTATTAGGTAGCGTAAATATTCATATTTTATATTTAATTTGGTAAATTTATGTGCTTTTCAGTCCTTATTGGTTTTTGATATTGAAATTGGTAATTTTTTTTTTTTTACAAATTAATCATTACGTTGCTTGTTTTATTGAATAACTTATCCAATATTATTAATGCTCCCTCTACTGGGTTGGGGTGGACGTATTTTGATATGGGCGTCGAAAATTTTATTTGTATATTTCGTTAAAGACAAAATTTTTAGAATTTTTTTTAAAATAAAAAAGGTAAAAATATATATTACCAAGCGAACTTGGTAAATAACGGACACAAACAGGGTGGCAGTGTATCTGTAACCGAACAGATCGCTGTCATCGCATGGTAAAAAACTCAATAGTGACAGTAAGATTGACGAGTTCCCGAATCAGCCCGGAGCATATCGAGCGAACAAGAGGGCTTGCAGGCCGGCATGACAACGACGATCGTTGACGGATTGGAAATCACTGGAATTGTATGTCATATCGCATTTATGTCCATTCCAATAAAAGAAAAGCGAGGCAGTCTTAAGGACTGTTTAGAATTATTAAATTAATTATAACGTGAATGACAATATTTAAATTTTAGAATTAAAACTATTAAAATTAGTGTGGTTTTCATATCTATTGGCACTCGGAGCAATAATTATATACATTTTTATAAAATCTATTAATCAATCAAACGTGCAGAATATCAATATTACATGTACACAGACCCCTATACCACGCGTCGCTAGTCTGACGCAAGCTCCTCAAACGTAATACGACCGGTCACGTTTACTAGCACGTCATGGCGCGAAATTAAAAATTTATCTCCTCCCAACAAAAAAAAGCCCTCAACGCGCCTAAAAAAGTTGTCACCTCTAAAATAATTTTCTTTCTTTTTTCTTCGAATTGACTACGCTATTGGTCCGTCGGTCTTTCACAGCTTCACCGGACTACTAAGGCGAGCGCTTAAGGCACTTAATTGCTTGGCAACAAGTTCGAAAGTGCCAGAATGGCCGAACGTCGGCTTGGGCTGTTACCTTAGATGCAACTTTACAAATCTGTCTAAGCTAAACTAAGCTAGCGATTCATACATATAAGAAATCGTGAGACACACGTGTTCTGATCAGTTTATGAATGAAGAAGTTAAGAGTAACAATCATTTAACAAAAAAAAAAAAAAACACTAAAATGAGTACCTCCTCCATTCTAAAGTCAATTAACAAACGCATACGCCTAATAAAGGACTCATTTAACTGTAAAACAACAATAATTATTGTAGTCACAAATTGGCTTGTAAACAAGCAGTACTTACTAGACACGTTCATTGTACAGCGCTACAAACTTAACGTCATTTGAACGGCGTAAAGGGAGTAGCGGTGAGCGCCCAACGGAATATTAAACCGAAGTGCCAGAACAAACACACATACAATGAGTCGTAATCAGAGTCGGTACGTGCCTTTATGAGTTTCCGCGATAATTGATTTCATTTGAAACACACATGATATAATTCTCTATGCCGAGTCCAACTGTTATAATAACTAATGTACGTAACAATTCGCAAACAAGATGAACATAAAATGATTATTCGTATACCTTGTGACAGCAATCTATATATAACTAGCGGACTTGGCGGACGTTGTCCAGCCTTGATAATAAAAAAAATCCTAAAAGTCAACCGCAACGCCACCTACCGGGTCCAATTCTCGGATCCACTGGAACACGCACACAAAGTTTTATTAAAATCGGTCCAGCCGTTTAGGAGGAGTTCAGTGACATACACACGCACAGAAGAAATTTATATATAACTAGCGGGCCCGGCAGACGTTGTCCCGCCCTAATTAAAAAGAAATCCTTGACAAATTATATATTAAAACGTTCCTCGTGAATTACTTTATCCATTTGTGAAAACCGCATGAAAATCCGTTCAGTAGTTTTTGAGTTTATCGCGAACAGACAGACAGACAGACAGACGCGGTAGGGGGTCTTTGTTTTATACTATGTAATGTATGTAATAAGAATGTATGTTCGGAGTTACACAACCGAACTGCTCTTTAGGTATTCTGTATGATTTGTGCACTGGGTGCACTTTTGCATTTTATTATTAAAACAATATATTTGTATTAGTTTAGTTCGCAATCAGCCACGACCGACTCAACACCGCTGTTCGCTATTTACCATTAGTGGCAGATTATTAATAACCATTTTACCAAATAAACATTTACCAAATAAAAATATCTTTTTCTTCAATGTAAAACTAAAGTGTCTGTGCTTTTTGTGAAAAAAATTGTTGCAGGTGTCTTGGAATAAGTAATAACATGCATTTCAATAATTTTTGGAAATGCCTGTCTGTTTGAACACTTAGTAGCACTGCCAAAATGTTGCGTTCATGATACAAACTCACCAAGAAAATTATAAAGCATATTTTGGGGTGTCGCGGGGTGTCGAATAACGTCATAAGACTTGAGACACCCGAGCGAAACTCACCTGCACGTGGCGCACCCTGCTGAATAACGAACGAGGCAATGGTGAAAGTGGAGCGGTAGGGTTTCACAGCCTGACTGGGTCGCAACCACCATGTATATGGTGAAAAAGCTCGTCATAGTGATTCGTTTCTGCGGGTCGCGTTTCGGGATCAGCCTGTGCGTATCCAGCTTTTTGCAGGCCGGCATGACAGCGGAGACCAGCGATGGACAGTATGTCATTCGTATAGACTTACCATCAGGCATAGTGCAGTCATTTTTCCGTTCTACTATAAAAAAAAAAATCCTCGAGTAATATTTAGTCTTCGTTTTATTAAAATTAGTTCACTCTATCAAAACTTATTGTAATTTTAATGACCGCGCGACTTAAGTACGAGAGAAAAATAAATAGACTTAATATATTCAGGTGACTTTATTAATTGCTGTTTTCTTACGTAAGGTTTCACGCGGTTGAAGTCGCAGGCACTGCTAGTTTATAATATGGCCCCATATTACCCTCGCCAATCATTAAAGATTAAGATTCAGGAATTCGGTATCTTAACTCTGCCCTTCCAGTACATTCTTGATAATCTTGTACGTCCGTAAAAAACGTAGATAAGTTGGGTTTAGTAAAATACCAACATAATTTAAAATTGGTCATTCCATGTTTCAGGCTCACTAAGCCCGGTAATAGTGTTAGGTTTTATAAGAAAGTCCCAAAGAACAATACCGATTTGCCGGATAGCGAGTTCAAGTTTCGAGCACCATGTCAAGCTAGTTTTGGTGTCAAAAGGCTAGTTAGTATAGAGTGGAGCAGTATATGAACGATGGTGACGTGTGGTATTTTTTTTTTTAAGTCATCGCAGGCAAACGAACAGTTGGGTCACCTGAAATTAAGTGATCACCACCGTCCATAGACACTACCAACACCAGTGGAGTCGAAAGTTCGTTGCCAGCCTGTACTTGTAAAGGAGGGAGGGGGAAGAGGAGAGGGGAGGGGATGTGGGCCACCGGCGCTCTCGCTGACCGAACGAAACGCAACAATGCAAGCACTGTTACTTCACGTCGGTGTTTCTGTGGGTCGGGTGGTACTACCCTGGGCGAGCCGACCCATTCATGCTGAAACCAGTAATAGCTTCTGCGTGGCTCCACCACCTATTAATATTGGTGGTGTTTTATGTAATATAGTTCGGTTATTATGCATAAGTGAAGTGGATGGGAAATAATACCGCGGAACATGGATTCTGACTTGCCACAAAACTTTCCAAGTTCTAACAAGACGGCTACCATCTTGTTATTTTCATTGAAATGATCGCAGGAAACTAGGAAACTACAACCGCAGTAATAATGTAATAGAAGGTTGGTTGACAATAATAAAATACTACATTTTCGACACATTAATAACGTTTCTAATTTCAGCATTCAATACAAGAACTGAAAAGTTACTCTGTTGACACAAGAACGAATGACATCGGCCGTCCCTCGCGTCCTACGGACGTTAATTTGTTTTCTCTCGAGCCCACAGATCGATAAACGACACGCTCGAACGACCGTCTCCGTTGTACGAGACGACACGAGTCACAAAAAATGAGTGCATGTAACCGTGACACGCGACTGAAGTAAAACTTATTAAATATTTTTGATTTTGTCAATAAATAATTTATAAAGAAATCATTAAATTATTATTTTTAAATCTAATGCGCCCATGTATACATAATTAATTCTATAGTATGCTGATTTTTATTATAATTCGGATTTTTTTTTTTAAATTTTTGGTTGTTTTGTTTACAAACTATTTATTGACACAATCAAAAATATTTAAAAACCGGATGGTACTGGAAATAACGCCTCTCTGTGCATCCCCCAAAAAAGAATGTATTTGTTCCTATCTATAAAAATATGTTGTGCTATATTCATCATCATCATCTCATCATCTCAGCCTATATTCGTTCACTGCTGGACAAAGGCCTCGCCACACGCCACACGTACACAGCGTACGGCTCTGTGCCACCTGTAACCAACGGCTCCCCGCAACCTTTATAATGTCATCGGTCCATCTGGTGGGGGGCCGTCCCACGCTGCGCTTTCCGGTACGTGGTCGTATTATGTATAATGAAAAGATAAGTCATTATCGGGTTTCTTGCCAGCTCTTTTCGACGATTTCGTTTTGACGTTCATAAGCACCTCTTCTCACTCAGGGTCTAAATTGAATAAAGAATTTTTGATTTGAATAGCGTGCTTAGCAGGCGGACGCCCTGATAATAAAAAGAAACCTAGACAAATTATATACTCAACCTTCCTCGTGAATCACTCTATCTAATGGTGAAAACTGTATGAAAATTCGTTCATTTGTTTCGTTTTTGAGTTTCATCACGAACAGAGAGACAGACAGGTGTAGCAGTGGACGTTGTTTTACAGTATCATTTGGTTGGTAAATCATTTGGTTTTATCATACTCGCGTACTATGAAAATTGGTAATCGAAATGACGCGAGCCGAGCGAATGGAAACGCGCAGTGTTGTGCCAGTGAGCCCTTAACCCCATGCCGCTTGTAATTCTACGTGATGTTCGCAATGATTCCGCAAGTCCTTATTGTCTGCGCGTCGCGTCGCGCCATGCCTGACGTTAACGGGTTCCGAGTTCGACGTCCGTTTATTACTTGCCGTTTGTTTTCTCATCCCTCTGTTTCGGTAGACAAAAATAATTAAAACCCTTATACAAGTTATCCTTGCATCTGATGTATATCTTCTTTATATAAATGTCTAGTTTCTGCCCGTGAATTCGTCCGCGTGGAATACTTCCTTTTTGGGCTAAGGCTAACTTTAACTCGCGGCTTCGTTTACGTGGAAGGTGAAAATATTTTTTTAATAGTACGTACTGTTATGATATTATATTAATATTGCTAAATGCTAAGCAAGCTATATGTGAAATAATATATAAGGCACTGTAATGCCATTTTAAGAACAGTTATAATTAGTCAGTCGTTTGGAATCGGTCATATTGTTAAGTCTCGCGCCGAGACGCCATACCTTGTTTTATCCAGAAAATAAAAGTGTGCGTCAGTGAACTTTGCCTTTTTTTAAAAAGTAACCACAGCAAGCCATCCTAACAGTACGTTAATCCCGATTTTGAAACATTCTTCATTGGTGCTCTGCTCTTATTGATCATCGCATGATGATATATAAGCCTATAGCCACTCTGGATAAATGAGCTATCTAAAACTGAAAGAATTTTTCAAATCGGACCAGCAGTTCCTGAGATTAGCGCGTTCTAGCAAACAAACCCTCCTTTTTTTTTTCGAACTGTCTACGCTATTGACCAAGCAAGGTCTTAACAGCTTCACCGGACTACTAAGGCGAGCGCTTAAGGCACTCAGCCGCACCAACAAACCCTCCCGCTTTATAATATTAGTATAGATTACTACTCTTCCTCGTATTTAACTCGAGCCGTCAAGCAAATTACAATAACTTTTGTTAGAGTGGACCGATTTCAATGAAACTAAGACTAAGTTACTGTCGAGGATATGCTTTATGATTTTCTTTATGAGGTTTTTTGTAAACTATAGGTGGTAGAGCCACGCTGAAGCTATTACTGGTTTCAGCATGAATGGGTCGGCATGTCCGGGGTACTACCACCCGACCCACAGAAACACCATTGTCAAGTAACAGTGCTTGCATTGTTGCGTTTCGTTCGGTCAGTGAGAGCGTCGGAGGCCCACATCTCCTCGCCTTTGCTCCTTCCCTCCCTTTCGCCCAAACACAGGCCGGCAACGCACTTTCGACTCCCCTGGTGTTGTTACTGTCTATGGACGGTGGTGATCACTTAACATCAGGTGACTTAAGTGTTTTTTTGCCTGCTATGACAATAAAAAAAAATATTGCGTTACGAAAAAATAATGCTGGTTCAGTGGTAGTCCGTGTTCCGATCATTTTATAATTAATTTCATTCAATTTGCTGAAGAGAGAAGTTAACAATAATAAAAATGAAAAAAAAAACATTAAAACAACAGAATGGAACGGCACGCAATTTCCCGAATAATGGCCGGCGGAAACGGCTGCGACGGTGACGTCACGGCATTTCCGGTCACACGGGGCGGGGGTCGGTGCAGGCCTAGCTCCAACCCATATATGAGTATATACTACACTACTAATTTGCTATAAATTTGCAGTCCGGTGAAGCTGTAAAGGACAGTCAGGCCAATAGCGTGATCAGTTGGAACAAAAAAAAAGCCGAAGCAGTCAATAAGAACTGCTGACAGAAGTGAAAACTCAAAACAATGATATTTAAATTTCATAATTTGTATATTGAAATTATTAATATTCGTGTGGTTTTCATATCTATTGGCACTCGGAGCAATGATTACATACATTTTTATAAAAAGTCTATTAATCAATTAAACGTATGATGAGCTGCAAAATATCAATATTATATGTACACAGGTCGCTATACTACGCGTCGCTAGTCTGACGCAAGCGCAATAGTGTCGGTCACGCTTACTAGCATGTCATGACGCGAAAGTATAAATTTATCTCAATGCCAAAAATACCGTTCAACACGCCTAAAGAAGCATTCACTTGAATTACAATAAATAATAATAACACAATCAACTTTTTTTTTAATGTCATATGTGGCAAACGAACAGGTGGGTCACCTGATGTTAAGTGATCACCACCGTCCATGGACACTAACACCACAGGAGTTGCAAGTGCGTTGCCAGCCTGTATTTGGGGGAAAGGGAGGGAGGGGAAGAGGAGAGGGGAGGGGAGGTGGGCCTCCGCCGCTCTGACTGACCGAACGAAACGCAACAATGCAAGCCCTGTTACTTCACGTCGGTTTTCTGCGAGAGGGTGGTACTACCCCGGACGAGCCGACCCATTGATGCTGAAACCAGTAATAGTTTCAGCGCGGCTCTACCACCATACCAACTCAGATATGTCGTTTCAATAGAACAACATAGCACCGGTTAATTTCTAATAACCGGTAGGTAATATTTGAAATCGAATCGGTAAATAAAAAGTATATATACCTCAGTTTTAAATAAATTATAGGTATTCGATTTCTGAAAATCAATTCCGAGGGATTCCTATTAGATTCCAAATTAAAATATCGCCCCGAGTTTAGTGAGTTATTTTAAAATGTGCAATCCCGTTGCGGACGATCGTTTCGACACGCGATATATGTTACTCAATTACGAACATCGGATTCACGTCGTTTTCTACACTGCTATTATATAATAAGGAAGTCAAAATCAAAATATCCTTTATTCAATTTAGGCCCTGAGAAGGCGCTTATGAACGTCAAAGCTACTACCGGTTCGGAAAACAGCCCAGTCATCGAGAAGAACCGGCAAGAATGGTAATGGTGGTAGAGCCACGCTGAAACTAATGGTGGTAGAGCCACGCTGAAACTATTATTGGTTTCAGCATGAATGGGTCGGCTCGCCCGGGGTAGTACCACCCTCTCATAGAAAACTGACGTGAAGTAACAGTGCTTGCATTGTTGCATTTCGTTCGGTCAGTGAGAGCGCCGGAGACCCACCTCCCCTCCCC
Organism: Antheraea pernyi; assembly: GCA_015888305.1. Lineage (NCBI taxonomy): Eukaryota > Metazoa > Arthropoda > Insecta > Lepidoptera > Saturniidae > Antheraea > Antheraea pernyi. The sequence goes on from MU158817.1 coordinate 596,423, forward strand.
TCTCTCCTCTCCCTTTCCCTCCCCTCTAAAAGATGGCAACGCACTTGCGACTCCTCTGGTGTTGTTAGTGTCCATGGACGGTAGTGATCACTTAACAGCAGGTGACCCACCTGTTCGTTTGCAACCTATGACATAAAAAAAAAGAAACTCGATCTGGTTTATTTTTTCCATGTCATATATTTGTACAGTAACATAAATATTTACATGCGTTATTAGTGGATGCACAGAGAGGGGCGTCATTTCCAGACGTCACAATCGTTCACGTATTGATCCACCCTATAATAGCCTGAAGGATATGATGTTTTGTTTGTTGTAAACAAACTCAAAAAATACTTAACCGATTTTAAAACCTTTTAAACCTAATGAAAACTTCAAAATTAAGAGCGTGCGAAGTCGCGATCGAAAACTAGTATTATATAAATGTTTGTGCTACGATACATAGGAATCAACATTTTAATTATATATTTTCAAACGTCGAGATGTCTGTGAAGTGAACTTCTTTGGCAACATTTTTGTGTGACACAAAGCGCTGGGGAGTATACACTGCGTCGAGTAGAGTGTTGAAAACACCGGTTCTCGTCCGATCACCGAAGTTAAGCAACATCGGGCGCGGTCCGTGGTTGGATGGGTGACCGCTTGGGAACACCGAGTGACGTTGGCTTTTTATGATACTTTTTCAATTAAAATGTTTCTCTGTAATCCAAAAGTTTCAATTCTATCGTGTGTCTTTAGGATACACCCTATTCTATGTTTTATTTATACATTAAAACAGTGAATCTAATTTGTTCTCCAAGTAGAAGCCGTTATTGTTTTTCTTGTTGCGAAATACAAATACCACTCAGTTTTTTAATAAAATAAAAGGTCTGCGAGGTTTTGACAAAGGGTTTCAATTCATCTGTTTTCTTTCTAAATTACTTTTTAAAAATTGAGATCGTTTATAAAAGGAAAATATAATACAGAAGTCTATTTTATTGAGAGAAACTGAGTTTTATCTAAAATGAATATTCAAAGTAATCTAAAACAAAATCAAGACTAGTTAAATTGATATACAGCTGTTTGGATGGAGGACCAGATATAGTGTTTGCAAACCATCGAGTGATAACTAGAACATTATGTATTTTAGGACACTTGAAAGAGGCATTATGTCTACGGAAATACCTAATCATAAGTCACTGGTTATCTGTAGGTGAACAGATATAAATTTACAGCCGGTTCCAATAACCTATCTATCTATAACTGGCAGTTAAAACAACTACCTGAGCTAACTTTTGGTCCGTTTCAATTAACACAAATAAATAAAGAAATATCTATCTTTCCTTATAAACTACCTGCCTGAGGGTCTATCCGTTATCCTAGTTATGTAAGTGCATAGAAAAAAAAAGTAAAGTGTTTCAGTAATATTTTTACAGTTAACTTTCCTTTGTTCACACTATCTTTCGCTTGATCTTCGTCTATCGCCCGATTTTGGAGGATAATACGTTATTGAAAGATTCTTAAATAATATATTTTAATAAAAAGCCATGGATTTGTTTCGGGATATTAATGATATTGAATTGTATGAAGCCGGTGTATTTAATTGAGACTCAGATGATGGAGAATTTGAAGATTATAGTTTTGATATTCGATCAAACTACGAAATTGAATTTGCAGAATCTGAACTTATATATTTATAATATGTATATGTAAATAATAGTAGGACACCATATTCACCTCGCATTTTTTCAACAAAATCAAGAACAGTGTTTTGTTATTTTACGTTTCGAATTTTTAGTATATTGTAAAATGACAAGAGCAAACACTGTTCAATAAATATTATTTTCCAATAACAATTATATATTTTTTTTATAGTTGCACGGCAAAATGACTGCACCATGCCTGATGGTAAGCACAGTACAGTCCAAAAACAATGGCGACCACCGAGTGACAAACTATCCATCGCTGGTCGCCGCTGTCATGCCGGCCTGCAAAAAGTTCGGTAAGAACCATCATAATTTTAGTAAATATTAAAAATAATTATAATGTTCATTTTATATATGCTAAATACTTTAAACGCAGAAACAAAACGTATCTGAGGGACGTTCTCAACTGGAGTTAGAAGATCCTATCTATCTATGGCTTTATCCGAGCTTGAGAAAATACTGTTATTGAAACACCGGTCATAGATAGATTAGAAGACACGATTTGTCTCAGATAGCTACTTACATTTAACTAGGGTTAGATTATTGAAACCGGCCGTTAAATACGATTTTTTTTTTTTTTTTTGTTTTTCTTATTATGTGTTATATGAAACCTGCTTTTGTTTATCATTAATTTGAAAAATTTTTTTTTATTTTTTTTTTTTTTTTTTTTTTTTT
>MU158817.1:601211-612496 GCA_015888305.1 Antheraea pernyi
AAAATAAATCACTGAAGAATTAAAGAAATACGTAAATAAATAGATAAACAAAAGAGTAAATAAATAAATATACCAAGAAATAGATAAAGCAATAAATAAATACAAGGAAAGGTCTCACTCAGTTCCAAGAAAAAGAACGCAGGTGCAGCGCACCTGTGAAGCGCAGGTGTGCCGGATCGAAACAAACAATAACTGACGTCACTAAATCACGAGTATTAAAATCGAACTTAGCGCGCGCAGCAAAACGGACAACCGCTCAAGTCGACGGTTCGATCGGAACTCCGTTAAATACGATTATTTCCCGCAAATGTAAGTTTAAGAGTTAAACCAAATAGAATCTTCATTTTTATCAGAAATTTAAAAATTCGACAAGGAAAAGTATATTCCTTACTGTACTTCTTAAAACTACTAATAAATCACATTCACACTTCAGGGCAAAGAATACCTTTTAAAGATTTGTATGGTCGATATTAAGCTACGCTTAGAATAAGGATTGGCTGGTTTTCAAGTACAGTTACTGGAAAACAAAGGTGCTTGCTAAAAAAAATCCATTTGGAAGAGATAGTTACTCAAGCGATCAGATTGATTGATTAACCCCTAGTAAAAACAAAAAATAATATTAATGCGACATCCACGTAATAAATATCACACATTAAAGTATTTAATGGAAAAAATTTAAGTACAATAACATATTGTTCAAACGCACCGACATAAACGCGAATGGGTCACAAACGTGACGCCCTCGCGCACTTTATACAATTATTAGGTGAATATTCTCCGGTCCGACACACACGGAACAGGCGCGCTAAAACAACCACAGCGCAAGGAGAAGAGCTTATTTATAATATTACTATATGTTATTTATGTTCTAACATTCAACGATCAATTATTACATTTATTCTTATCTCTGTATTCTTATCTTCGTGTATCTCTAAAAGAGCTAAAACGATTGGGATCAAATTTTATATTTAGATAAAGCTTCGCTTCTTTAGTTTACCTATATAGGTTATCACATCAACCTGTAAGTGACCCACTGTAGGGCTATAGGCTTCTTCTCGAAGGAAGATGTTGCAACAATCATCACGCTAGCCCACGACGTATCGGTGATTTAAAATACAGAGTAATGCACATTTCCATAGTTTCCTACTTACAGTGGTGCTAAAAGAACATCTCTCATGATCAGGTTTCCTCACAGTGTTTTCCTTCATCGTCACCCGACTAATTTAAACTAATAAATGTACGCGAATTATGAAAAAATCGTTGGTACATGCCGGGGTTCGAATCTGCGGACATCGATTTGACATTCCACCGGGTAAACCTTTCGGCGACTTATTTTGCTCTAGTTTTCCCTAAAAAACGCGATTTTGAACAAAAAGGAAAGAAATTTTTTATAATTAACTAGCGGACCTGGCGGACGTTGTCCTGCCTTGATAATAAAAAAAAAACTAAAAGTCAACCGCAACGCTACCTACTGGGTCCAATTGTGAATCTAAACCATTCTCGGAACCACTGGAACACGCACACAAAGTTTTATTAAAATCGGTCCAGCCGTTTAGGAGGAGTTCAGTGACATACACACGCACAGAATAAATTTATATATAAAGATTATTTAATATCATATAGTCACAAGTAGTATATTATAATAACATACGAGATGATTTTTCATATTTAATCAGATCTTTAAGTCCACTGCATAACGTCAATCTTACCAATTGCAGTTCTTGTTTAGCATGCAATAAAATTTTTGATCACTGTAGTAAATGAAAAATACTACTATATTAAGGTATAATTTTGTCAACAAAATTGTACAGGAAAACATTGAGAGTAACAGAGATGTAGACAAAATAATGAAACGGGCTTTATCTATTGTTGATAACCTCATGAAAATCCATTCAGTAGTTTTTGAGTTTATCGCGAACAATCAGACGTGGCAGAGGCCTTTGTTTTATAATATGTAGTGATAAGAACATATTGTGGTCATAATTCAAATTGAACACATAAAATGCAGAAATGACAGTACTCAATATTTCCCATTAGAATGAAAAAAAGGTGAAAGAATTGATACGCGTGTAATTAGGATGATCACATGCGTTAAATGAACTATCTGTAATCTATAGTGTGTTGCATAATCGAATGCAGCCAATTGAGAAACAAGTTTCTAATTCAATAGTCATACCGGCTGACTTTTTACCTTCAAGTTCGCTAGTGTCACAGGCAGAAACGGTTATTTGAATGTTTAATGAAATTATTACAATTATAGAGGGGAGGTCATTTTTTTTTAAGCGAAACTACTTTAGAATCGATGTGATTTCAAACCGGATGCAACGGAAAAAACGACAGGTAAGAGACACAAATACAAAAATGTGTAGGATGAAGCCGGCAAAGAATGAGACAGAAATATACATACTATATTATATTATCGGTCTCTCCTAGTTGTGCCATGCATCGTAGCATCCCCAATCTCGTCTTCTAAGAATAATCGCCTGTAATTAGTGAGCCAGAGCAAGAGAGCAATTGTCGGCGTGTATGTATATTGCACACTGTGTGATGTACATAGAACGTAGTCGCGAGTTTCGTTCGCGTATAAAACAATTATTGAACAATCAAAATAGATGTTCAAATAAATGATATGGAACTTGAGCAATGAATTATGTAACATATGTTAAATACAATATAAAATATCTTTTCAAATTAATCAAAATACTTTCATTTTTAAACAAATAAACTTTGTAATTATCCTACCCTTGTTATATATACTCATCTCATTCTTTTGTCGATTTACTCAAGTTTCACTTCTATCGTGTGTGAATCGCACACACACACCTTTTTTTACATTAACCATTCGCTCTGTCTTCACACGGACGTATTAACGAAAAAAAAATAGCCATAGTCAGCTAGTAAATATATATACTATTATAATTATAGTAATATTATAAAGAGGTAAAGTTTCTGAGTTTATGACGTTGTAGGGGGTAATCTCAGGAAGTACTGGTCCAATTTGAAACATTCTTCTAGTGTTATATAGCTCATTTATCGAAGAAGGCTATAGGCTATGTATCATCACGCTAATACCAATAGGATATACATATAGTGGTAGAGCCACGTTGAAACTATTACTGGTTTCAGCATGAATGGGTCGGGGTAGTACCACCCTCTCACAGAAAACCGACGTGAAGTAACAGTGCTTGCATTGTTGCGTTTCGTTCGGTCAGTGAGAGCGCCGGAGGCCCACCTCCCCTCCCCTCTCCTCTCTCTCTCCTCTCCCTCTCCATTCCCTAACCCTTCCCCCCAAAGGGTGGCAACGCACTTGCAACTCCTCTGGTGCTGTTAGTGTCTATGGACGGTGGTGATCACTTAATAGCAGGTGACCCACCTGTTCGTTTGCCACCTATGACATAAAAAAAAGGAGCGGAGCACCAATGAAGAATATTTCAAAATTTAGGTTTTTTTTCCCCTCGAGAGCTTCCGCTGCGCGTTCAGCACAAAGTAACTATTCCCCGCGAACGTAGTCGCGGGCAGAGGCTAGTAATTATATAATTTTTGAATGTAATTATTGAAAAGCGAACGTACGACCGGATAATGGAGTTGAAATGCATTTAGTCACCGATTGCCGACTCGAATTGGGTCGTCACTAGCTTACTCACCGGTCTGCGAACAGTTAATTTTCAACACTGTGTTTCCAGATCGAACTTCCTATCACATGCTTTTGATTTCCTAGCTTTATTTGATTCAAGAAGTTTAAGTTTTTATTCATACTAATGGGCGCCCAGAGGTCGACATTCGACCATTCGTTCATTGATTTTTTTAAGTTTGAATTTTATTAGAGTTAATATCATTGTAGAATGTAGAATGAAAAAGGGTAATTGGAACGTAAGAGTAAAATAATCCATACAGTCGAGCATAGCAACCTCCTTCGCAACCTTTTTTGAAGTCCTTTATTGACAGATGTCAAAATATCTTTGTGTAAAATCGGAGCAGTAGTGTGAGCAATGTATATTTTAATTAATTTAATATACTTGTAATGCATTTTATATTAAAAAAATAGCTATCTGCACTTCCCCTCTATATAAACTTTAACTATGCCAAGTTTCACGTTCATCCGTTCGCGCATTTCACTCAAAAAGGGATACAAAGTTTAGGCTTCACTTATTAATATATATGATTCTTGTGTTACATTGGCTCTATATTTTGTAATATTTATTACGTTTCACGCGATGTAGTTTGGTTATTGTATACAAGTAGATGGAAAATAATATCACGGAGCATCGAATCTAACTTGCCACGAAAACTCCCCGGAAAGTTCTAACAAGACGGCCGCCATCCTGTTAGAAGATGGAAAAGGTCACAAGAAACTGGTAATATCATTATTACCTACTCGGCAATGGCAATAATAATCTACTAGAAGATTGGTTGCCTATTATAATATAAATAAAAAGAAACCAACGAAACACCCATCCAAATACTGACCACGCCCGACGTTGCTTAACTTCGGTGATCGGATCTTTATGTAGGTGGTGGAACCACGCTGAAGCTATTACTGTCTTCAGCATGAACGAGTTGGCTCGCCCGGGGTACTACCACCCGACCCACAGAAAACTGACGTGAAGTAACAGTGCTTGCTTTGTTCCGTTTCGTTCGGTCAGTGAGAGCGCCGAAGGCCCACCTCCTCTCCCTCCCCCAAACGCAGGCTGACAACGCATATACGACTCCCCTGGTGTTACAAGTGTGTATGGACGGTGTTGATCACTTAACATCAGGTGACACACCTGTTCGTTTTGCCTGCTATGATATAAAAAAAACAAGAAAATTGGACACAATTTTAAACACTCTACTCGACAGTGTTTACCTCTTTCTGTCAAACAAAAAGACAGCGGATAAGAACTTCAAAGCCCTACCATGAGAAATTTTACTTAAAAAACCTGAACAAGGTACCCAATTTGTGCGGCTATCCGTTTACCATTTTGACATTTTCCTTCGAAATGGCAAAACGAATATGAAAAATAACACGGTATGAATGACGTCGGCATGAGAGGAGTCACGGGTGAAGCCTATAGGGCATAATAAATCCGTCAACAGACGACACGGCCAATGTCTGGTTGAATTCAATGCGCTGAGCTCGAAACGCCCCGGGCGCTTTCGTCTGTGACGGGTCTATATAACATGAATCAGGCTGTGTGTGTATGTATGTAGGAGTATATACCGACGGTTGTGTTGTGGAACCTCATAAGTCTATACATAAATTTAAAAAAAACAGTACGTCTATCAGTGTATACACGCGGATGAAGTGAAATTTCTTTGACCGATATGTAATAAATTATTTGTACACTAGCGGTTCCGACAGACGTCCTGCCTTGATAATTTAAAATAAATTCAAAAGTCTACCGCAGCACCACCTACCTGGTCCAATTACGAATCTAAACTATTCCTGAATCCAACTGAACACACACAAAAAATCATCAAAATATGTCTAACCGTTTAGGAGGAGTTAAGTCACATACAAACTGACAGAAAAGTTATATATATAAATGAGAACGCTCATAAACTGACACATTAGACACAGACCGATAAACATACTTACATATATACACAAATACATACCTACCTCACGTTTAACAAAAAATTTCCCTACCATGCCATTAGAATTGTCACTTTAAACATCAATTGCCGAATGTATGCATTTAAGCGCGTCATTTTAGAACGGCTCCACTCATTTGGATAATTCTTTTTATATATCTTACTACCCGACCCGTGCCCACTTCGTTGGGCGGTAATAGGCATTATCAAACTACAACTTTTCTCTACAACTCAATCATATATATCTCATAATTAAGGCAGCGTTCGTAAGAAACGTATTCGTTCGACCATTTTTCTCCGACTCCCCAGATATTATCACCCCTACAACCAACAAACCAACTACTACAAACAACAAAGTATAGATTATAGATAATATAACTAGTTAATAGCTTCTACCCGCGACTTCGCACGCGTGGAATAGTTATTTTGGGCTAAGACGCAGCGGAAGCTCTCAAAAGGAAAAAAATCTCCCGATTTTAAAACATTTTTCATTGTTGCTCCTCTCCTGTTGGTCTTAGCGTGATGATATATAGCCTATAACATTCCCTGATAAATGAGCTATATAACATTGAAAGAATTTTCCAAATCGGACCAGTAGTTCCTTAGATTACCTCTTGCAACGTCACAAACTCACAAACTTGTCCAACAACTGGTAGCCGCATTCAACAAATATGTTACAGTACTGCAGCACTCATTTTCCATGGGAGCTCATACGATATACGGACGGACAGTCGGTCTGTCGCTATAAATTTAATACAAGTCTGTCCACATCCAAACCCGTGTCAAATTATTATAAATTAAGAAAAAGCACTCACAAATATCGTGGCTTGATACTGCTAAAAGAATTTTCAAAATCGGTTTAGTAGTTCCTGAGATTACCCCCTACAACGTCACAAACTCATAAACTTTACCTCTTTATAATATTAGTATAGATTTGTAATTGTCAGGACTCGGTTAGTGTCAAAGGAAATGTTTGAAAACTTTGGCTTAGTAAATTTTCACGTAAACAAAACGAATGAGTGAATGAGACAGAAAACAATGGAGATATCTTCATAAATATTTCACAAATTAGTTGTTACTTATGTAGTTTTATTTCATTTGATATCATTTATTTTTCATTACTACACAGTACCTCTATCTATTTACTAGGACACGTAGCATTATATCACAATATCACAAATATCACTATATATTTTAAAACTTTTATAGGTGGTAGAGCCACGCTGAAGCTATTACCGGTTTCAGCATGAATGGGTCGGCTCGCTCCCGGTACTACCACCCGACACACAGAAACACCGACGTGAGTAACAGTGCTCGCATTGGTGCGTTTCGTTCGGTCAGTGAGAGCGCCGAATACCCACCTCCCCTTCTCACCACTCCCCTCATCTACCCTCCCCGCCTCCAAACACAGGCTGGCGACACACTTGCGACTCCCCTGGTGTTGTAAGCGTCTATTGACGGTGATGATCACTTAACATCAGGTGACCCACCTGTTCGTTTGCCTCCTATTATATATTTAAAAAAAAAGTCCTTGGCCGCGTCTCTTTGTTTGTCTGTTCGCGGTAAACTCAAAAACGACTGAGCGGATTTTCACACTGTTTTCATTAATAGATATAGGACACAAGGAAGATTAAGGTATATAATTAGTTAAGACTTTTTGTAAATTGGTTGAGATGCAACGATAATTATTGGGAAGTGTCGGAAAAAGTCCAGCTGTCTGGAAGCTTTCCTCGAAAACGTTTCCTAATCCTTTTGAGATATAACAATACAATCGAGATAATAAACGACGCGGACGAAGTCGCGAGTATCAGCTAGTTCTTATATAATTCTAATATTTTTATGGACCTATAATTCTTAATACATATTTATGTTTACCAATACATTATAATATTAAACTCCTTTTGACTTTTGACGTAGAACCCAATTTTATCGCCGACGTTTTTATTAAAGTGTATGTCGCCTTTTAAGATGATTGGTGTTTGTAAGGTATCAAATTGTATACCAACTTATACTCGTGACTCCGTTCGCTTTGTTATTACTGTATTTTTTTTGGTCACACTGAGCAATCTTAGGGGAAAACTTGTGGGTACGCGTCACCGATGACGTCGATATGCTCGTAACGTAATGCGCTTGCGTCAGACTAGCGGTGCGTAATATACACCTTTATACATGTTATATTGATATTTGTTTAAACTTGTATAACCCACCATATACTTAATTAATTAGTAAACTGTATAAAAAAGTACATAATAACTCGGAATGCCAAAAGATTTGAAATCAGATCAATGTTAATAATTTCAGTTTAGAAATTACGAAAATGAAAGACAAGAGACAGACTGTAATTGATTTAAAAAATTATTTGTCTGTAAAGTCGGTATTTTTTATGAAAATTTTATGATATAACGTCACAAGAAAACCATTGAAGAAAAATTGCATACTTTTATGAATTGCATTGAATTATTATTATTATTATATATATTTTAATAAGGCTTAAGTAAGATATTATTATTATATATATATATATATATATATATATATATATATATAAGCCGAACGCTTAGTCCGATCGCGCCTCTCTATCGCTTGTTCCGCGCTCTTACACGCCCGGCTCAGCCGGAACGTGACAATGAGTCATGCCAGTGCAGTGCTTCAAGCGGGACGGAATCAATTTATAAGACACTAGCCTCTGCCCGCGACTTCGTTCGCGTGGTATAATAGTTACTTTGGGCTAACGCTAACACGCACTCAAGAGGAAAATATCTCCGATTTTGAAATATTCTTCATTGGTGCTCCGCTTCTATTGACCTTGGCGTGATGATACATAGCCTTCCTCGCTAAATGAGCTATATAACACTGAAAGTATTAACTAAGAATAGAAACTATTTTCAAATTGGACCAGTCGTTCTTGAGATTACCCCCTACAACGTCACAAACTTACAAACTTTACCTCTTTATAAGTATAGACTATCGCGTCAAAAGGAACAGTGTTATTCTAATGTTTTGAGTTTTCCCTTCCGTCTGCAGTCCTTATGACTGTCTCCATTTTTTTCTCCCTTTATTATGTTCTATATGGTAGTTTGTATGAAATTACGAGAATATACTAGAAGAATATAGAAAAGGAGTTAATCCGCATGTCCGCTGGAGGCGCTGAAGGTTAACACAATTGAAAGTGGAACGATTCAACGTACTAAAGTACTAATAACGTTTATCCCAAGCTCTGTGGACAATAGCTATGAGGTATATACAGTGTATAATTGAAGTTCACATGCAGTTTAGTCGTAGACAGAACGCAGCGTCCGTCGCGCGTCGCTGGAGACTCCATACATTTTTAAAAGCGCACTCCTCTATTCGTCCACACGTGGGACGTATTTTTTTTACAGTTATTACGAGAGATATAACAGTTTTCAGGGCTGTCACAAATGACGAACCATTGTGCCTTTTATACAGTCCCTGGCCATATTATTAGACGCACCATAAGATCTTATATAAAACGTTAATTATCAGGTGATACTGTACAGCTGTATTGTTTTTATGAGATACAATGCATATTTACTATATTATTAATGACGTAAGTATCTGTAAAACTAATAATAAAACATCGTCATTATAGAAAAAATATGTATTTATTAACTCTCGAACAAAAATGAAGAAAATGTAATGAAAACTTAATATTTTGTTGAGAGCTATGAGAGCTTTAATTCTGCGCGGCATGCCATCAATGCAAGACTGTACTGTGTTCTGCATTTGAGGATGTTGATTCCAAACATGAATAATATATTCTAGTCGCTGTCATTGGCCCGGATCTCTCGCTTCCGACTGTCATTTTTAAGATTTTTTTTTTTTTATGTCGTAGGTGGCAAACGAACAGGTGGGTCACCTGCTGTTAAGTGATCACCACCATCCATGGACACTAACAACCCCAGAGGAGTCGCAAGTGCGTTGCCATCTTTCGGAGGGAAGGGTTAGGGGAGGGAAAGGGAGAGGAGAGAGGAGAGGGGAGGGGAGGTGGGTCTCCGGCGCTCTCACTGACCGAACGAAACGCAACAATGCAAGCACTGTTACTTCACGTCGGTTTTCTATGAGAGGGTGGTACTACCCCGGACGAGACGACCCATTCATAGGTGCATCTTATAGATGTTTTATATTCACTTATTATCATCTGTTCTCACATTACACTATATTAAAAAAAACGAGTCGGACGTATTTCGCTAAACGCGCACGCTACAAACTTTTTATTTTTTCCTCATGCCTTTACCATTTTTGAAAAGCCGTTTCTCGTAGCATTGTAATATGCCATTGAATGGCTTACGTATCCATTAGGAAATATAATTATTTCTCAATTTTATGTTTAATAAATGGAGAAGGCATTATTTATATAGGTTGATGATATATATACACCCATTTCCCCTTGAGGGGTCCACCATCTTGACCCCTCAGGCCGCAGTTTGGGTCCCTTAGGAGGGGACAACACCTGTTGGAGGAGCAGATGTAGTGTCGATTAGACAGTCCCTGCTCCTCCGGCCAAAAGGTGTAAGAAGGTACCATGGGGTTTTAGTCCGTGCGACTCGGGCATATCCATCCTCTGCTGCCCGGTGAGATGGATATCCGTTAGGGATTCCACCATGTAGAAAAAAAAAAAAAAAGGAGCTGAGTTTTGTGTGTAATCACCACTTTAGTCACTTCTCTTGTCATGGATGAATTCATTCAAATTTCAATTCAAATTCATCTCTTGAATAAGAGTTCATTAAATAAATACTAATCAAACTTTTTTTTTTTTTTTTCGAACTGACTACGCTATTGACCAAGCAAGGTCTTAACAGCTTCACCGGACTGAATTAATCAACCTTTAAATATAACACAACTGTTTATAAACTTCGTCGAAAACAATTATTTTGTAAAAAAAAAAAACAACGGTGCGTTTAATAATGTGGCCAGGGACCTGTATATCCGAAGGCTTTAAGTTATCTATATCGAGTTTTCTCAACATTGTTTAGTCTCTGTGCAGGAGTGGAATAGTGAACAATACGCTGAGAATTAATACCCCTCTATAAGAAACGGAAAAACCAGACATGTATACGTACTAACAGTTTTTTTTTTAACTGTAAACTTTTTTAGCCGCATTGGTCGGTAATTTTTTGGCAGGAGATAAATTTATAATTGCGCGTCATGACATTCTAGTAAGTATGACCGACCGTATTGAACTTCAGACTAGCGACTTTGCCTCAACACATACAAAAAATGTCATCAAAATCGGTCCAGCCGTTTAGAGGGAAGTTTCGCCACATACACACGTACAGAAGAATTATATATATAAATATGAAAATGCTTATAAATTATTCACTACTGTACTGTACGCTGTCCCGCTCTGATAATAAAAAAAATCCTATATAAATAATATACCTAAACGTTCCTCGCGAATCACCCTATCTACTGGTGGTGCATCCGTGCAATAGTTTTTGAGTTTACCGCGAACAGACAGACAGACAGACAGACAGATGCGGAAGGGGACTTTATAGTAGACGCTACTTTGCACTTCCGCGTGGAATCGATGGAACACTACTACGTCTGACTGCATCATAAAACAAATCAATTAATCAATATATCACTTATATATTAATTAACGATATATAATTAACTAATATAAATATAATAATAATAATAATTATCAATAAATTAATTAAAGTATGTTGCAAATTGACGTGTAATCACGA
>MU158817.1:612593-698981 GCA_015888305.1 Antheraea pernyi
AATATTTATATTAGTTAATTATATATTTTTAATTAATATATATGTGTAGAGGACTTTGTTTTCTACTATGTAATGATAATAAGTCCCGTAGTATAAATGCTTAAAGTAAATGTATACTCATTACTGTATACTACTAGACCCAAACAGACACTTATACATACATGCTCATACACACAAATACATTTAACGTACAACACGTGACGAAAATTCACTTTTACCGCGCCGCGGCGTAAGAAGTCTCACTTCAAAAACAACGAGTGACAACCCTTGGTGTTGTTTCTCCTCATTTTACTATCGCAGGGTTGAGAACCATTTCACTATATAGAAAGGGGGGCGAAATGTCGCTTTAGTGATTCCACGTACATCATTCGCAAGAGGATCGCTCATTCGAGTCCCCGCGGGAGTATTGGTCTGTTTATACCTTGGAGTAGTCAAGACTCCTTGAAATGAATCGACAACTCGCGTCATAACTTACAGTTAACAGACAACTATAGTAACTTATGTAACATTTAAAAAAAATACACATATACCTATATCACTACATATATAAACATATACTACAGTAGCGGGCCCGGCGGACGTTGTCCTTCCTGCCTTGATAATAACAAAAAATCCTAAAAGCCAACCGCAGTGGCGCCTACCGGGTGCAATTGTGAATCTAAACTGAACATTTTCATTTTCATTTCACTGTATCATAATATTTCTACTGTATTAGCTACCTATGATTATTTGTTATTATTTAAGTTTGTATTGTGTTTGTTTTTGTAGTGTTTTGATTTAGTACCGATACAGTTTTTTTTTTTTTATTTACGTGGGGAAATCCCTTATGGATACGCCACCCTCTCGGGGGAGAGGATGGGTTATGTCCGACTCGCATAGACTAAAACTCCACGGTGTACCGTCCGACCGTATTGTTGGGGCGACAAGGGATCGAACTAAGCTATTCCCCTTAGATAGCCGCCCCAGCAGTCCGCCCGGCGGTAGGTGGCCGCCGGGCTCCATCCTAATAGGGAGACAGACTGGGTACACACCAACTGCCTCTCCTCGCCGACCGGACCCGTGCAATGAGGAGATGGGCCCCCCGGCCCACCCCCTCAGGTCCGGATTTAGTATGTTTACCATGTAACGCATGCTGCGATAGCTTTTAAAGACCAATGTATCTATAAATTATTCACATATAGCTTCATTTCATGTGTGGTACATTGGCCACTAGGTGTCCTTTAATAAATAAATAAACCATTCTCGGATCAACTGGAACACTCACACAAAATTCCATCAAAATCTGTCCTGCCGTTTAGGAGGAGTTCAGCTTCAGACAGACGCAGTAGCTGACTTAGTTTTATACTATGTAATGGAGATTAAGTAAGGATAATAAAGCATGCAACATATAACATAATCTCATAGTACGAATAATAGAAAACAAACATGGTCTGTCATTCGCACTAATTTGTTTTCGAAGATAACTCGATCTCGGTATCGGCCCATCCCTAATCCCGGGATAGTGAACGGCGTCGCTCTCCAAATCCCGGGGATTATGTCGATAAAATATTTCGCACCACTAACGAATTCGTTGTCCCGTCTTGTATAGTACTTATATAGGTACACATGACAACAGATGAAAGAATTGCGTCGTTAGACTTCAAAACTAGACTTCCCGCGACTTCGTCCGCGTGGAATAGTAACACGCGGCGAAAGCTCTCAGAGGGAAATACAATCGATTTTGAAACAATTGCTCCTATTAGTTATGATATAAAGAGAAAGAATTTTTCAAATCGGACCGGTAGTTCCTGAGATTAGCACGTTCAAACAAACAAACGCTCCAGCTTTATATATATTAGTATAGATAGATGAGCTAACTCCAATTTTGATCGTTCTTATAACATATTTGTTAAAATAAAATGTCGATTGTATGTTTAAATGTCACGCCTTGAATATTGTTTACTATAGACTTGTATGCTCTATGACACCATCCTGTTTGTAATAAAGCACTCACTCTTTTTATACCATAAATAAATGTCATATTTAACAGTTGAACAATTACTTCTCTTTTAATAAGTAAATCAGTTTGTGTGGTGAATATAGTGTTTTGTTCTCACATATTAACATGGTAGCAGAGCGTGGTTCTTAATGTGGACACAGTTCGTCAGATATAAATGCGTAGTACGAACCGGCAAAAAACGTAACCTAAAAGTGCACGTGAACATTTTTTTCTTTTCTAAAAATAAGGCTCTGTTCAACAAAATATACGTTGAAAATGTCTTCAAACAATCCTCTGGCCCTGATAGAGAAGTTAACCGGTCGAGAGAACTACAGCACCTGGAGATTCGCAGTTAAAACATACCTAGAGCATGAGGAGCTGTGGAACTGTATCGAACCCGAAACTAACATCCCTGTTGACACCAAACGCGACCTGAAAGCGAAGTCAAAAATTATCTTATTAGTGGACTCTGTGAACTACGTCCACATTCAAGAGGCAAACTCCGCAAAAGAAGTGTGGGACAAACTGGCAAGTGCCTTTGATGACTCAGGTCTGACACGTCGCGTGGGACTGCTACGAGATTTATGCACAACTAATCTAGACGGATGCAACAATGTAGAAGAATATGTGAGCAAAATCATGACCACAGCTCACAAGCTACGTAATATAGGCTTCAAAGTAGACGACGAGTGGTTAGGTACACTACTCCTCTCCGGTCTTCCTGAAAGTTATAGACCTATGATCATTGCTATAGAAAGTTCTGGCATGAAGATAAGTGCAGACTCTGTTAAAGCTAAAATTTTACAAGATGTCAAAATGTCTGAGAATAATTCAAATGCATTTTCAGTAAAACATCGAAGCAAAGGACACAATAAACCGTTTAACAAGGGACCTCGGTGCTTCAATTGCAATAAATATGGACATATAGGTGCTCAGTGCAAGTCAAAAACAAAACAGAAGAAACCACAAAGTTCAAGCTATGCTGCTGCTTTCATAGCTTCCGAAAACTCAGGTGATTCATGGTTTATTGACTCTGGTGCGTCAATGCATATGACCAAATGCAATAACATGCTGAAAAATGAAAAAACACCCGTCATAAAGACAATAAAGGTAGCAAATGACAAGTTATTATCAGTTCACAGTTCAGGACAGTTGGTTTTAGAAGTATGCAATGACAAAGGTCAGTACAATGAAATTTTGTTCCAAGAGGTGCTTTATGTGCCAGAACTGGCCACAAACCTACTATCTGTCAGTCAGATCATCAAGAACGGAGGTCTAGTGAAATTCAATAGTAAAGGCTGTATTATAATGAATAAAAACAATGTGGTTGTTGCAACTGCCAGTTTAATCAACAATATGTACCAGTTAGATGTAAAATGTGAACATGCATACATATCAGATGTTGATGAACAGGATTTTTATATTTGGCATCAACGCATGGGCCACTTGAATTTTCAAGATTTGACTAAAATAGTAGAAAATACTAATGGTGTGAGACTATCTAAGAAGGATAATAAATTAACTTGTATAACATGCCTAGAAGGGAAACAGAAACGCTTACCATTTAAACATAGTGAATCCAAAACTTCACAGTTATTAGAATTGGTGCATTCAGATATTTGTGGTCCAATGGAGACCAAATCTTTAGGAGGTGCAAATTATTTTATGACGTTTATTGATGATTATTCAAAAAAGGTATTTGTATACTTTTTACATAAGAAGTCAGAAGCTCTAGAAAAATTCAAAGAGTTTA
Source organism: Antheraea pernyi (assembly GCA_015888305.1). Taxonomy (NCBI): domain Eukaryota; kingdom Metazoa; phylum Arthropoda; class Insecta; order Lepidoptera; family Saturniidae; genus Antheraea; species Antheraea pernyi. Next base: position 616,325 of record MU158817.1, read on the forward strand.
AAAATCAAGTAGAAAAGCAATTAGAATGTCAAATCAAAATTCTTCGCTTTTCTTCGGATAATGACCTTGAATATGTCAACTCTAGCTTCTCTGAGTTTCTTAAAAGTAATGGAAGCTCTAGAAAAATTCAAAGAGTTTAAAAATCAAGTAGAAAAGCAATTAGAATGTCAAATCAAAATTCTTCGCTTTTCTTCGGATAATGACCTTGAATATGTCAACTCTAGCTTCTCTGAGTTTCTTAAAAGTAATGGAATAATACATCAAACTACTACTCCTTACACTCCCGAACAGAACGGAGTGTCAGAACGCATGAACCGAACATTAGTCGAGAAAGCAAAGTGCTTGTTAATTAATGCTAACTTACCTAAAATGTACTGGGCGGAATCCATACATACTGCTGCTTATTTAATCAACAGGTCACCAACAAGATCACTGAAATATAAGACACCAGAAGAAATATGGACAGGAAAGAAACCAAATATAAATCATTTAAAAGTATTTGGATGCGAAGCTATGATTCATCTTCCTAAAGAAAAGAGGAGAAAATGGGATTCTAAGGCTCAAAAAGCTGTATTTATTGGATATTGTGATCACACAAAAGGATACAGATTTTTATTATCAGGTTCCAGAACAGTAATAAAAAGCAAAGATGCCGTGTTTCTAGAATCTACAGTAAAGAAAAATTGAATCATACATAGAACTGTCTTTCGTCAAATCTACCGGCACACAATTTTTCTTTACTGTAGATTCTAGAAACACGGCATCTTTGCTTTTTATTACTGTTCTGGAACCTGATAATAAAAATCTGTATCCTTTATGTATGATTTATCATCCGAACCAAATGACAAAGATACATCTGAAATCTCTGATACAAATGAAAAGTCACAAACTACAAACACAGACTATTTCACTGAAATGAATACCTCATCAAGTAGTGAATACTCTCCGAACCAAACATTTGAAACACCGCCTCCATCAAATATCACTTTGAGACCCAGAAACAAAAAAATCATCTGCAAAACTTAATTATGAACAAAGCTACTTGTGTGTTAATGAAAATGTCAGTATTCCATTCAATTACAGTGAAGCAATAGCATCACCTGATTCAGAAAAATGGAAGACATCAATAAGAAAAGAACTTGAAGCTCATTATCAGAATGGAACTTGGACATTGATAGAAAAGCCCCCGAATGCCAAAGTAATAGAAAGCAAATGGGTTTTCCGAATAAAAGATGAGACAACAGGCCCTCTATACAAAGCTCGACTGTGTGCAAAAGGATATGCACAACAGGAAGGGATTGATTATAATGAAACGTTTTCACCAACCGTAAGGTATGACTCTATTCGATTACTAATATCTATTGCAGCTCAAGAAAAATTAGAGATCGTCCAATTTGATGTAACCACTGCCTTCTTATATGGGCAACTGAATGAGTACATACTGATGACACCACCAGAGGGAATGGAGTGCAAGCCAAACATGGTATGTAAATTGGTTAAATCTCTATATGGATTAAAGCAAGCACCCAGGTGTTGGAATCATAAATTTGATTCAGCCCTCAAGAAATTTGGATTTGAGAAAAGTAATGCAGATCAATGTGTGTATATTGCACAAATAAAAGGGCTCAAATGCTACTTATGTCTATATGTTGATGATGGACTGTTGCTCTGTAGAGATAAATCAGTGATTATGGAAGTGATCAATGATCTTCAATCTAATTTTGATCTTAAAGTATGTCCTCGTCTAACAAACTTTGTTGGTATGCAAATTGAAAGACATGAAAATGGTATTTTTATTCATCAAACCAAATATATCAACCTCTTATTAAAGAAATTTAATATGCTTAATGCTAATTCTAACAGTATTCCTGCTGATCCTCATGTAAAACTCCAAAAGGCGGATGACAAGCCAAAGAAAGATCATCCATATCGAGAGGCCGTTGGATCTTTGATACACGCAGCTACAGTAAGCAGACCCGATATAATGTTCGCTGTAAGTCAGGTCAGTAGATACTTACATTCTTATGATGACTCACATTGGAATGCTGTAATGAAGATATTCAAATATCTGAAAGAAACTAAGGATTACGGATTAAACTATATGTCCGAGTCTAATAGCACTGATTTAATTGGGTATAGTGATGCTGATTTTGCAAATGACATAGAGACCAGGAGATCAATAACAGGATATGTTTTTCTAAAAAATGGAGCTGCTGTCACATGGTCTACACAGCGACAACAAACAGTGGCATTATCAACCACTGAATCTGAATTTATGGCTGTGTGTGCAGCCACAAAAGAAGCTATTTGGCTTAGACAGCTACTGTGTGATATCAGTGAATATAAACAGAACTCTGTATGTATAAATATTGACAATCAGAGTGCTATTAGTGTGATTAAGAACAGTGAATTCCATAAGAGATGTAAACACATTGATATTAAGTTCAATTTTGTTAAAGAGAAATACCACAACAAGATAATAAGTTTAAATTATGTACACAGTGCTAATCAATATGCTGATATCTTTACAAAAGCATTACCTAGAGATAAATTTAAATTCATGAAACATAATATTGGCATGTCAAAGTTTGTTACTTAATTGTTACTAACAGGTATAATATATGTCAATTGTCAATACAATTATTTAGTGTTGTAATTAATATTTCATAAAAGGTTTGAATTTAGGAAGAGTGTTAAAATAAAATGTCGATTGTATGTTTAAATGTCACGCCTTGAATATTGTTTACTATAGACTTGTATGCTCTATGACACCATCCTGTTTGTAATAAAGCACTCACTCTTTTTATACCATAAATAAATGTCATATTTAACAGTTGAACAATTACTTCTCTTTTAATAAGTAAATCAGTTTGTGTGGTGAATATAGTGTTTTGTTCTCACATATTAACAATATTCCATTTGTTTTCCAGTTTTCGTTTCACCTTATCAAACTGATATAGTTTAGAAAATTACCCGATACGATATATAAGGGTTGTTGAGGTATGTATGCTTGGTACACATATATGTTTCAACAACTTATATATGTATGAATAGTTAGGTAAGCTCAGATAAGTCGCGAATTGCATGTATCAGGCAACAGCCCAAGCCGAGTTGTGACGTGCACCCTTGAGGTAGTTGTCAAATAAAATCGGCCGAGTGCCTTGAGCGCTCGCCTTAGTAATCCGGTGAAGCTATTAAGACCTTGCTAGGTCAATAGCGTAGTCAGTTCGAAAAAAAAAAATCAAATTTTCATACACCGAGCGCGAAATTCAAATTTGGCCGTTCATAAGGTTTTTAATTTTTTTTCTATGATCTTCATATTTTACATGTACAAAATTTGATGTTTTTGAAACATGACGTAAAATATTAGGAACGGCTAAAATTGGATTTAGGTTATTATGAAATGTAAGGAGTCTATTGTTCGGCTTCTATAGGAAATTAAATATAAAAATAATAAAATCCGAGCCATAAGTATTGCCGATGGAGTAGAGACTCAAAACAATGGAATAACTGTATTCTGAATTATTTAAATTTCATAATGTGCAAATTGAAATTTTTAACATTGTTTTATTTTCACATCAACTGGCACTGCGAAAAATAATAATATATACATTCTTGAACAGTTTATTAATCAATCAAATATATGATAGGCTGCACAATCTCAATACAAAATATCAATATAACATGTACACAGGTTGCTATACCTACTACGCGTCGCTAGTCTGACGCGAGGACAATACGTCACGACCTTGTCGAGGTCATTGTTGGTCGTTTGTGACGCGAAAACACAAGATTTCACCCATCCAAGAATACATACACGCTTATGATTCATACAGTTGTGTGTATACAATGTTTTGCACGAGTGCAATACGCCACGAGCGTGTCGAGGTTATCGGTGACACGAATCCATAAGTTTTAACTGTAACAAAAATCTCGCTCAACGCAGCTAAACAAGTTTTCACTTAAAAAAATGGATATCGAATCCATTAAAATTGGTACATCTAAATTATCTTTAATGGTAAAGACTTTTATACAATTATTTTTATTGCAACTCTCCACTATCGTCATGAAAACTGACAAATATGATAAATAATAAAAAAGTCGAGGCAGTCATAAGGACTGCCGACAGAAGTGAAAACTCGAAACAATGGAATAACTGTGTTTTCTTTTGAATTTTCATATTAATTATAGCGTAAATGACAATATTTACATTTCAGAATTTATTTATTAAAACTATTAACCTATGAAATTGCCGTTTTGTATGAAACAATTTAAACGTATTATTTCATGTATTTTTTATTTGTATTAATCGAACTAATCACCCATGCAATCAATGCATCTTTGTCAACGTAGTGGCAGTATATTGATGCCCTTCTTAAAGAAATCAGCTGGACGGGAGGCAACAAATTCTTCAAAGGCATTTCCAGAAGAGAACTTCCAACCCCAGTTCTTGCAACTAGGAGACCGTCTGCTGTGCAGTATGAGGTCGCGCGTTGTTATGCAGGAGCAACGGAGACGAGCGATTGACCAATGTTGGTTGGAGATGTGCCAGCTTCTCCATCATTGTGTTCAGTTTTTCACAGTACACATCTGCAGTAATGCTCACCCCTTTTGGTAAGAAGTTGTGATAAATCACACCGGCACTAGACCACCAAACAGTGACCATCACTTTTCTAAGGGTAAGTTTTCGTTTAGGGCATTGCTTAGGTGCTGAACCAGGATCCAACATTGGTCCATTTGCGTCAAATTGGCAAGGTGAAAAAGCTTGACAAATGGGTGCCCCACGAATTCAATGATCGCCAGCGCGAAGTACGCGTCGAAACGTGCCTTGCACTGCTCAACAGACACACAAATGAAGGAATTTTGAACCGCATTGTTACCTGTGATGAAAAATGGATTATGTTTGATAACCGCTAGCGCTTAGCAAGTTGGTTGGATCCTGGTTCAGCACCTAAGCAATGCCCTAAACGAAAACTTACCCTTAGAAAAGTGATGGTCACTGTTTGGTGGTCTAGTGCCGGTGTGATTTATCACAACTTCTTACCAAAAGGGGTGAGCATTACTGCAGATGTGTACTGTGAAAAACTGAACACAATGATGGAGAAGCTGGCACATCTCCAACCAACATTGGTCAATCGCTCGTCTCCGTTGCTCCTGCATAACAACGCGCGACCTCATACTGCACAGCAGACGGTCTCCTAGTTGCAAGAACTGGGGTTGGAAGTTCTCTTCTGGAAATGCCTTTGAAGAATTTGTTGCCTCCCGTCCAGCTGATTTCTTTAAGAAGGGCATCAATATACTGCCACTACGTTGACAAAGATGCATTGATTGCATGGGTGATTAGTTCGATTAATACAAATAAAAAATACATGAAATAATACGCTGATGACAAATAAAAAGATTGAAATGCGATGAAAATGGTAACACTAATCAATAAACAAATGACTACTTTTGGAAAAATAATTCCATTTTTTTTAAATAAAATTAATTTGAAATTAGAATTCTTAGCCAAACAAAAAATATTTTGATTTGTAATGGCCAATACTGCAGAACGGCAATTTCATAGGTAAAGACCTATTATTAAAATTAGTGTGGTCACTCGGAACAATAATTATATACATTTTTATAAAGTCTATTATCATATATATTAATACGTGAAGCCTAAAGTTTGTACCCCTTTACATGTGTGTATATGTTGTGTAAAATTGAAGCAGTAGTGTGAGTAATGCATATTTTAATTAATTTAATGTACTTCTAATGCATTTTATATAAAATAAATAGGTTTCTGCACTTCTCCTCCATATAAACTTTAACTATGCCAAATTTCACTTTCATCCGTTCGCCCAATTCCGTTAAATAGGGAAATTAAAATATGCATTACTCACACTACTGCTTCAATTTTACACAACATATACACACATGTAAATAAAAAAGACATTTTGACATCCGTCAATAAACTTCAACTAAGAACTCATAGAACTTCAAAAAAGGTTGTGAAGGAGGTTGCTATGCTCGACTGTATGTATTATTTTACTCTTACATTCCAATTACCCTTTTTCATTCTACATTCAACAAGGATATTATAACATATAACTATTATTATAACTCTTTGAATTTAACTGGTCAAATTACAGTTTAATTTTACAATAATATAATTATTTTAAATATATAATAATATTTAAATCCATACCATACATTAGTACATAAATAATTAATGTAGTAAACAATCATAATTAAATGTTTATTATTTAATAAATTTATAAAACCATTAAAATAAGTCTTATCTTATATATTAATACGTGAAACCAAAAGTTTATTTTTTTTAAGTTATATTTACTTAGAATTTAGAGCTTTACCACCTTATATAACCGCATGTTTTTTTGTTTCAAATTTATAATTAATTTCAGTTGTAATTTAGACATAGACTTTTTAAAATATTTATATGATTATAAAAAAAAGAGTGTCGAATAACTGTGAAGCCATGATGAAAACCTTTGATTATAGAAGTATATAACCCTTTGACAAAGGAAGCCTAATAAAGATCAAACTTTAAAAAATCAATGAACTATGGTCGAATGTCGACCACTGGGCGCCCACTAGTTGAATCAAACGTGTGATGAGTCGCAAAATATCAATATTACATGTACCATACGCGTCGCTGGTCTGACGCAAGCCGTGCAAGCGCAATACGGTCGGTCATGCCTACGTAGCATGTCATGACGGGAAATTAAAAAATTATCTCTCGCCAAACATACTTCTCAGCGCGCCTAAAGAAGTTTTCACCTCAACAAACGCAAACAGAGCCGCGAGCACAGCTAGTAAAAACATTATATACATAATTAATTTCATATCCACGTACAACTTAGTATATATAAACGGGTAGCTCGTAGACAAAAAACCAAGGTAATGTTTAACCAAACAAAACGAGATTATCGCGCGACGGACACCGTTGGTTTATCTACGTTACGCGAGAGCGTTATGTTTTCATAAAAATCTCTTTTGTTTTCCTTCTTACACACTCGAGTCTGCGTCCCGCGGCGCGTCGTACCGCCGAGATGGTATCGACGTTATCCCGGATTTAATCCCTTAATCCCGGGCTTTGCGGGATCGCGTCCGACCGCCGACGAGCACTACAGGACCGTCGGTCTGTTTGTCTGTTCCTAACTTGTACATTGTAAGCTTAACGCATACGTTACACATAAATTAGATATGCCGAAGCTTAAAATATGGAATTTAAACAGTGCGTTCGTTCTATAACATAGAACTGAGGATTTTTTGTTATAGAGATGATAGGACGGAAAATTCTATTAAAGACTTGGAACTTGATATACAAAACAGTTACTAATAAAGACATTTGAATGTATTTAATTCAATTTACTACCTACTTTTCTCTCGTACTTAAGTCGCGTCGTCATTAAAATTACAATAACTTTTGATAGAGTGAACCGATTTTCATGAAACGAAGACTAAATGGTACCCGAAGATATGCTTTATAATTTTCTTGAAGAGATTTTATCACGAACGTAGTACTTTTGCAGTGACGCGTGTTCGTACAAACAGATAGACAGACATTTTCAAAAATGATTGAAATGTATTTTATTACTTACCTACTCCAATACACCGGCAACGATTTTTTTTTACAAAAATCTAAAAAGTAGACACGTTAGATTTATATTCCTATTATACGTATATATTAATACGTGAAACCTAAACTTTGTATCCCTTTTTAACGGAATCGGGCGAACGGATGAACGTGAAACTTAGCATAGTTAAAGTTTATATGGAGAAGTGCAGAAAGCTATTTATTTTATATAAAATGCATTAGAAGTGCATTAAATTAATTAAAATATGCATTACACACACTAATGCTTCAATTTTACACAACATATACAAACATGTAAATAAAAAAGACATTTTGATATCTGTCAATAAAGGACTTCAAAAAAGGTTGTGAAGGAGGTTGCTAAGCTCGACTGTATGTATTATTTTACTCTTACGTTCCAATTACTCTTTTTCATTCTACATTCAACAATGATATTAACCCTAATAAAATTCAAACTTTAAAAATCAATGAACTATGGTCGAATGTCGACCACTGGGCGCCCACTAGTATATATAGATGCTATATCTTACGTTGTATGTATTCAGATTGCTAATGATTATACCTATATAAATAAAATTATAGAAGTGTTCTGTTGTTCGCACATCACACACAAACTACCGCATAAATTTCGATCAATATCAGTTTTAACACTTAGACACTTGGTCCTTATCGAAAAAACAAATCGAGGCCGACATAAGGACTGCCGACAGAAGTGAAAACTCAAAACAAGGGAACAACTGTGTACTTTTTGAATTTGTAAGTCGATTGTAGTCCGATTTATTTAAATTTCATAGTTTGCATATTGAAATTATTAACATTAGTGTGGTATTCGCATCTATTGGCACTCGGAGCAATAATAATTATATACTTTATTATACAGTTCATTAATTCATCATACATATGACGGTCTACAAAAGCTCAATACAAAATAGCAATATTACATGTTGTACAGGTCGCTATACTACTACTACCTAACTACTACACCAGTTTGACGCAAGCGCAATACGTCACGAGCATGTCGATGTCATCGGTGACGGGAACCCGTAAGTTTTTCCCCTACCAAAAATCGCTCAGCGGCTAAAGAAGTTTTCACTTCAAACCACATCCGAATTGAGATATCCTCTTTGAAGTCACTTAAAAAAAAAACATCACGACATTTCGTAACATATTAAGCTCGACTTAATTGTATCATTCGAATTAATATCACATAATACCGTTATCTAAATACAGGTCGTCATAGGATGGACAAAAAGAATGTTTAGTGCCAGTAAAAAGCGATAGTAAAAAAATGAGCAGACATTTCAGCTAACAACCGGTTTACGAGTACGACCGCGACGTAGCGACGCCGCACTGTCCCGCGCCGCCGCCGCGCCCACCGCCGCGCTGCACGCCGCCCGCGTCGTTTCGCAAATGGCGTAATGCATTTTACAACCGGCTATGAAATATTTGAGCGCTCGTCTTTGTTGCACGTTTTTTTATGTCTACGATTGTTCTATGGAGTCTCTCACGTCGTGTCTACGAAATTCCCGCTATACGTGAATTATATGTTTCGTGTCGTGTGATTTTTTCTAAGATACAAATACGGTAAAATTGTAACGATGACCGAGTTCTTAGAAGGTGGTAGAGCCACGCTGTAGCTATTACTAGTTTCAGCATGAATGGGTCGGCTTGTCCGGGGTACTACCACCCGACACACAGATCACCGACGTGAAGTAACAGTGCTTGCATTGTTGCATTTCGTTCGGTCAGTGAGAGCGCCAGAGGCCCACCTCCTCTCCCCTCTCCCTCCCCTAACCCCTCTCCCCAAAGGGTGGCAACGCACTTGCAACTCCTCTGGTGTTGTTAGTGTCCATGGACGGTGGTGATCACTTAACATCACGTGACTCACCTGTTCGTTGGCCACCTATGACATAAAAAAAAAGTTCTAAAGATACGTGAAGTTATATGTCTTTCAGTAGGTAGAGCCCAAAAAGGATTGACCGCAAGCAAAAGATAAATTAACTTTATAAAAGAAGGCTCAATAAATTCTAAGAACAAGCCTTACTCAATCTTGAGTGCAACACCCGATTGGGGCATTTTAATGGACACGTATGAACAGCGCTATAAAATCCCAGAAGAGCGTTTCGTCATCCAGACCGGACATATTTCTCTTTTGTCTTCTTTCTCTTTTGGAAGTGACGCCTCTCTCTGTGCAGCTACTAAAAATGAGTGTAGCTTTATGTGTCTGTGAATTATGTTGTAATAATAAAAATAAATATGTTATGTATTATGAAAGGATAAACCAGATCGAGTTTCATGCCGGTTCTTCTCGATGACTGGGTTGTTTACCGAACCGGTGGTAGCTTTGGCGTTCATAAGTGCCTTCTCAGGGCCTAAATTGAATAAAGAGTATTTTGATTTTGATTTTCTAGACATACAAAGCGCGTGGTACTCGTCGAGTTTACCGTTCCTTGGGGAAACTAATATTCCTAAAGACCACGAGATGACGCTGGACAGATATTACGATTATATAGTTAATCTATATTCCGTATAAGTGGGAGCAACAGGTATACCAGCAAAATCTCACTATAACCTACTGAAAGGCTTCGTTCTTTCCAGGTCCAAGGTCTATACTAGAACCAGCCTCTAAAGCTGCATTAGCAGGTTCATACCAGATTTTGATGAGCAGGGATAGAAACACGAGTAGTTAAGGTGAGTGTTAATGTACTTCGGAAAGAGGCCCATTAAACCTACACCCGGGTTACAAGACTCGGGAAGTACTCGGAGTTTCTCTCGCTGCCACGCGATGGACCGTGAACCCGCACGATGAATATGCTAAGTAGTACGTCTCAATTAGTAGATTAGTATTCTGTAGGCGTAATGATGATATGCCGCCACCCTTTTAATTATATTTTTTTTCATCTGATACCCCTTTTCCTGGTTTTTCTTTATTTTGCGCATAATTTCTTACGCGTTCTAGATCCATTGGAGTTTAATATAAGACCCGAGCATTGCTGATAATTATGCATTTTACAAAAGTATTAACTTTAATGTAAACCAAAGCGTTCACTCTTCTTTATAGACTCGCTCGTAGGAAGATTATAATAGTCTTACTTTTGTAAAGCTTGGTTTGACTGGACATAATTTGAATTTGCCAATTTGAAGACAAAAATTTCACATTTTTGCAATGGCTTTGTTATTGCGAAATATGAAATTAAAGGGCGTGTTTGTCGGTATCAACATACGCTAACCTTTAACGCTGTTAGTGTATTGATTTTACCGTTGTAATTGCAGACTGACATGCAATAGAATAGCATCTGTCCAGTTGTTGAGTCTACACTTTACATGGAGTATAATCTATATACTATCTATATATGAGCTGTATATAGAATTTTTCACAAATTGCCGACAGAAGTGAAAACTCAATACAGTAGAATAACTGTGTTCTGTTTTTAATTATTAGATTAATTATACTGTGAATTATTTAAATTTCTTAATTTGTAATATTTTTATATACATCGACGGTAGCAAACAAGCTTGCGGGCCGCTTGATGTGAAGCAGACACCGCAGCCTATGGACGCTTGTAGCATCAGAAGTGTTAAGTGCGAGTTGCCGACACTGAAATAACCTTAAAATGAAATATTATGTATGTTTTTTCTTTTCTTAACTTTATTTTTGGCAACCAATCTTCCACATTATTACTGCCATTGTCGAGTAGTTATTAACATTCCAATTGTCAACTGATTATTTCAATGTCAATGTTAAGTTCATGTTAATGTTCCAACAAGATGGTGGCTTTCTTGTTAGAACTTTTCAGGGAGTTTTTGTGGTATCTCAGAATTCATGGTCCGTGGTATTATTTTCTATTCACTTCACTTATCCACAATATATACTATATTACATAAAACACCACCAATTTTACACAATATAGAGTCAAGTAACGCAAGATTATGAATAAAATATAAAATCCACTACACGACAGACTCAAATCCCGCCAAGAACTCCTATAGGTATATTGTATAGTAATTACGAAGGAGGTAGTATATGTAAGTATAGCTCATGGAAAGCGTTCGGCGAAGATGACGCGAGTTCCACGATTTTTGTGCACCCATAAAAGACGATACGTAAGCAAAATCGCCGCCGACGGTTAGTCTAACGTTATAGCCGACTTAATGGCTGAACAGCCGTTCCGCGAACACAATACGTTTCCTAGTTTTACCGCGACATAAAAAGCCTTTGATGGTTTTATGATTAATTTTCGAGTTTACTACATAGTTACGGTTTCATGTATTTCCATGGAAACGTCTGGCCATTGTGGCCGGTTTATTGCCTCTATTACGGACACGTATGACATTACGGCTTGTACTCTCTATTCATTCTTTTCAATTGGCATCGTAATAACATTCGCCAGTGTCAGAGTGCAGGGATCGTGAATTTTTTGAAGCGAAAATTTCTTTAGGTGCGTCGAGTGGTATTTTTTTGGCAGAAGATAAAGTTATAATTTCCCCATGACATACTAGTAGGCGTGATCGATGATATAGCGCTTCCGTGGGTTATGTCGGACTAGCGACGTGTAGTATAAGCAGCCTGTGTACATGTTATATTGAGATTGTAGAGCCCATTATAGGTTAGATGACTTAATAAACTGTATAAGAAAGTATATAATTTTTATTCGGAGTGTCAATTAGATGTGAAAGAGAAACTAATGATAGTAATTTCAATTTATCAATTGTCTATACTAATATTATAAAGAGGTAAAGTTTGTGAGTATGTGACGTTGTAGGCGGTAATTCAGGAACTACTGGTCCGATTTGGAAAATTCTTTCAGTGTTATATATATATATTATCGAGGAGGGTTAAAGGCTAAGACCAATAGGAGCGGAACACCAATGAAGAATGTTTCAAAATTGTTTTAATTTCCTCTTGAGAGCTTCCGCTGCGTGTTAGCGTTAGCCCAAAGTAACTATTCCACGCGAACGAAGTCGCGGGCAGAGGCTAGTCAAATATAAATAAATCAGACTATAATAAATTTAAAAATTTAAAGGAGAACGCACGTATTTCATTGTATTGAGTTTTCACTTCTATCGGTAGTCCTTGTGACTGCCTCCACTTCATTTATAATTATGACTACAATTCCACATTATATTATGGTATTTACGTTATTGAAGGCTAAAGCGCAATACCGATTTACCGGGCACTAGATCCAAGCATGTCTTACGGTCAGAAAAGGTTATTTGTGAGTAGGTTTCTGGAAATTACTTCCTCTCTATACGCTCCACGAACAACAAAATTTACACAAAAAATAAAACCAACTTCAAAAAAATCTACATTGAAAAATGCACCAGAACGTCCCTGGTTATAGTTAGGTGTGTATAGTCCGTATCAAACTTTTTGACCGCTCTGAAACAGATGCGCAGAACACAAAGAGGAGAGTATCAGAGGGACGCAACGCAGGCACGCCCGGCCTTGTTCCTCAACCCTATTATTATTGCACCAATACCGATACGTGTTTTAGTGTCTGTGCTAGTTGCTAGTACGGTCGTATTCAGAATAGTTTCAGTGCTGTCAATTATATATAATACTAGCTGAACAGCGCAACTTTGTCTGCGTGAAATCCGTAACTACCGGTTCCGGTTGTAGAACCAAGCTGATTTTTTTTTTAAATACTTAGAACCCGATTGCAGCGACACCCGTCGTTACCAATTGTGAAACCAAACAAATCAGACTCAGTGAAACACAGAAGAAAGTACACAGGTAGTCCTCCGGCGCGGCGCTCTCACTGACTGAACGAAACGCAACAATGCAATTAATGTTACTTCACGTCGGTTTTCTATGAGAAAGAAAATACCACTCGGTAATACCCCGGACGAGCCGATCCATTCATGCTGGAAACCATTAATAACTTTAGCGTGCCTCTACCACCTTGTAAATTCCTATAATCATATTTAATTTGTATTTAAGTTTGTTGCAGGCTCAATGCGATGACTTCGGAAAGATCTCAAAAACCCAAAAGAAATTGTCAATTCAATAATATAAGAAAGAAATGATAAAATTAAGTTATGTCCAAAAAATGTTTTAATTAATGTTTGTAATGTAATGTAAAACATATAATATCAAAAAATTGAGGAAATAAAAAAAATTGTTCTAGCCTTCCGATTTGGTGTGGAATGCCAGAACTCCATATATTTATATGAGATTGCTCATAAACTATATACTATAGAAAGTCCCGTAGTATAAATAACAAGAATACGTTTAAAACGTACCGATGCATCATATGTATCAATTTATAAGTATCGCGCAAACAAGATAACCATAGATAATGCGTCTCAATCAATCTGATGAGTCGACATAAAGCGAATGAAAGCGTATAAATTGCGGGGACAAGCTGTTACACGGATCGACATATGCCGCTAAACTGACGCCCTTCACGCACTGGGTTGCGAAAACGTTGCCGTTTCGGACGTAACAACGTCTTATAGATCGATGAACTCCGGCTGCACGCCCAGCAAAGCATGACTCATTGTCACGTTCCGCTTGAGCCGGGCGTGCAAGCGGAGCGCGGAACAAGCGTTAAAGAGGCGCGATCGGCCTATACGTTCGGCTTGTGAAGTATCCATCTCTCTTCCACTCCATCGGCCGATGCGTCCGAGTCGTTATCACGTAAAATTAACGTCCGTAAACCGTCTTTACAGAGAAGCAATTTTTTTACTCGATCTAATATTTGTATCATATCTAAAACGGCAGTTATATATTACAAAATATGAAAGTGAGTTTGTTTAGGTTTAAATTAAACGTCTTAAGTATTCAACCAATCATCACGAAATTTTGTATACATGGTCTCAAATGTACAGAAAAGGGCAAAGTGTATCTCTTTACTAAAAAAAATTAACGATTGCCGAGACGCGAGCGAATCTAGCCAGTTGTATTCTTAAAATATAAATCAGTTTAGTGAGAAATATGTAAACATTTGTCTCCGCCAGATGGCGCTATAATCGAATATTAACCTTTCAAGAAAATAACGTGTACGGAGGGACAGGCAGTGATGTTATTATTTTATTGTTACAGTAAGTCTGGAGGAGGTGGACAGCCGAACCACATGCAACATTCAGTGCAACTGCTGGAATACACTTATAGGTGCTTGGTGACAGATGTTAAATTTAAGCGTAGTAGTTTAGAAAAAGCGCTAATATCATGCTATAGTTTCATTAAAATGTTTTACTTTATCGAAGGAATCATACTTAGGCAAGAGACTATGGATATGAGATACAAGCTTTTGATCTCGGTTTCGGTTGCGCTGGTCTAGATTTCGAAAATAAACACAGCCCATGTTAATCGCGGATAATTTGGTTTATAGATGACAGTAACGTTGTTACATTTCATAATAAACTAAGTGCCATTTTAGTCCTCCATATAAATCTTCAGTTTTTTTAAGACTTTTAACCGAGACCAAATTTTGACGTTCGTGAGAATTTTAGATATAAATTTTTTTATGATTTTTAAGTTTTACGTGTATAAAAAATGAAAATATTTAAAAATAACTTCAAATCTAATGAATGGTTAAAATGGGACTTAGTTTATTTTGAAATATTATCACATAATTGTTAAAATCAGTTAAATATTTTTTGACTTTATTTACTACAAACAAAATTGGAATAATTTATATTTTGCAATAGTAGTATAGTCAAACAAACGTAATTCGATGGTTTGTCCGAAAACTGCCGAAACAAGCGTGCAAAAAAACGCAGCGTTTTCCACTGCACCGTGCGTACGGCAAGATTTAAAAGTTTTCGTGTAATCGTGTTTAACACGGGGTCAAAAATGCAAAGTCATAACAGTTAGCTGTGTAATTGATTGAGTTGTTGGCTTTTGTTGTTCCACCGCCGCGTACTCCAAGGGTTCAGGGGTCCGGACAAACGATCCCTGGAATACAATGTAAATAATTATTCAAACCGTACTCTTTATCTTCCACTGGCTTCTGACCGCGACTTCGTCTACGTAAAATAGTTATTTTGGAACAAAGCAAACACGCAGCCAAAGCTCTAAAAAAAACGATTTTGAAACATCCTTCATTCGGGCTTCCGCTCCTATTGATCTTATTGATGTTATATAACCTATAGTCTCCTCGATAAATAAGCTATATAACACTGAAAGTATTTTTCAAATCGGATCAGTACTTCCTGAGATTAGCGCGTTCAAGCAAACAAAGAAACCCTTCAGCTTTATAATGTTTTTATCTTCTATATATAAATAAAAATCAATTGCCGAATTTATATAATCGGAATTTATATAATTTATATAATAAAAATCAATTGCTTCAGAACGGCTGCAGTATTTATCTAATTACAGTTTTGTTGTGCGTGTAATTGGGAGGAAATGGTTCATCATCATCATCATCACCCTTATCCCACTTAAGTAGGGTCGGCACAACATGTTTTCTTTTTCCACTCTTTCCTGTCAAATTTCATTTCAGTATTCACACCTTTTACGCACATATCGTTTTTCACGCAGTCCATCCATACCTTTTTCGGTCTTCCGAAAAAGGTATGGATGGTATGGGAGGAAATGGTTATTAAGAAAAAAAAAATTACAGTTGGGTGAAATTTTGGTTTAAATCTGTAAATATTCTATAAATTCTAAATTTATATTATATTTGTTTTGTTTAATCCTAAATTTGTGGTTGCAGTAGCTGTATCTCTTTAGCGTGACCATCCGTGACGTGTTATATGTGTCTGTGTTATCTGTTTGTTCGTTTTAAATTTTGTATTAACATTAATATCGTAACGTCTGTTTATTCGTCATATAGGCGAAAATATATATATAAAATATATCGAAAATCAGCGCTTGTTCGCCAATTGTTTGACATTTATTTTTCATTTTCAAATGTGTTTTTTTTTTCTGTCTAAATAGATTGTGTAATTTAATTCCAACATAAAGTATTTATTTCTTTCTTAAATATGAAAATGAGTGAGAAAGACAAAAGACAATTTCTTCTTACTAATTAGAATTTTACATACAAGATTTGATAAGTCCCGCTGGTAAATAATTATATCTATTGAATCGTATATAATATAGGGCCTCTCAAAGCCCAACCCCACGTCCGTGCAAAACATCTAAGCCACGTGAGAGGCGGACATCTGAAACGAAATTACTATACAGTTGACCAAAAGGGCCCTGGCAACCACCCATAGATATGGAGAAAAGAAACCTTAAAAGTAAAGGATTAATGCCGCTGCCCGAGGGTGATCGTCGGGGCACGTCTGGAGCTGACGCTGGATGTGACAGTATACGGACCGTCAGTGGCTCTTCGTTGAACAGGCGGGCGAGAGCCGGGGAATCCGAAAGTACCACAGCCGACCATATCCGAGACACCGATGAAACTTTGCAGAGCGGGGAACTTCCCACTAGCTCTGCCGGTCCATTGGTACAGACCATGCCAAGTTCAGTAGATATTAATATTGAATCGTATATAATATAGTGGGAATGTAACTATTATTATCGTATATTCGTAACATGTTCATAGTAATTATTATTATTATTATGCAACCTACGGGTTTCTAAGTGTGTAAAATTGTGTTATAGCGTAATACCATTTTACATTGGTAAAATTACATTGGTAAAAGGTGTGCCGCGAATAAGAATCGCACCACTTCATAGATGTAAGTACCAAAATGCCGCAAGTTTTTTTTTTCGAACCGACTACGCTATTATTGACCAAGCAAGGTCCTTAACAACTTCACCGGACTACGAAATGCCGCAAGAGTCGTGGCAAATTATAGAAATAGAAAATTTCCGCAAAAAAAAAAAATAAGATTTTTAAATCGAGCGAAATCGTGATCTGTGGATGCGATTCATGAAAAAATCGCGGTCTAGAGCGTCGGTAGTTTAAAAATCGATCTCTTATTTTTTTTAAATTATAAATTATTGTATAGCTTTATTTTTATCTAAACAGAAAAAATCGAATCACGTTTTTATAGTGTTTAATATCGATTGATCGATTTCGGATTGTCATCTCTAGTAAGAAGGACCTGCTCGTCAGAAACAATTTGTAAGAAGTGACTCTGTTGAAACACAGTCCTGAAGTGGAGACCATGCTGTTTCATTTCTACATCTCACGAAGCTTGAAACGACAATAATAAAGATATTTTACCATTGATATCTATATATTAATACGTGAACCCCAAACTTTGTATCCCTTTTTGAGAGAAACGCGCGAACAGATGAACGTGAAACTCGGCATAGTAAAGATTTATATGGAGGAGAAGTGCAGAAAGCTATTTATTTTATATAACATGCATTAGAAGTACATTAAATTAATTAAAATATGCATTACTCACACTACTGCTTTAATTTTACACAGCATATACACACATGTAAATAAAAAAGACATTTTGACATCTGTCAATAAAGGACTTCAAAAAAGGTTGTGAAGGAGGTTGCTATGCTCGACTGTATGTATTATTTTACTCTTACGTTCCAATTACCTTTTTTCATTCTACATTCAACAATGATATTAAACGTAATAAAATTCAAACTTAAAAAAATCAATGAACTATGGTCGAATGTCGACCATTGGGCGCCCACTAGTTATATCAAATACGGGTGAAATCGCAAGCTAGTATTAGTGTATATGAGGAAAGCAATATTGATCGACACACAACAAAAATAGTCGACTAACAATATTAAGGTTTAATCAGAGGGGGGTGGTCTGTGGGGGCGAACGATCGCCGGTCTTCATTAATCACTCTACGCAACGGGGGTGGGCACACTTACCCGATGATTGGACTCCGGTAATCATCCCGGAGGCTGATTATCAACTCGCGTCGTTTGCATTACGTAACACGCGAGAGCGATGCGATTGCAGAAATTATTAAAAATCTTTTTTTCCAATCGAATCAAAAACGTAAAAATTTGTTTTCTTTTTCTGTAATTGTGATCGCTGCTTCCAATTGCTATTAGCAACTTGAACCCATCCGTAATTACGATGTTTTTTTTGTTCATTTTTGAGTTGAAGCATGTAATGTTACCATTTTACTACAGTTTGCTTTAAAAATTTCGCATTCTCAGTTTGTACTCCGGAAAAGCGAACAGTCCCTATGGGTAGCATAATAAAATGTTCCATATGTTGGTATGTACATCGTATATATTAAAAAGGAGGGCTAAGAAAAAAAATCATATTAAGGCGCAACGAAGTTCGCAGGGGCAACTAGTAAACTTTATAACAATGTATATAATTATTGCTCCGAGTGCCGATAGATCTGAAAACCTGGTTACCGTTAATAATTACAATATACTAATAATCAAATTGAAATATGATATAAATATAATTCCAGTATAATATAAATAAAAATAATCATTCAAAAATATAATTCACACTATAATTAATTAAAATTCAAAAGAATACAGTTATACAATGTTTTTTGAGTTTTCACTTCTGTCGGTAGTCCGGAGTGGACAGACGGAATTCAGCTAGTTATTTGTCATTAAAATGTTTTTTTTTTATGGCACAGGTGGCAAACGAACAGGTCGGTCACCTGATGTTAATGATCACCACCGTCCGTGGACACTAACAACACCAGAGGAGTTGCAAGTGCGTTGCCATCCTTTGGGGGGAAGGATTAGGGGAGGGAGAGGAGAGGGTAGGGGAGGTGGGCCTCCGGCACTCTCACTGACCGAACGAAACGCAACAATGCAAGCACTGTTACTTCACGTCGGTTTTCTATGAGAGGGTGGTACTACCCCGGACGAGCCGACCCATTCATGCTTAAACCGGTAATAGTTTCAGCGTGGCTCCACCACCATTGAAATGTTCAAGTCCCCTTCCGCGGGTGTTCAATTATCTATAGATATTATTAGATTTTTGTGAAAAACAATGTTGTCTGTCGGTTTGCCTGAACACGCATGACTACTGAAGTACTGCATTCACCGTAAATTCACAAAATCAGAAAGCATATATTCGAGTAACTTTTAGTCTTGGTTTCATTAAAATCGGTTCAGTCTATCAAAATATATTATAATTTTAATGACGACGCGATTTAAGTACGAGAGAACAGTAAATAAGTAAATGGACTTAATATATTCAAAAGACTTTATTAATCATCATTTAATTTCTTATATATTTAAAAACGTGTATATCTTGTATCTGACCGCAACACGTGTAATTTAATCTTACCACCGATTCGTAACAAAGGAGATCCGTTACACTTTGTCAACGTAACGGCCGAAGGAGAGAAATGAATTCCGTACCCTCTACGCGACGAGTGCGGAATGGACCCTCAGCTCTGGGACAATGGGGTGTCTCTACATAATAGTGACATCTCACGCATATCCCATTTAAAACTTACCCGGGACACGCACCTTTAGTAAATATACATAAATATACTACAACTAGCTGACCAGGCCACGCGTTGCTGTGGCTCAATTACTGAAAAAGCAATTCATAGTTAAAACTTGGCGCCATCTATGAGATCTCTATAACAGTTTCTGTCGAAAAAAACTCATTAAAAGCGCCATCTGTTCGAAACCGATGAAATTTACAATTTATGACAATAAACAACATTGACAATAATTTAATATGTGATTAAAAAATGTTGAGGCCATCAATCGAAATACAAATTATCGTATCTTTCAATTTGGACCAAATGATACGAAATTGCCAACGTTCCATGAAGATCGGTTGAGTAGTTTCGGAGTTCATCGTGGACAAACATCATGGCACTGGAATTTTATATATTTAGATAGATAACAGTGCAAGTATCGCAATAAAGCCAGACTACCAGGACACGATGACCGGGGCGCGGTAACCGTTATTAAAAATTCAACAACCTCCCAATACATTCTTGATAATTTAATGTATGCCTTGCAAAAACGTTGAGAAGCTGGATTACGTAAGAGACCGGCATAATCTAAATACTAAAAACTGTGACAAACCGGTCGTCCCATGTTTTAGACTCAGTAAAACCAGTAAAAGCTTTTTAGACAGGTTTTTTAAATTAGGTTTTAAAACCCATGGAAATGTATTAGATGTCATTAATTCTAAGTACCCCAGAATATTTTTCTTTAAAATATTTAACGTACAGATTTCTTTCCGTTACTATATATATAGATTAACTTCCAAGTACTAATGTAACCTTGACATGCCTCTTATAATATCTGGAATTATTTTGCCAATGATCGGGGTATAAATAGGTGGCGATGAGGCAGGTTTAAGTGGGGCCGGGGGTGGCGTATTAAGCAGAATTATGAATCTCTGAATAATTCACAGCTCGGCTTTCGAAATCTCGATGTTCAGAGGATGTTATTAAGTTTACTAGTAGGTCGGTGATTTAGGCTTTTAGCAGGTGGCTCAGTAACCGGGTAATTGTTACCAATGGACTGACATATGAACCGTCCCAATTAGTTACTGTTAGTAAGTTGAATCGATAACGGCTTAGTCTATAGCGTGTTCGGAGATGCATCGATGGACTTAGGTTCGAATCCATACAACTGAATCGGAGATTTTGTTTGTTTTTATTTTTTGATGTAATCTACACTAATATATAAAACTGAAGAGTTTGTTTGTTTGATTGAACGCGCTAATATCAGGAACTACTGGTTCGATTTGAAAAATTCTTTCGGTTTTATATAGCTCATTTATCGAGGAAGGTTATAGGCTATATATCATAACGCTAAGACCAATAGGAGCGGAGCACCAATGAAAAATGTTTCAAAATCGGGGATTTTTTGTACCTCTTGAGAGCTTCCGCTGCGTGTTAGCGTCAGCCCAAAGTAACTATTCCACGCGGTCAAAGTCGCGGGCAGAGGCTAGTATTACATAAGTTGAAATAAATTTAGTATCGCCTCCCAGGATAAAAATAATGAACATTTCCATCGGCAAGGCACACGCGTTACCAATTACTTGTACACACAGCGACACCGTGACAATCAAATAATACATTCATACATCATCGGCCCTAACCTAACGGGTCGGATTACACAATACTAACTAGTGTTGGGACGCTCTCGATACTAATAATTAACAAAAACTTATATTATATTTGGTGTTTTTGGCGGGATCTTGGAATGCCATGTCGTGGATATATCTATCGTCGTCTATATTTTATTTGAAACTAAAGGGTCCGCCGGGCGTAGTCCCTTACCACTACATAGTATAAAACAAAGTCTGTCCCTATATCCCTATGTATGCTTAAATCTTTAAAACTACGCAACGGATTTTGATGCGGTTTTTTTTAATAGATAGAGTGATTGAAGAGGAAGGTTTGTATGTACAATAACATCCATTAAATAGTGAAGAAATACTGTTATTTTTGAGGATTCTAATGTGATGTCGTAAATAATTATATAACCGCTTCGATGCAGACGAAGTTGCACGGGGCAGCTAGTTGATAATTAAAAAAAAAACTTTGACATATTGTATACACGTATGTTCCTCATGAATCACTTTATGTACTGGTGGAAACCACATGAAAATTTGTTAGTAAATATTTTTCCAGTTTCTCGCGAACAGACAGAGGCATGTGTCAGCGGACTTTGTTTTTAACCGACTTCAAAAAAAGGAGGAGGTTATCAATTCGTCTGTATTTTTTTTTTTTTTATGTTTGTTACCTCATAACTTTGGACTGGGTAAACCGATTTTGATTATTCTTTTTTTATTTGAAAGCTGGTACTTCCAGTGTGGTCCCATTTTAATTTGGTACGGTTCCGACAACGGCATCCAGTGCAAAACCGTATAAGTTATAAATTTGCATTAAGTATGTACACGACAAATAGACGAATAACTCAATATCACGTTAACCGATTTCGATGATTCATTTTTTATTGGAAAGGATGTACTTCAAGGGTAGTTTGATGAGAGTTTGGTTAGGTTCTGATTATGGGATCCGTGACAAAGTAAGAAAACTTTCAAGAAACGAGCCTACTCCTTTCTTAAGGGCCGGCAACGCATCTGTGTTTCCTCTCGTGTCGCAATTGTCCATGGGCGGCCGTGATCACTTACCATCAGGTGACCCGTATGTTCGTTTGCCACCAATATTATAAAAAAAACTCTTCAATTCTTAGGAGCCTATTGTGCTTATGTTCGTTGCTGTGTTGCAACATGACGCAAGCATTGTAATTACATTACTTAAGGTGTATAATGTGTGAAGCGATGGTAGCCGAGTTGGTGGTAGAAACTATCGCGGATTACTGAAAAGGTTGCGTTCGTACCAAACGTTACTTATTGTACAACCAATTGAAACCATATCGCATACCATACCGATAGATACCATACCGCAAAAATGCGCATATTTTAATATACTTAAGGCGGAACGGAGTTCGCGGGCACTGCTAGTAAAATATATTTATGTACACTAAAAATGGAAAAATAAAGTAAATTTTCAAAAAAAAGTATTAACCGACTTCAATATCAATCAAAAACCCATAAGGCACTAAAAAGCGGAAAATAAATAGTTTATCAAATTAACCAAATTAAATAAAACATATGAATATGTGTGCTACCTAGAGATGTACTGGAAGTCGGTACCAACCAAAATTTTTGTATTACAGAGACGCGAGAGTGGACTTAAACTTTGTACCTGTAGATGATATGATTTTCGGTTTGGTTGGCACCGACTTCCAATACATCTCTAGGTAGCACACATATTCATATGTTTTATTTAATTTGGTTGATTTGATAAACTATTTATTTTCCGCTTTTTAGTGCCTTATGGGTGTTTGATTGATATTGAAGTCGGTTAATACTTTTTTTTGAAAATTTACTTTATTATAATATGTAGCGATCTTGTGTTATTTGGCTCTGTATTTTGTGATATTGATGGTGTTTCACGTAATATGGTTTCGTTATTGTGCACAAGTGTAACAGATGCGAAATAATACCACGGAACATGGATTCTAACTAGCCACAAAGACTCCTTTGAAAGTTCTAACAAGACGGCCACCATCTTGTTAGTTCATTGAAATTATATCAAGAAACTTGTCATATCATTACCTACTCGATAATGGCCGTAATAATCTACTAGATAATTGAGTACGAAAAATAAAATGGTCATCATCATATGCCATGCCGGCCTGCGAAAAGCTGGAATGCACAGGCTGATCCCGAAACTCGATCCGCAGAAGCGAATCACTGTGACGGGCTTTTTCGCCATATACATGGTGGTTGCGACCCAGTCAGGCTGTAACACTTTACCACCCCGCACCATACTGCAATTTTACACCGTCACCTAAAAACTGTAAGCACACCTCTCTAAAAGAAAACTAGGCATGTACCGCGGTTTCTCGAGCGTTGTAATTTTTGAAATGAAACTTTGATTTTCCAATCGTCAATCTTATGAGACAAAAAATAGTAAACACTGTATCGGGTCAGATTGTTGAAAATACCAGTTCTCGTCCGATAATCGAAGTTAAGCAAAATCGGGTGTGGTCAGTAGTACTTGGATGAGTAACCACCTGGGAACTCCGCGTGACGTTGGTTGACATTTCGTTGTATGTTTTTAATTAAAATGTTGCCCTACTATACACAAGATCCACTTATATCGTGAGTCTTTACGACAAGCCCTACTTTTCTCCACTTTCTGTCCCTGCGGCACACGAATACTTCATCCTCGATTCATCTTCTTTTAAACTGTATTCCATATAGTAAACATTCCACTCCGAAGGGTAATAGAGTGCTGTTAATCTAGAAACTTCTTTGATAGATCCCAACTAATATTATAATTGTTAATGTGAGTTTGTTTGTTACGCTCGCTGTAATTACTCGACCGATCGTCGTAACATTTTGCATACACATTATCAAATATGTATTGGAAAATTTTGATATATCAATTCTATATCATTGCGAGCAAATACCCAGCTAAAGCTAGTAGCCGGATTATAAAATGCATTTTTTTCCCGCCAAGGAGTTATCCAAATTCTGGAAAAAGTAGTAGCCTGTAGGCGCAAGGTCTGGTGAGTAGGCCGGATGACATAGAACTTTCAACCCCAGTTCTAGCAACTTGAAGACCGTCTGCTGTGCAGTATGAGGTCGCGAGTTGTTGTGCAGGAGCAGCGGAGACGAGCGATTAACCAATGCTGGTTGGAGATGTGCCAGCTTCTCCATCATTGTGTTCAGTTCTTCACAGTACACATCTGGGGTAATGCTCACCCCGTTTGGTAAGAAGCTGTGATGAATCACACCGGCACTAGACCACCAAACAGTGACCATCACTTTTCTAGGGGTAAGTTCTCGTTTAGGGCATTGTTTAGGTGCTGAACCAGGATCCAACCAACTGGCTGAGCGCTTGCAGTTATCAAACAAAATCCATTTTTCATCGCAGGTAACAATGCGGTTCAAAATTCCTTCATCTGTGTGTCTGTTGAGCAGGGCAAGGCACGTCTCGACGCGTACTTCGTGCTGGCCATCATTGAGTTCGTGGGGTACCCATTTGTCAAGCTTTTTTACCTTGCCAATTTGACGCAAATGGACCAATATTGTTTTGACGCTAACGTCGAAAGCTGCTGCCAATTCAGCCGTAGATTGTGTATCATCAGCTTCCACAATCGCCTTTAATTCGTCATTGTCAACCAGTCTTCGGACGACCGCTAGGTTCATTTTTCAAGTCGAAATTCCCAGAACGGAAGCGAGCAGGCCAATAACAGGTCGTGCGTTGGTTTGTAGTGCTAGTTCCGTAAACGTCGTTGATGTTGCGTGTCGCGTTGCTGCCACGAGGGTATTCATATTCCATAATTACTCGAATTTTTTACGTATCCATGATGACAAACAAGATTGAAATGCGATGAAAATGTAAAACTAATCAATAAACAAATTACTACCATTGGAAAAAGAATTCCATGTTTTTAAAACAAAATTAATTTGAAATTAGAATTCTAAGCCAAACAAAAATTATTTTGATTTGAAATGGCCAGTACTGCAGAACGGCAATATCATAGGTAAAGACCTATTATCAGTAATAATTAAGTGTCAGTGTTAATTAAGTTTAAGTATGTTAATTTGATTACTTAAGTTAGTGTACATGTTTATATGACTTCAATAATTATCATGTAATTATAGTCATAGCTGTAGTAAAATTGTCGATATGTTTATGTTCAAGGTAACTTTATCGAATAACTTTGGCATTATATTTTAGAGCACTTAGCTATTAGTTCAATTAAGTTTCTATATAAAAATTAATTTACTCGTTCCGTTTAATAAAAATCATGTTCAAATAAAGAGAAATTCGTATATATACACGAGTTCCACAGCAAATCAAAGTTAATATTTACTCGAACTTTCGCGAACAAATTATTTCTTCAATATATAAACTTTATATGAAAGTAAACATTCGTTTTCAATAAGAATATTTTTGTTAACAACTTAATATTTCAGTGAAAATAAAATTACATTTTGATAACATATATTCTGTAACTAATTGTAGGTATGGGTCGGCTCGCTCGGGGTAGTACCACCCTCTCACAGAAAACCGACGTAAAGTAACAGTGCTTGCACTGTTGCGTTTAGTTCGGTCAGTGGGAGCGCCGGATAACCACCTCCCCCCCCCCACTTCCCCTTCTCCCAAATACAGGCTGGCAACGCACTTGCGACTCCTCTGGTGTTGCAAGTGTCTATGAACGGTGGTGATCACTTAGCATCAACTGACCCACCTGGTCGTTTGCCTCCTATGATATAAAAAAAACATATATTTCAACATACATATACATAGTGTAACTCGGTACAATGAGTGCCTTGGCTATGAATGTTGTAATCGTACAACTGTTGTTGTATCATTCTTTTCTCTATTTAAAGTAGGGGTATATCAGCGAAACACTCGATAGAAGTAAAACTATTGTATTATAGGAAAACGTTTTAATTATAAAAAATGTCCAGGCGGTCATAACGACTTCCGACAGAAGTGAAAACTCAAAACAATTAAATAAATGTGATCCCTTGAATGTTCATATTAAATATAGTGTAAATAACAATATTTAAATTTCAGAATTTGTTTATTGAAATTATTAACATTAGTGTCGATTTCATATCTCGGGCATTAATTATATACATTTTTAAACAGTGTATTAATTAATCAAACGTATGACGAGCTGCAAAATATCAATATTACATGAACACAGGCCCCTATACTACGCATCGCTAGTCCGACGCACAATACGGTCAGTCATACTTACGTAGCATGTCATGACGCGAAACTATAAACTTACCTCCTGCCTAATATATCGCTCAGCGCGCCTAAAGTAAAGAGAAGAATCACTTTAAAAATTATTACCTACTAACCTCTGCCCACGACTTCGTTCGCGTGGAATAGTTACTTTGAGCTAAATATAACACGCAGTGGAAGTTCTCAAGAGGAGAAATACCCGATTTTGAAACATTCTTCATTGGTCCTCCGCTCCTATTGGTCTTAGCGTAATGATATATAGCATATAACCTTCCTCGATTTATATGAGCTATATAACACTGAAAGAATTTTCCAAATCGGACCAGTCATTCCTGAGATTACCCCCTACAACGTCACTAACTCACAAACTTTACCTCTTTATAATATTTAGTATAGATAAATATCGATACACTACACCCCATCTCTAAACAATTTCTTTCCTATTATAATAGGCGTTTTGTTTACAATGTCAACTGAAGGGGACACCGACTTTTCGATATACAACGTCGTATCTCTCATTATAGAGCGTTCAGAAATAAGCTTTATCACTTAGCATTTACAACTAATATTGCTTTAATATAATTTCGACACACTACATGATCGTTCCAAAAAGGTTATAACTACTGATTAGTGAACTTTTGAAATGAACCGTATCGATAAATAATAAAGTTGATAATTCTTTGTAATTAGTAAAATACATAGGTTGTCACGTTTGGATAATGGATTGTGTGGAGAAGGGATCGATAAAGTAAAATCGAGTTCCGAAGCTCTATTGATAGATACATGCGTGAGAAGTTCTCGACCTTTTAGTTTTCCTTTATATACATCATGTTTAAAATTTACATACTTCTTATTGTGTATACGGACATATATGGTGATGTTATTTTATTACTCTATATTACAAACTCAATTTTGTTTCAGTTTACATTTGGACAATACATAAATACTACAGTATGCTCTGTTCCAACCAATGATATCTATATATTAATACGTGAAGCGAAAACTTTGTACCCCTTTTTAAGCGAACTGCGCGAACGGATGAACGTGAATTTTGGCATAGTTAAAGTTTATATGGAGGAGAAGTGCACAAAGCAATTTTTTAAATATAAAATGAATTAGAAAACATTAAACTAATTAAAATATACATTAGTCACATTACTGCTTGAATACACAACATGTAAATGAAAAAGACGTTTCGCCATCCTTACGTTCCTACCTTATATGCCCTTTGAAATTAACTGGTCAAATTGTTGGTTAATTTTATAATAATATAATATGTAAATTCATAATATACATTAATAATTAATTGACAAATAATTTATCTTTAGTAAATTTATGAAACCACTGAAATAATTATTATTCTCTTTGGTCTTATTGAATGTAAAAATGAATTATGGTCGAATTTCGACCGCTGGGCGACCACTAGTTATAAGTAAAAACTATAGATACGTTAACTAGATGATATTTTGACAAAACAAATGGCACGATAACGCACACATACGTAAAGTAATATTGTAACGCGACACTGTCTTAGATAAAATGTGGGAGTAAGATGGCATATTCTCGATATCAGGTGGTGAAAAAGAAATAGTTATATGCTGCTTACTACTTCTTCGGTGTGGAACCTTATGTACAACAAAATTGAATAATAAATTCCTCTGAAAGTAACAAGTCCATTCACTTACCCACATTTCTCTCGTACTTAAGTCGCGTCGTCATTAATATTTCAATAACTTTTGATATACATAAACGATTTTAATCAAAGACTAAAGGTTACTAGAAGATATGCTTGATTTTGTTGTAAACGCAGTACTTTAAGAGTGATGCGTGCCCACACAGAATGGTGGTGTATGGTGGTAGAGCCACGCTGAAACTATTACTGGTTTCAGCACGAATGGGTCGGCTCGCCCGGTGTAGTACCATCCTCTCATAGAAAACCGACGTGAAGTAACAGTGCTTGCATTGTTGCGTTTCGTCAGGTCAGTGAGAGCGCCGGAGGCCCACCTCCCCTCCCCTTTCCTCTCTCTTTCCGTCCCCTAACCCATCCCCACAAAGGGTGGTGTTGTTAGTGTCCATGGACGGTGGTGATCACTTAACATCAGGTGACCCATCTGTTCGTTTGCTATCTATGACATAAAAAAAACACAGATAGAACGACATTTCTAAAGATTTGATTGAAGAAGGCGATACTTTGCGGAAATCCATCATTCAATATTATAATGGTCGCTACTTTGCACTTCCACCTGGAATTGATTGAACACTACTACGTCTAACTGCAACAAAAAGCGAATCAATTAATCAATATATATCTTTATATATACATTTCTTCTGTACGTGTGTATGTCACTGAACTTCTCCTAAACGGCTGGACCGATTTTTTGTGCGTCTGTGTTCCAGTGGATCCGAGAATGGTTTAGATTCACAATCGGACCCGGTAGGTGGCGCTGCTGTTGAACTTTAGGATTGTTTGATTATCAAAGCAGGACGACGTCCGCCGGGCCCGCTAGTACGATATATCTATACTAATATTATAAAGAGGTAAAGTTTATGACGTTGTAAGGGGTAATCTCAGGAACTACTTGTCCGATTTGAATAATTCTTTCAGTGTTATATAACTCATTCATCGAGAATGGTTATAGGCTATATATCGTCACGGTAAGGCCAATAGGAGCGGAGCACAGATGAAAAATGTTTCAAAATCAAAATGTTTTTTTCTTTTTGAGAGCTTCTGCTGTGTGTCAGCTTTAGCCCAGAGTAGTAACTATTACTACGCGGACGAAGTCGCAGACAGGGGTTATAATAGTATAAAGAGTTAAAGTTTGT
The DNA here is from genome assembly GCA_015888305.1 of Antheraea pernyi. NCBI lineage: Eukaryota > Metazoa > Arthropoda > Insecta > Lepidoptera > Saturniidae > Antheraea > Antheraea pernyi. Next base: position 645,873 of record MU158817.1, read on the forward strand.
GAGGTTGTAGGGCGTAATCTCAGGATTCTTTTACTAATAGAAAGCCACGTTATTTGTGAGTGTCATAGGTTATATATCATCACGCTAACGACAATAGGAGCGGAGCAACAATGAAAAATGTTTTAAAAACGGGACTTTTTTTCTTTTGAGAGCTTCCGCTGCGACTTAGCCCAAAATAACTATTCCACGCGTACGAAGTCGCGGGCAGAAGCTATTAACTAATTATATTATCTATACTAATATTATAAAGAGTTAAAGTTTGTGAGGTTGTGGGGGGTAATATCTGGGGAGTCGGAGAAAAAATGGTCGAACGAAAACGTTTCTTACGAACGTTGCTTTAACTATTAGAGATATATGATTGAGTTCTAGAGAAAAGTTGTAGCTTGATAATGCCTATTACCGCCCAACGAAGTGGGCACGGGTCGGGTAGTAATTAATATAAATAGAATAATTATCGACAAATTAATTCAAATATGTTGCAGATTGACTTGTAGGCACGTTTGAAAAAATGATTGAAATGTTTTTTATTACTTATTCCAAGACACCTGAAACAATTTTTTTCGCAAAAATCTAAATAATACAGACACGTTACATTCACATTATTATTATATGTATAGATAGTCGAAGCATTCTATATATTTTCATACAATTTTCCAACATAGGAAAACATTATAAGAAATCATTACGCAGCGAATGTTTTTACAATGTCATAGAAAAAATATAGAAGCTCTGTTATCTCAAATATCGCATATATTTGAGTTGTTTTATGATAATTTTGAACATACTTCAGATAGGAGAAGATTTTCTAAATTGGATTGTATTGTTTTTTTAATGCTCGTTTCTTCAGAGCTTCGTCATTTACAAACGAACTAACTTCTGCCCGCGACTTCGTCCACGTAGAATAGAGATACGTTTTAACCTTTTAGGCATAGCACGCAGCGGAAGCATTCAAAACGAAAAAAAAAAACAATTTCGAAACATTCTTTATTTGTGATCCACTCCTATTGGTCTTAGCGTGATATATAGTTTTCTTCGATAAATGAGCTATCTAACACTGAAATAATTTTACAAATCGGACCAGTAGTATCTAAAATTAGCGTATTCAACCAAAAAAACCTTCCAACTTTATTATATTAGTATAGATTACTACTCTTATCGCGTACTTAACACGAGCCGTCATTCAAATGAATAACTTTTGATAGAGTGGACCTAATTTATTGTAACAAAGACTAAGTTATACTCGAGGATACGCTTTATGATTTTCCTGATGAGGTATTATTTTGAATGAAGTACTTTAGCAGTGATGCGTGTTCATACAAACAGACAGACAGACAGACATTTCAAAAAATGATTGAAATGTATTCTATTACTTATTCCTAGGCACCTGTATAAATTATATCACGAAAAAGTACTGGCACGTCAGATTTATAGTCTCATTATATATAGTATACTAGTATTTTTCAGTATAGAAGAAAGAAATATTTTATTCCTAACTAGCTGACCCGTGCAACTTCGTCTGCATCGAATCGGTTATGAAATTATAATAAACTAATAATTATAATAAAATAAGATAAACCAGATCGAGTTTCTTGCCAGTTCTTCTCGATTACTGGGCTGTTTTCGAACCGGTGGTAGTTTTGACGTTCATGAGTGCCTTCTTAGGGCCTAAATTGAATAAAGTGATTTTCATTTGATTTGATTTGAATTGTTTACGACATCAAAAATAACACTATTTCTCCACTATTTAATGGATGTTATTATACATATAAACCTTCCTCTTCAATCACTCTATCTATTAAAAAACACCGCATCGAAATCCGTTGCTTAGTTTTAAAGATTTAAGCATACATAGAGATATAGGGACAGAGAAAGCGACTTTGTTTTATACTATGTAGTGATGCATTACATAATATTCAAGCACATATACAAGAGTGGATAAAAATGTGCATAACGGAGCATTATGAAACGGTTTCCAGTTCAGCATATGCTAAATTTGAATAACTACCTTGAATATAGTTACCAGTTCTCACGAAAATCTGACAGACAATTACCAGCCAACTTCACTGTGTCACTTTTAGGTGTCGATATGCGCGTGTATCGTAAAAATTTCATCTCATGATTATTCTCAGACGCGCCTAAAGAATCCATAATCCCGCATCGATTCTTTATGCTGAACCCTATAAATACAACGTAATGATGGGCTACGGATGTCAAAATTAACACAATACTTTCTAATCCCCACAATTAAAGTTGCAATAGCGGGAACGTTAATCATTCAAACAGCGATGTATAAGGCCTGTGTGACGCATCGACACAACACAGTAAAGTATACAGTAATGCAACTCTCGTCTTTGATTTTTGTGTTTGAAGTGAAAATTTATTTAGACGTGTTTATCGGTATATTTGGCAGAACATAAACTTATGATTTAGCTTCATAACATGCTAGTAAGTGTGTTCATGTGTTACACCATCATACCACACGGTAACAGCCAAGTTGCGACATAATATTCACCGTTTACTTGTAACCATTGCGACACATCGGCCACCTGCACATCACGCGACATGAGGCGACAAGTACGGGGAATTGGACCCTCGTCACCACCCTGGGATCGTGTGGCTCACCTCATGCATTGAATCACAGTTGAAGCCACTATTCGTTCAGACTTCGAGCGGTAGTCACATCTCTTAGGTTAGATTCTAGATTAGGTTAAACTCTCGGTTCAGATTTCGAACGGTAGTGACTTCTCCTACGTTTAGTTACGGTGCTATTAGTTCATACCTCGAACAATAGTTACCTTTTAATGTTAAAGTTAATATAAGTAAAAGTGTATTCTTTTGATATTAAATATTTATTATTAAAAGTGCATTTTTTTCAATCTCGCGGACGCGCCCCACATAATTCATGTACATCTAACATTGATATTTAGTTTTGAGATTGAGCACCCCTTACTTAATGTTTTATTGATTGATAAACCTTATTGAAATGTATATAAATAGTGTTCCGAGTGGCAATAGAAATGAAAACCAAACTAAAGTTAATAACTTCAATATATAAATTATATAAAAACTATTGCAATTTACACCATAATTAATTTAAAAATGAAAATAGATGAGACCACAGTTATTTCATTGTTTTGAATTTTCACTTCTGTCGGTAGTCTTTATGATTGTATTGATTTTTTTTACTTTACAATTACGCTTGTTAAGAACATAATAGTAATAAAAAAACCGCGGCATATTAAATTTTGCACTAAAACTCGATCTAAAAATTATACTGTGTCATCGTTCTCAAAAAATATCACTCCAAAAACAACGCCGTCATGTGATCTGATACAAAGACCGACAGATAACCTTTGGCGGCTTTGAGCACTTTTTGCGATAACCGCTCCTCATCCCAAAGCGTTTTATCAGGCCGGAGTAATTACGACGAGTGATAATTAATTTCAATCAGTCGCATAATGACAAAGACCTTGCAGAATTCATTAACATTACAAGATAAAGACTTTATATTGTGGAGATTTCCTGGCGATAGATATTGTTTTTTTTAACTTTATTTTTGGCAACCAATCTTTTAGATTATTACTACCATTGTCGAGTAGTTACTAGTATTACAAGTTTTTCTATTTTATTTTTGGCAACCAGTCTTCTAGTAGACTATTACTGCTATTGTCAAGTGTTCAGGCACAATCGTTTATGCGATGGATTTTGCCCTATATTTACATAAGGCGCTTAACTTAATAGTAACTAACAAAAAGGCGCATATGTCACTCACTTCTCATCTGACCGTTATTCAATACGCATCACTGTATAAACATTTTAAAGTAACAAGATCTTTTATTATATTAGCCCCAGTGTATAACAAAAATATACATCAAGCGAGTATCGATATTATAAGTGTCTTGACATAATTTCAATGAACTAACAAGATGGCCGCCATCTTGTTTAGAACTTTCCAGGGAGTTTTTGTGGCAAGTCAGAATCCATGCTCCGTGGTATTATTTCCCATCCGCTTCACTTGGGCACAATAACCAAACTATATTACGTGAAGCACCACCAACATTACACAATATAGACCCAAATAGCATAAGATTATAGATAAAATATAAAGACCACTACATGGCATTCCAAGAACCCGCCAAAAATTCCTTTTTAATACTTTATAGGTGTTTATCGGTTGACCACAGTATCATCTGATGGTAAAAATCGATGCGGTCTAAGGTTTTAAGCAAGCTAAACCCAGGGAGGGGACTCACTCTCAAGTGCGTGTGCCGGTACACACCATCAAGTGCTTGGCGACAAATTTACAACTCGAGAGTGGTATATATCCAGGCGGACTTAGAAAAAAGACATACCACCAAAAGATAAACCAATAATAGAGACAAATAAATATTGAATTGAAAATGGCAAATTCGGGTTTTGTACATAGAGGTAATACACGGCTGCTCGAAATAATTGTTCGACATGTTTTAGTTTGTCATTAAGAGATGGCGCCACACTACGGTTAGCTCGCGCTTTCGTGTGGTCGCGGCTGTCGATCGGACATTATTCAATTAGCGAGGTGCCCCCAAATATACAACTGTCCTCTTGTCCGAGTCTTTGTCTTGGTTGTTTTATGTATTGTGGTCGTGTTGGTAAAAAAGGTGTCAGTAGACAACATTTCCGTAAACAATGGCAATTAATAGATTATATCTTGACTACCACAAACATGGTGAAAACCGAAACGGGGTTTATGTTTTGCTTTAGTTTAGATGACATTGAGAACGGAATCTGAATTGAATCTGAATAGTGATTATATTAGCCACATTTACTTATGTACGTTTGTTTTTTTTTAACTCATAAAAAACTTGTGGATCATTTCGAAATAAATGCCTATATTTATTTACGCTTGGAACGGACTAAGTTGGTACTAGTTTTGCTTATAAGGTCAGTTCCAAAATGACTAAAATTTTGCTTTCCTAATAAATAAATAAAAAGCCTGTTTATTCCACTAATTTTTGGTTTGTTCCTATTATTAAAATGCAATTTAGTAACACTAGGTTTCTTGGATCCATCGTGACTCCTTGCAACTTCCATCCAGCTCTTACCTGCTATAGATTGCAGTTCATCTTCACATCTTGCTTTAGACCTACCTCTACATCTGTATCCATGAGGCCCGTTCCACATTGTTATGGTCTTTGTCCATCTGTTATATCTAGAATACGAGCCACGTATCCTGACCGTTCTCACTTGAGACTACGAGCGAAAGATACAGTATCTATTATTTAAGACTTTTTTCGATTTTTTTTCTGTGACGTACTCTGTCTTTCAGTTTTATTTTTAGCGAGCTGCCTTCTAATGCTCTGTGACAAGATGTAAGTTTCTTATTCATTTTAGTATCTAATATCCACGTTTGTTATCCAAGGTAAGATAGAAGAATCCACAACTTCGTAATATTTTTCCTAATACTTGAATACTCTCTTTCCATATGACACAGATAATAACTGGACATGAGTATTGTAAGCAATACCTTAATCGCTTTAAGATTATTAACGATAACATCTGTCCCTGCGATAACACATCCGTGCAAAACTTTGAACGCTTGCTTCAAGATTGCCCCCGGTTTAGCACGAAGACACTAGGGCACATAAAGCTTTGTGATAATCTTCGAACATGTGTATTCGATCTTTTGGGCTTGATGAAGATGGAGTATGCAATCGAATCGTTCGATAATTTTGCTAAGCATGTGATTGCTAATCTTAAGACATATAACGGACTTTGAAGTTACCACGACTTTGTGACTTATCAGGACTAACAAATCTTGGTGACTTTAATATTATGCTCATGCAACACGTCAAGGGAGTGAATAGCGAATCGTATCAAATTGCGATTACCCCTCTCTCCCTTTATATTACCAATTCTAAATGAACGATGTGCGAAACAAACAAGTTTGTAAAAAAAAAAAAACTTGAACACTATAGGAAGAACGAGTTAGCATACCGATTATCCCTATACAGTGTTTATAACGGATGGAATCCATTAGACAGGTACACGGAAACGTTCGTAAGAGAAGAGCGAGATAAAATTCAGATCCGCTAAAAAGATTAACCCATTATTATTTCTCAGAACGAGAGGTATGATTCAGTTTTAATACTTCTCAAGCAATAACTACAACGAGACACGGAAACGGAAACACAGTTGATAGGTTACATTTATCTATACTAATATTATAAAGCTTAAGAGTTTGTTTGTTGGGTTGAACGAGCTAATCTCAGGAACTACTGGTCCGATTTCAAAAAATATTTTAGTGTTATATAGCTCATTAATCGAGGAGGGTTATAGACTATATATCATCATGCTAAGACCAATACGAGCGGAGCACCAATGAAGAATATATCAAAATCATATTTTTCCTTTTTGACAGCTTCCGCTGCGTGCTAGCGTTAACCTAAAGTGGCTATTCGACGCGGACGAAGCCGCAGGCAGAGGCTAGTTTTAGATATATCCGCTTTTGTATCTGAGATTGTTCGCTTCATTTATTTCACGCGATGTCCTTACCATTATTATAAATGCGAATGTGAGTCTATTTATTACGCATAGGAACCGATGTATTCCTAAAACACTGTAACTAAACACCAGTCCTTCTCTACGTTCAACATGTAATAATAATTTAAACCGCATTATCACTTAACATCAGATGAAATTGTAGCCAGGCTCTGAAACTTGGAAAGTAAAAAAAAAACAGAATGTGTCGTAAAGACAACACGATAGAAGTGAAATTTTTGTACGACAGGGAAACATTTTATTGCTAATAAAATACAACAATAAACCAAGGTCACGCGGTGTTCCCAGACGGTTCTAGTACTGACCGCGCCCGAAATAGCTGGATTTTGGTGATCACACAAGAACCGGTGTTTTCGATACTCCGTCCGACACAGTGTTTACGCCCACCACTTTTCGTCACACAAGACGGTAGAATTTTCACTACAAAAACTTTTAAAATAAACTTTTTGTATATATGTCACTCAACTAATCCGATAGTATTGTTTTCAAACTAGCTGTACCCGCGACTTCAAAACTATGTACAAAACAGCTATTAATTAAAATAATCTAAATGTATTAAGTCCATTTATTTATCTCCTTTTCTCTCGTACTTAAATCGCGTCGTCATTAAAAGTACAATAACTTTTGATAGACTGAACCGATTTTAATGAAACAAAGAGTAAATGTTACTCGATGATATCTTTTATGATTACCTTGAAGAGGTTTTATCGTGAACGCAGTATTTTAGCAGTGACGCGTGTTCATACAAATATACAGACAGACAATTGTATAATTTATTTTATGTATTTTATTACTTATTCGTAGAAACCGGCAACATTTTTTTAAACAAAAATTTAAAAAAATAAAAGACTCGTTAGATGTACATTCTTATTATATATGCATAGAAGATATAGATTTAGATACCGAATCAGAGCGCGCCACAAGAGTTTCAAAGCCACCCGGCTTACCTTCGAAACGGTATTTATTACTATAACCTCATGGGACCTGGGTAAGCTCGCAATCAATTAAGCGCCGACGACCGCAATGGCATATCACTTACGCGGCCCATCAAAACCTTATTTGCATGTATAATACGCTAACTGACTTCACGGGGACTCGCTAAAGTTTTGGCGACACGCGGCCGTCAACTCGCGACGATTATTAAGTCCGTTCCCTCGGCGTTCAGCCCTTGAGTACGCTGCTCCCGCGATACAGTGACGCAAAATCTTATATCACTGCGACAACATTACACATATCACCTCCACACACGTGCACGCATACACGCTTACACATGGAAGTGGAAGGGTTTTATTTTTTTCTCTTATCAACCTGAAATAGTTTAGAATATTATCCAATACTAAATATATTTAAGAGCTGTTGAGGTATGTATGCTTTGTTCACATATATGATAGGTCGCGAATTGCATGTATCAGGCAACAGCCAAAGCCGAGGTGTGCCGCGCACCCTTGAGCTAGTTGTCAAAATAAAATCGGCTGAGTGCCTTAAGTGCTCGCCTTAGTAGTCAGATGAAGCTGTTAAGACCCTGCTTGGTCAATAGCGTAGTCAGTTCGAAAAAAAAAAACAATTAACATCAGTAAAGAACTTTAAAACGATAAATTGTGATTAAATCTCATCCCAATTGGATACAATTAATTGTTAATAAAATCACGCGATAAGTGTAACAGGCCTTATATGCATAGTAAATAAAATTTCGATATTAGTGTTTCGTAGATTTTAATTATAAGTTAGTATAATGCTCCATACTTAACCACTATATATAGAAAACTATATATTATATAGAAAACTCGTGTCAGCGTGTTTGTGGTTGAACTCCTCCGAAACGGCTGGACCGATTTTTATGATATTTTTTCTATGTACATTTGGTAGGTATGATAAAGTATATTTCATATGGCTAGGTGATTAGGGTGTCCACATACAGAATTTTTTGTCAATTTTTCTTTTTTGTGTGTTTTTTATTTGCCATCAATAAATAAATATCTATAACCCCAAATTTTCACCTTCATAATCGCACCCTCTCATTTTTTATTCGCGATTTTAGTATTTTTGCATGAACAATATCCAAATGATTCAACGGTCGTTCCATATTTCAAGTAAAACGAAATTATTGATGTTGCTGAATGACAGATGGCGCTATGTCCCCCCTCATCAACATTTCTTCCACACATGCGTAAGTCATTCACTAAACCGACTAGGTATGTGTTTGAGTGAGTCTCTGAATTGTTTGGTTTTACAGTTAGAAACGGTGGGAGGCGCTGCAATTGGGTTCTAGGTTTCAAGGTTTTTTGAGTTTAGAAATACAATTGGAACCGATATGTAACCGATTTCATACACACGACGTTGCGCGGGAGAACTAGTAGTTCAATATATCTATTCTAAATCACATATTTAGAAAAAATATCTATTCTGTAGAAATACGATTGAATGATATATCGAGAAACCATAGGAAATATTTTATTAATTTAGAGTGATTCTCATGAGTCAGATTTTAATCGGTGACGTGTGTAATTGCACGTACGCGTTAAGTAGGTCGCAACGTCGTCAATATTGTATTGCACGCGAATTGACCAAACCTCGCGATAGAAAAGTGCCTATCCCGCTTATTTTAGTCGGCCAAAATCTCACTAGACATTAACATTAAAAGATATAGTAGAAGACAGTAACACGCTTAAAGGAGACTAGTGGGCGCCCAGAGGTCGACATTCGACCATAGTTCATTGATTTTTTAAAGTTTGAATTTTATTAGGGTTAATATCATTGTTGAATGTAGAATGAAAAAGGGTAATTGGAACGTAAGAGTAAAATAATACATACAGTCGAGCATAGCAACCTCCTTCACAACCTTTTTTGAAGTACTTTATTGACAGATGTCAAAATGTCTTTTTTAATTTCATGTGTGTATATGTTGTGTAAAATTGAAGCATTAGTGTGAGTAATGCATATTTTAATTAATTTAATGTACTTCTAGTGCATTTTATATAAAATAAATAGCTTTCTGCACTTCTCCTACATATAAACTTTAACTATGCCAAATTTCACGTTCATCCGTTCGCCCAATTCCGTTAAAAAGGGATACAAAGTTTAGTTTAGACTTCACGTATTAATATATTTGATATGCTAACTGACTTTCTAACGAAACTAGCTACCCACCTGGCATCGCATGGGTGTTCCGACGAAGAAAATGAGGATGTACCTTCTGTTAGGACATCGATTAAAATTAGTCGTAAGGACTAATGTTGTCTCTGGAAAACTTCGATACAACATGCATTGCCTGTGGTGCATGCCCTTGTACTCCTTGCGTTGTGGTTGAACAAAGGTTTATAGAATCGTAGATACAATTTTTGATTATATTTCGATATTTTTGAACTCTGATTTTATTATGACAATCTGACGATATCGCCTGGGTGATTGAAACTCTAATCACCTGGGTACAGAGATCCCTTAGCGGGTGGAATGCGGAAACTCAAATGTATCATCAACAAGAAATCAAAATCAAAATATCCTTTATTCAGTCTGGAAATGACGCCCCTCTCTGTGCATCCACTAATAACGAATGTGAATATTTATATTACTATAGAAATATATGACATGAAAAAATAAACCAGATCGAGTTTCTTGCCGGTTCTTCTCGATGACTGGGCTGTTTTCCGAACCGGTAGTAGCTTTGACGTTCATAAGCGCCTTCTCAGGGCCTAAATTGAATAAAGGATATTTTGATTTTGATATTGACTAGTTCTGTCCATGGGTTTAAAAACCGACTCGACAACCGGCTCCGGACTAATAAACTCCCTTTAATTAGTGAACATATGCAGTGATAACAGATATTGCCACTGCTAGGGTTGTCTACTTCGCTTACTTCCACAGCTTAATGTCTTATGGTATTTTGTTGTGGGGTACAGCAGCTGAGGTGGACACCATATTCCTATTACAAAAACGAGCAGTTCGAGCAATTTATAATATGAGGCCTCGCGAATCATTAAAGACTAAGTTTCAGGAATTCGGTATCTTAACTCTGCCCTCCCAATATATTCTAGATAATTTAATGTATGTCCGCAAAAATTCAGATATGTTGGATCTAGTAAAAGACCAGCATAATTTAAATACTAGAAACAACAACAAATTGGTCATTCCATGCTTCAGGCTCACTAAATCCAAAAACAGTTTTGTAGGTAATAGTGTTAAGTTTTATAATAAAGTCCCAAAACACATTACCGATTTGCCTGATAGTGAGTTCAAGAACCATGTCAAGCGGGTTTTAATATCTAAAGGCTATTATAGGGTGGATCAATACGTAAACGATTGTGACGTCTGGAAATGACGCCCCTCTCTGTGCATCCACTAATAACGAATGTGAATATTTATATTACTATAGAAATATATGACATGAAAAAATAAACCAGATCGAGTTTCTGGGCGATGACTGGGCTGTTTTCCGAACCGGTAGTAGCTTTGACATTCATAAGCGCCTTCTCAGGGCCTAAATTGAATAAAGGATATTACACACGATAAATGCTCCATGTCAGCACAGTTATCAACCACTAGCGGTAGATCATTTATATATACTAAGAACAAAAATGGCCCTAAAATAGAACCCTGTGGGACGCCAATTTGAGTCAGTGATCCAGCTGACGTAACCCCGTCTACACTAACTTTGTGACAACGATCTTCTAAATAGGACACTAGAAGGTCGAGAGAAGCTCCACAAACACCATAGTGTTTTAATTTCAAAATAAGGGTACTATGGTCAACGCAGTCAAAAGCCTTAGACAGATCACAAAACACACCAATTGCATCCTGCGATCCCTCCCAAGCTCGAAAAATATGACTTAGTAACGTTGCACCAGCGTCAGTAGTTGATTTTGATTTTGTGAAACCAAACTGTCGACCATCCAGAATCTTTTGCGCTTTAAAATATCCTAATAATTGTTTAAGCATAATCTTCTCGAAAATTTTGCTTAAGGACGGCAGTACAGAAATTGGTCTATAATTTCCAAGATTACTCCTACAGCCTGATTTAAATAGAGGAACCATTTTACTTATTTTCATTAAATCGGGGAAGGTTCCTTTTGCTATACACTGATTAAATATATTAGCCAAATATGATGAAATATTAATAATTAAGGACTGCACTACTATTACCGACATTCCCCAGATATCTTCGGTATGTTTCATGTTTAAGAGTTTAAAAGTCCTTATTATTTCATCTGCACTAATAGATGTGAAGCACCGGTAAGGTCATTTAATTTGGTGTACCTCTTGACACAGCGATACACATGTACCGAGATATCGTTACAGCGCTTTCTATGGGTGCACATACGACTTAACATCTCCAATTACCGTACGCCCGTAATGAAATAAAATTGCAATGAAACGAGTCGAAATCAATCTGTCAATCCTGTCAATATTTTTAAAGATGTCCCCGTCTTCTGTTTCAATCACTTTTTTTTTATTGTAGAACGGCAAAATGACTGCACTATGCCTGATGGTAAGCATAGTACAATCCAAAAACAATGGGGACCACCGAGTGACACACTATCCATCGCCGGTCGCCGCTGTCATGCCAGCCTGTGAAAAGCTGGATATGCACAGACTGATCCAGAAACGCGATCCGCAGAAGCGAATCACTATGACGGGCTTTTTCGCCAAATGCATGGTGGTTGCGACCCGGTCAGGCTGTAAAACTCTACCACCCCTCTTTCACCTTTGCCGCGTTCGTTACTCAGCAGGGTGCAACACGTGCAGGTGAGGTTGGCTTGGGTATCTCAAGTCTTATGATGTTATTCGACACCCCTTACACCCCACTTACTCACTTTTATACGGAGATTTGTTAACCCACATTTTTCACTTCTTCGTGCGACCAAAACCTTGTTATGACGATTACAAACAAAACAAAGAATTATCGAAATAGGTACAGTCGTTCTAAAGTGATACGAGTACATACATACGGCAATTGATTTTTATTTATACCTATAAATCTACATATGTCAACCCCATTATAGGCTGACCTATAACTAATGATAACCTCTTTAATAGTAAGATGCAATTGATTTCAATAGAATAGTCGCCTTATCAGTGGTATTCTCTAGTTTTTTTCTTAATATGCCCACCAGTATACCTACTCTTAGGTGTGTCACAATAATTCGTTCGTTGATGAGAGCAGATTCGGATGGAAATTTTAATCTATTTAGTATATATATATTATTATATACTATATATATAATAAAAAGGTAAAGTTTACGAGTTTGTGACGTAGGTGTAAGTGGTTATCTCAGGAACTACTAAACTGATTTTGAAATTTCTTTTACCAATAGAAAGTCACGTTATTTGTGACTGTCATAGTCTATATATCATCATGCTAAGACCAATAGGGGCGGAGCAACAATGAAGAATGTTTTAAAATCGGGAGGTTTTCCCTTTTGAGAGCTTCCGCTGCGTCTTGACCCAAAATATCTATTCCACGCGTACGAAGTCGCGGGCAGAAGCTATTAACTAATTATATTATCTATACTAATATTATAAAGAGGTAAAGTTTGTGAGGTTGTAGGGGGTAGTATCTGAGAAATCGGAGAAAAAATGGTCGAACGCAAACGTTTCTTAGGAACGTTGCCTTGATTATATATGATTGGGTTCTAGAAAAGAGACTAGGCCCCCCTCGGCAGCAGCTCAAGCCTAGGTCCGTTCCCTCGGCGTGGAGCCCTTGAGTACGCTGCTCGCGCGTTACAGTGACACCAAATCTTACATCACTGCGACAACATTACACATATCACCTCCACATACGTGCACGCATACACGCTTACACATAATAAGGTGGAAGGGTTTTATTTTTTCCCTTATCAAACTGAAATAGTTTAGAATATTATCCGATACGAAATATATATAAGGGTTGTTGAGGTATGTATGCTTGGTACACATATATGTTTCAACAACTCATATATGTATGAATAGTTAGCTTAGCTTAGGTTAGGTCAGATAGGTCGCGAATCGCTTGTATCAGGCAACAGCCAAAGCCGAGGTGTGCCGCGCACCCTTGAGCTAGTTGTCAAAGTAAAATCGGCTGAGTGCCTTAAGCGCTCGCCTTAGTAGTCCGGTGAAGCTGTTAAGACCTTGCTTGGTCAATAGCGTGGTCAGTTCGAAAAAAAAAAAAAGTTCTAGAAAAAAGTTGTAGCTTGATAATGCCTATTACCGCCCAACGAAGTGGGCACGGGTCGGCTAGTGGTTAATAAAGAAAGTTTAATTTTAACAATTTTTGATAACCTAATTTACAATTAACCTTATAATATTTTCATATTAAGATCCTATTAGTTAAAGTTCCTTCTCCGAGGCAAAGAGTTGCTTACGAACTGACATTACAGAGTAAATAATAAATAGTTCGAGTGCGTACAGACTACTAACAAGTCTCATTTTAAACATAACCGCCGTCTGCATATCCTACAAAGTCTCTCGAATCGAGTGAAAACATTTTCACTTAACTAAACACACGAGATTCTTTTCTTTCACATCTCATTATCTTAAATAGAAAATAATATTCACATTATTATAAAGATCATTTTTGAAGTACATATGATTTACAGCTACAAAAAAACGTGACGTCAATTATCGCTATTCGCAACCGTGTGTTTTCAATTTAAACGCTGCCAAAGTTTCGTACTCCCGGGGCACCGCTACACTACTCTATGGATAAGGTTAATTATTTTCATATATACGTCAATTGAATGTAGCTTTCATTGAATACTCACAAATACAACATTCGTTATCTTAACTCTACCCCCTCCCGATACGTTCTCGATAATTTAATGTATGTTCGTAAAAACGTTGAAAACCTGCATTTTGTAAAGGACCAGCATGATCTAAATACTAGAAACTGTGACACACCGGTCGTCACATGTTTCAAACTTAGCAAAACCAGTAATAGTTTCTTAGGTACCTAATAGTGTTAGGTTTTACAATAAATTACCAAAACATATTACTGATTTGTCGGACTGTACATTTTAGCACGGCATGTTAAGCGGGTTTTAGTGTCAAAAGGCTATTATAGAGTGATCAATATATGAACGATGGTGATGTGTGGAATTGACTCGTCTCTGTGCATCCACTAAAAGCGATTGTAACGTATAATATATTCTAAATATTATGTATGTTTATTTAAAAGATGTACCCGAGCGAGTTTCTTGGCGGTTCTTCTCGATGACTGGGTTGTTTGTCGGAACCGGTGGTAGTTTTGACGTTCATAAGCGCCTTATTATGGCCTAAACTGAATAAAGTATTATGGATTTGATTTGAACAATTACCGAATGTTGATTACTTTTATAGTGGTCTGTATCACTACATATTATGAAATAAAGTCCTATGCCACGTCTGTCCGTCTGTTCACGGTAAATTCAAAAACGACTTAACGGATTTTTATGGTCTTTCCATTAATAGGTAGAGTAACTCTGTGGGTGTCTTGCAGTATGAAATACGTCGTGGTTTGTCGCAGTGATTATACCCATACCTTCGTTCGAGAACAAGCCTATGGCCCTACGTGGGCCTCTTATAGGGTGATGATGATGATAACTTCGATGCGGTCTGAACGGATTTTCATGCGGTTTTCACTAGTAGATGAAGTGATTCATGAAGAAGTTTTAGGTATATGTATAATTTGTCAAAGTTTTTTTTTTTTATAATCTAGGCAGGACAATGTCGACCGGGCCCACTAGTGATATTATAAATACGAATGTAAAATTGTTTGTTTGTTACGCTTTCACGATGTAACTACCTAAACCGACCATCATGAGATTTTGTTTTGTTTAGACTACTGAAGAAGGCATAGGATATCTGTCAATCTAGACATAATACTATTCCCGAGGTACATAGATCATACCTACATTAAAGCGATCGAAGCCACGAACAAAATCTAGTATTTATATATTAATACAATTCAAAATATTCATATCAATCGTCGCTAACGTGTTCGGATAGCTGTATAAATATAGACCGTAGGCATATATATATATATATATATATAAACACAATATGTATACACGTATACAGAACCAATTACAATAATATTTTAGACGCCCCTAAGTTTATTTTTCGCGAACACAGACAGACGGCTCTAGACTGGCCATGAATTATTGAACACCTCGCGCTAGGAGCGTACCGTATACGCAAATATTTCTAATAGGATTGCTCCATTATCTGATACCGGGTTTCTCCTGTGACTTTGTCTGTTTTTCAGCACGTTCCTGATATAATCCTCCTTGTTAGGGATATTTCCGTGCCATTTTCGGGATTATAGGTTTTACGGCCTGGTCTAGTCTAGTTCATCGTTGTCATCATCATCATCAGATGTCATCTCTGTTTTGACACCTTTTATACAAATATCATTTTTCATACAATCCATTTAACATTTTGAATTTTTTGCGACCTATTATTTAGTTATTGCGTTTTATTGCATTAAAAAAATACATTAAGCTTATACGAGCTCCCGTGTGAAGTCGGGGCGGGCGGCTAGTTAAAAAAAAAAAAAAATTGTAGCACGGCAAAAT
Organism: Antheraea pernyi; assembly: GCA_015888305.1. Lineage (NCBI taxonomy): Eukaryota > Metazoa > Arthropoda > Insecta > Lepidoptera > Saturniidae > Antheraea > Antheraea pernyi. The sequence goes on from MU158817.1 coordinate 661,937, forward strand.
GACTGCACTGTGCCTGATGGTAAGCACAGTATAATCCAAAAGCAATGGCGACCACCGAGTGGCACACTATCCATCGCCGGTCGCCGCTGTCATGCCGGCCTGCGAAAAGCTGGATATGCACAGGCTGATTACGAAACCCGACTCGCAGAAGCGAATCACTTTGACGGGCTTTTTCGCCATATATATGGTGGTTGCGACCCAGTCAGGCTGTAAAACCCTACCACCCCGCTTTCGCCATTGCCTCGTTCGTTATTCAGCAGGGTGCACAACGTGCAGGTGTGGTTGGCTTGGATGTCTCAAGTCTTAGATGTTATTCGACACCCCTTATATATAAATATTTAAATAAACGGTGTCAACAAGTAATTCAAGAACGTTTTTAAACATGAACTATATAGTTATTGCAAGATACATAATATATTATTGAATAATATTCTATTTTATTCCCTTGTTTGTTTTTATCTATACTATAGTAATATTATAAAGAGGTAGAGTTTGTGAGTTTGTGACGTTGTAGGGGGTAATCTCAGGAACTACTGGTCCGATTTGAAAAAATATTTCATTGTTATATAGCTCATTTATCGGGAAAGGTTATAGGCTATATATCATCACGCTAAGACCTATAGGAGCGGAGCACCAATGAATAATGTTTCAAAATCGGGGTATTTTTTCCTCTTGAGAGCTTCCGCTGCGTGTCAGCGTTAACCCAAAGTAACTAATCCACGCGAACGAAGTCGCGGGCTGAGACTAGTTTTTCATAATTGTATCTAGTTAACTTCTGGAGCACTTCGGTTGACTTTATAAAAACTACAATTCGATTTTAGAACGTTTATTTAAAAGTATCGATATTAGACTTATACACTATGTCTTAAGCCTTTTTTTTTAACGTGGGGCAATCCCTTATGGATACGCCACCCTCCCTGGGGAGAGGGTGAGTTATGTCCGAGTCGCACGGACTAAAACCCCACGGTGTACCGACAGACCGTTTTGTGGGGGCGGCAAGGGATCGTTCAAGCTAATCAACCTTGTGGAGCCGCCCCCACGGTCCGCCCGGCGGAAGGTGGCCGCTATAGAGGGACAGACCGGGTACACACCCCCCTCGTCCGACGGACCTGCCCCCCGGCCCATCCCCTCAGGTCCGGCTACGACTATGTCTTAAACATAAGACAGCCGACGCATGACTATCTGTTTTACGTGTGTCACGTACGAGAATCGATTCTAGACTTACTATTCTAATTTCTTATTCTACTTATCCTAAAAGCGCTGACCTAGCGTCTGACTACCTTCCTGTGGGAAGGACGCTATAACCTTAACTTAATTAACTCATATGTAATACTCTTATGGGAATATAAGTATCTTCTGTACTGTATTTTAGGTCAGTAAATGCAAAATTGAAAATAATTTTATTCAATTTACTCTGAAACTATAAGTCCTATCTAACAAATAAAAAAAGGATCATTAAAAAAGGTTCATACTTTTTTTTTTTTTTATAGTAGCACGGCAAAGTGACTGCACTGTGCCTGATGGTAAGCACAGTACAGTCCAAAAACAATGGCGACCACCGAGTGACACACTATCCATCGCCGGTCGCCACTGTCATGCCGGCCTGCGAAATGCTGGATATGCACAGGCTGATCCCGAAACGCGACCCGCAGAAGCGAATCACTATGACGGGCTTTTTCGCCATATACATGGTGGTTGCGACCCAGTCGGGTTGTAAAACCCTACCACCCCGCTTTCGCCATTGCCTCGTTCGTTATTCAGCAGGGTGCACCACGTGCAGGTGAGGTTGGCTTGAGTGTCTCAAGTGTTAAATGTTATTCGACACCCTTTACAACTTGACGGAGATATCGATTAACATACATTTAAAAAAAATACACACAACCGAACGTAGTAACCTCCTCCTTTTTCGAAGTCGGTTAAAAAGACGTCGTTATTCATATTTATTGCTTCTTAATACACAAATCGAATAGCATCACAACTTTTATGACACGATTTTTAATGACTCTTAAATTTCCTTTTATTACCATATCTCAAAAAGTGCAGAAATGTCCACTGTATTACTTTAGATATTGAAATATTAAGATGCTAGTGTGAAAATTTTAAAAGAAACAACAGTTTTAGTCAATTTACTCTTCACTGCATATTATAAAACAAAGTCCTCCGCCGCGTCTATCTGTCCGTCTGTTCGCGATTAACTCAAAAACTACTAAGCGGGTTTTCATAGGATTTTCATTAGTGGAAAGTGTGATTCGCGAGGCAAGTTTACGTATATAAAATGTCAAGATTATGTGTAAATTGGTTGAAATATAACGATAATTATTGCGAGCGTCGAGAAAAGTCATGTCACCTGGGAGCTTTCGTCGAAAACGCTGCCTAGTCCTTTTGAGATATAAGAAAACGACTTAGATAATAAACGACGCAGAGCGAGGTGCGGGTATCAGTTAGTAAACTATAAGTTCAAGCTAAGAAATACATTAATGTATTTCTATTACATTTTATTATAGGAATCCAATAGCTTTTAAAGGGCTGTTGAGTGAAGCGTAGAGAAACAAACCACACCATTGTGATCTAGGGGGTGTTTGGTTATTACAATCTCTCTGGCTGTTGATATATAATTTTGTAATAGTTACCTGAATAACATATTTAAAATCAAGCATTTAAATATAAGTGGAGTTCTTTCATTATTTTTCCTCTGCTCTTTTAAGCGTCTAGAAGAAGAAGTTGTTGTCAGCGGGAAGTGTCTGGTGATATTGGATACTACTTTAGAGTGATATTTTACAAAAAAAAAAAAAAAAATTAGCCATATACATGGAAGTTTTTTTTTTAAATATATAATAAGAGGCAAACGAACAGGCGCGTCACCTTAGGAGGCAACACCAGGGGAGTTGCAAGTGCGTTGCCAGCCTGTGTTCGGGGGGAGGGAGGAGTGGGAAAGGGGGAGGAGGAGATGGGACTCTCGGCGCTCTCACTGACCGAACGAAATGCAACAACGCAATCACTGTTACTTCATGTCGGTTTTCTGTGAGAGAGTGGTACTACCCCGGGCGAGCCGACTCATTCATAAGTGATCACCGTCGTCCATAGACACTAGCAACACCAGGGGAGTCGCAAGTGCGTTACCAGCCTGTGTTCGGGGGCGAGGGAGACAAAGGGGGACGGGAATGAAGGGGAGCCTCCGGCGCTCTCACTGACCGAATGAAACGCAACAATGGAAGCACATTTCACGTGGGTGTTTCTGTGGGTCTGGTGGTAGTTCCCCGGGCGAGCCGACGTATTCATGCTAAAACTAGAAATAGCTTCGGCGTAGCTCTATCACCTAAGAAAGAAGACCTGAGTACAGTAGCTTTTATTTTTAATCACGATTCTCACCTTGTACCTGTACATTTGTCACAAACTCAACTCTGTGAGCGCGCAAGCATTCTAAGTACATGAAAGGTAAGGTCTAAGGTCTCATATATTTAATAATAAATTCTATATAATCGCTCTGGGATCTTAATCTACGACGATCGGTTCAATAGTTACCCCTGAAGGCATAACAGACAAACACATTTACAAAATATTTAATAGTTAGAATAATTTCTTAACCGTGTCTGTCTAATAGAAAAACGTAGGTTTGTACGTGAATATAAAATCGCAGGGAGCCTAGATGAGACACGGTGGAAACGCCCCGAGCGTACTCATCATCCGAGCGTGTTCATTTTATATTCTAAACGCAAATTTCATGAAAAAAATACAATTCCCCAGTCGGAATGTGTTTCGGACTGGCACTTCTTGTATTGCGGACGCGGTGCGTTGCACGAGCGACTCGCGATTTTCTATAAGCGGAGCGTTAAAATCTAATTTTACATGGAAACGTAAAGGAAAAACGGTACATACGTATTAAAACTACCACAGAGTATGTTTTCTGTTTCCCAAGTCTAACGTAACCTAACCGAATTATTTTTCTCAATATTCCCGTAACGCTGCGATTATACTAGGTTATACTTGCGTAAGCATAGACAATGCGGTGGCGTTAATACGTAAGTACCAGAAAAACTTATGGGTTCGCGTCACCGATTACCTCGACATGCTCATTACGTAATGCGCTTGCGTCTATCTAGCGACGCGAAGTATAGCGGCCTGTGGACACGTCATATTGATTACTAGCTGACCCGTGCAACTTCGTCTGCATCGAATCGGTTATGTAATTATTTACGACATCACATTAGAAACCTCAAAAATAACACTATTTCTCCACTATTTAATGGATGTTATTATACATATAAACCTTCCTCTACAATCACTCTATTTATTAAAAAAAACCGTATCAAAATGCGTTGCGTAGTTTTAAAGATTTAAGCATACATAGGGATATAGGGACAGAGAAAGAGACTTTGTTTTGTACTATGTAGTGATTATATTGAGCTTGTAATACCCATCATATTTCTTATGAATACAGATTAAAATTGATTTTAAAGTCTTTAATCGCGTGTATATTAAAGTATTTAGACAACGATAATGAGAGTGAACACTTCAAAGTTTAAATGGATTTTTTTTATGATGAATTATAACCCAAAGAAATTGAATTTCCTATGCGTATACAAATTAATACACGCGTCAGTCTTACCGTATTAAAATGTCACAATATAAATAATCGTGTTCCTAGAACACAGCGGTGGAAAATGAGACAAGATGATAGTGAAAAATTGTTCTGCTCCAATCCATAGAAGTGGCTCCGTAGTCAAATGATAACTAGTACTATAATATTTACAGACAGAGTTACCATATACCATTATACGTCGATGTATTCACCTGTTATTGTTAAATCACTTACACAATTGTATGGTTTCTTCACAAACTATTTGAATATCTCAACGTAATTACCTGAAAATAAAATAAAAACATATGAGCACATTACAAAGAAACTTTACATTGATTCTTTAAATTGAAAGGCCGCACCAAACTTTATGATCGCTCTGAAATTATGTAGACGTATAAAATAAAGTCCCCTACAGCGTCTGTCTGTCTGTCTGTTCGCGATAAACTCAAAAGCTACTGAACGGATTTTCATGCGGTTTTCACCTGTAAAGTGATTCATGGGGGAAGTTTTAGTATATAATCTGTCAAAGATTTTTTATAATCAGGGGAGACGTCTGCCGAGCCCGCAAATATATTATAAAGAAAATTGCTCTGCCGCGTTTGTCTGTCTGCCTGTCTGTTTGCGGTAAACTCAAAAACAACTTAAATGATTTTGATACGGTTTTCACTAATATGTAAAGTGATTCATGTGGAAAGTTTAGGTATATCATTTGTCAAGGTTTTTTTTTTATTATCAGGGCGGGATAACGTTCTCCGGGTCCGCTAGTTTAGGTATAAATATGTATTATATGTTTATTATCAACCCAACTATAGGATATATAAATATCAATTTCATTTTTTTAAATAATATATTAACTTTGTTTCAACTTTTGATTATGTTATGTGCAAGAGTAAACGTAAGACTGTATTCAGAGCTGACAACAAGATTGACGATGACCGTATTTTAAGTCATTCAAGTGCTCATAGCTAGTTTTAGCCCTGTGAAGTTGTGAAGGCCAGGCGAATAGCGTAGCCGGTCGGGGAAAAAAAGAAGATATTTGTTGGTATAATACCACAGTCAAATGTGATAAAGTGTTTTAAAGACGTGAGACGAGAGATCTATACTAATCATAATATGGTTATAACTCTTTATTAATAAGTAATTACAAAAAGTAACTTATGTCGGGTGGATAGAACTAAAATTAATTATGGAAGGTGCGAGCAGGCGATACAGATGCCGCGTAGGCGTTGCGTGGATAACTAACTGAGGAGCTCCGGCGCATCTATCGCAGAACGTCCGGCGCCGGCCCACTTTTACACGATTACCTTTACGATGCACAGTACCTTTCGCGATTATCTTTTCGAAACGATAATAGTTCAGTGATCCTGCGATTAAATTGAGCTCGCGATAAAGGGAAACAGTGATTATTAGGCATTAAGTATTTTGTGATATCTATTTTATTAGACACTACCTTCAAGACGATTTTTTTTTTTCGAACTGACTACGCTATTGACCAAGCAAGGTCTTAACAGCTTCACCGGACTACTAAGGCGAGCGCTTAAGGCACTCAGCCGATTTTACTTTGACAACTAGCTCAAGGGTGCGCGGCACACCTCGGCTTTGGCTGTTGCCTGATACATGCAATTCGCGACCTATCTGAGCTAACCTAAGCTAAGCTAACTATTCATACATATATGAGTTGTTGAAACATATATGTGTACCAAGCATACATACCTCAACAACTCCTATATATATTTCGTATCGGATAATATTCTAAACTATTTCAGTTTGATAAGGGAAAAAATAAAACCCTTCCACCTGAATGTGTAAGCGTGTATGCGTGCACGTGTGTGGAGGTGATATGTGTAATGTTGTCGCAGTGATGTAAGATTTTGTGTCACTGTATCGCGCGAGCAGCGTACTTAAGGGCTCCACGCCGAGGAAACGGACCTAGGCTTGAGCTGCTGCCGAGGGGGGCCTAGTCTGGTGTGCGGGAGCGAAATTTACCCCCACCTTCAAGATGAACACCAGTCTCCAAACACCTATATGTGTATCTCGGCATGAAGTGAAGTGAATCTTCATCTATGTTTAGCGTCGTATCATTACAGGCAACAGCAATTTCTATGCTGTTCAAATGATCGTTAGTATAAATACGTATGTGAAGATGTAGGATCCCTATAAAAAAACTATTGCCTAATTAAGCGATATAACTATAAAGAAGCGAGTAATAAATTATATTAACCGCTATAAGTTTAAGACACGGGGCACACGTCTGAATTCCCTCTCGCCGCAGTTTATGGCCCCACACTACCTTTTTACTTGATAAAGTGTGTTTTACATTTTATATTCTCTTACTGTTTGCAAAGGGGGAGAGCATGTCTTACGTTACGGGTAATATAATATTGAGGAATTAGACGGTGTCCAGGACTACGAGCTCGCTACAATATAATAACAACGAATATTTGTTATTCGAAAACAATGTAATAGTAGCTCGATTCTAGTTGTCATACTTTTGAACTGAAATTTCTTTAGCCGCGTTGAGCTATTTAAAAAAACATCTAAGGAGAAATAACTTATGGGTACGCGTCACCGATAACCTCGACATGCTCGTGACGTATTGTACTTACTTGCGAGGCGTAGCATATCGGCCTGTGTACATGTAATATTTATGATTTGTAATGAACTGTATAAAAATGTATATAATTATTGCTCCGAGTGGCAATAGATATGACGACCAGACTAATGTTAATAATTTCAGTTTACAAATTAGTAAATTTAAATAATTCAGACTGTAAGTGATTGAAAAATTAAAAAAAGTACACAGTTCTTCCACTTAGTTGTTTAGTATTCACTTCTGTCGTTGGTGCTTATAACCGCCTCGACGTTTTTTGACATGATAACGTCTTATAAATCGACGAACGCCGGCTACACGCACGAAAAAACATGACTCATTGTCACGTTCCGCCTGAGCCGAGCGTGCAAGCGGAGCGCGGAACAAGCGATAGAGAGGCGCGATCGGCCTAAGCGTTCGCGTCGTGACGCATCTATCTCTCTTCCACTCCATTGGCCGATATGTTCGAGTCGTTATCACGTAAAATTAACCTCCGTAAACCGAATTTACGGACAACCAAATTTTTTTATTTATCATTTATAGCTGTTTAACCATAGTCTTGTCTAATAGTAATGGTAAACCTAGACGAGAACTGGCTCTGAAGCGCAACCGTTGTGGCATTCCTAGCAATAGGTTATAAAACCGGAAGGTGGTAGCTAACCAGATGCAGCTAAATTATATCTTATCGCATGAAAAAATATACCTATAGATTTTATACAGTGAAATTTCTTATGGAAGGGCTTTGAAATGCTGATCCGCAACCTTTTTGTGTGACGATGCAGTGGTGTGGGTAAACACTGTGTCGGGTAGAGTGTGAGCAGTGTCTCGCTTGCCTTTGGGTATTGGAGAACAGTGAGACATACGCTATTCTCGCGGTGTTTTTGAAGGTGTCATTCTGCATCGTGTGAACTACACCAAATTTTATTTGCCAATATAAAGAAGAAGAAAAAAGATTTTTTTTAGGAAATTTTATACTCTACAAGAATCTGCCATGTAAAAAATTTTAGCTCATACGGTTTAAAAGTTATGATACTTTTAATGAAAAAAGATTTTTTTACTTGTTATTTAAATGGGAAACTTTGTCTGCTCACCGACACCTTTTAAAATTGAGCTAAACATTCAGCCTTCCGCAGACATTATTCTTTCGGTAAATAGATTCATTTTAACCTATAACTTCGATAGGTTCGTTTTTTTGGCTCACCCTAATGAACACTCTGAAAAAATCTAATACGAAATTTTAATAAAAGTTTCAACTTTACAATGTTACTTGGGAGAATTTTCCAGACTTGCAAAGAAACCCGAAAGAGCACCTCGGGTACTGTTTCATAAAGAATTAGTAGAACGATCTAGTTAACCGTTGCAGCCTGTTTGCGTTTCACTTTGCCATGTTTAGACCCAGAACCCAAAGTTTTCCAATTATTTCTCTTTATATTTTAAGACGTTTACGAGTTGAAAATTTACCGATTACTGCATATTTTAAAGTTTAAACCGATTACCGCATATTTTAAAGTTTAAACCGATTACCGCATATTTTAAAGTTTAAACCGGTTAATTTTTCGAAACGGCGACTGCACTGTGTATTTGTTTGGTATAATCAACAGTGAACGAAAGTGAACCTTCACGCTCGGGTCGATTACGCTGAATCGTGTATATTCGGCTGTAGTCGTCATCAACCACGCTTACTGGATGGTGAGAGGAATGCATCGTTTTAGTGATTCGATTTTCATAATATTATATATAGTTTTATATACATACTAGCGGGCCGGGCGGACGCTGTCCTGCCTAGATAATAAAAAAATATCTAAATTTCAACCCCAACGCCACCTAAGGGGCCAATTGTGAATCTAAACCATTCTCGGAATCACTGGAACACGCACACAAAATTTTATCAAAATCCGTTCAGCCGTTTAGGAGGAGTTCAGTGACATACACACGTACAGAAGAAATGTATATATAAAGATTATTATATGCATAATCAGTGTCATATTTCAAGTATAAATACGTAAATACGTATTTAGAGACTACTATTATATATTTATAGATATATATACATTGATAAATATATAGATAATGTGCATGTACTTATTTATAACTCTTCACTTCTATCGTAAGGTCATAAGAGTTTAACGCTACACATTATTTTAAAAAAAATAAGGCACTAAAAAGCGAATAATTTAATTTGGTTAATTTAACAAATCAGTTATTTTTCGCTTTTTAGTGCCTTATTTGTCTTTCACATCGAAGGTGATTAATTTTTTTTTAGAAAAAAAATTAATTTCTCAATTTTTAGTGTCCATAAATATACGTAGATACGAAGTGGGTTAAAATCAAGTAAACAATATTTGAGCCCCTTAGGGGTTGAATATTTTCTTCAAAATTATATGGGACCACCTCTGAATATAACCAATTCAAATAAAAAATGATTAAAATCGGTTCATAATTGACGGAGATAACGATTAACATACATATAAAAAAACGTACAACCGAACGTAGTAAGTAACCTCCTCCTTTTTCGAAGTCGGTTAGAAACAAAGTCCGCTGTCATGTCTGTCTGTTTATTCGCGATACACTCAAAAACTACTGTAAGGAATTTCATGCGGTATTCACCAGTAGATAAAGTGACCCATTAGTAAGGTTTAGGTACATACATTTTCAAGATTTTTTTTTAATTATCAGTGTGGAATAACGTCCGTCGGGCCTACTAGCTATATATATAAATCAAATAAAATATTAGCAATTTCACGACTTCATTACTATGAATGACTATCACTATTCGAATTTTGTATCATCATCAGCCTGTAAGAGACCCACTGCATGACCATAGACCTCTCCCGAAGGAAGGTATGACCATAATCACCACGCCAGCACACGACGTATTGGCGATTTCCAACCCTGAGAAATCCACAGTTCCATGTTTTCTTACATACAATTGTACTTACTACAAGAACATTTCTCAATTAATCAATCAAAAACACTTTATTCAATCTAGACCCTAAGAAGGCACTTATGAACGTCAAAACTACCACCGGTTCGGACAAACAACCCAGTCATCGAGAAGAACCGGCAAGAAACTCGATCTGGTTTATCTTTTTAACAAATACATACAATATTTAGAATGTATTATGTAAATGTCACAAACGTTTTTAATGGTTGCACAGAGATGAGTCAATTCTCAGGTTCAAGTTTCTTCACGGTGTTTTCCTTCACCGTTAGCCGATACTGTTACCAATTTAACATTAGTAAATTTACGCGAATCCCGAAAAATTCGTTGGTACATGCCGGTGGTCGTACCTGCGAACATCGAAATGATATTCTACCGGTGAAACAAATGAACTACCACGACTAATTCTATCTAATTTATCAGTTAGTTAACAGATTAGTCACTCCGCTTTATTATAATCATTATACATAGATGGCGGATGGAAAAAAACACGAGTCATAAATTTCACACATACGTAATTCACGTAAACCGCAAAGGAATCGTGTCACCCTGCCCTCACCGAGAAGCCAGCGCGGTGAGTAACGACAGATGATAAAAATGTTTACACACGACACGTATGAATAATCGAAACCGTATATAGCATGTGATAGGGGAGGCCTTGATAAAAGTCACGTGGTACACGGGCGACGATTCAACAATTTAAAGATTTCACTAGCTGACCCGCGTTGGCGTGGCTCATTTATTACATATATTGTATAGCATAAAACACGTGCACCATAAGTAAATTCGAGTTGAAAAAGAAATTCAAAATTAAAACGTGGCGCCATCTATCGTATAGTTTTCTGACAACAAATTTATTTAAAGCGCCATCTATGAGAGACTGCTGAAACTTACAATTACTAACAATAACGTACATTGACAATAATTTAATTTCTAATTAAATATATATTATCCTATCTCTCAAGTTGGACCAAATTATACATAAATACCAACGTTGCGTGAAGATCGGTTGACTAGTTTCGGAGTTCATCGTGGACAAACATCATGACAATGGATTTTTATATATTTTATATATAAAACTCACACGGTACACGGGTGATATTTCATAAAAGAATTCATTATTAAACCCTCAATCTAATGGGACCTTGTTAAGTAAAGGAACGCGAGCGCATGAGTTTCATGCCAATTTCAATAAATCAATCAAAAATACTTTATTCAGTTTATGCTCTGATAAGGCGCTTATAAACATCAAAACTTAGAGGGGGTGTAAGGGGTGTCGAATAACATCATAAGACTTGAGACACCTAAGCCAACGTCACCTGCACGTGGTGCACCCTGCTGAATAACGAACGAGGCAATGGCGTAAGCGGGCTGGTAGGGTTTCACAGCCTGACTGGGTCGCAACCACCATGTATATGGCGAAAAAGCCCGTAATAGTGATTCACTTCTGCGGGTCGTATTTCGGGATCAACCTGTGCATATCCAGCTTTTTGCAGGCCGGCATGATAGTGGCGACCGGCGATAAATAGTTTGTCACCCGATGATCGCCATTGTTTTTGGGGGGTTCCGATCGAACCGTCGACTTGAGCGGTTGTCCGTTTTGCTGCGCGCGCTAAGTTCGATTTTAATACTCGTGATTTAGTGACGTCAGTTATTGTTTGTTTCGATCCGGCACACCTGCGCTTCACAGGTGCGCTGCACCTGCGTTCTTTTTCTTGGAACTGAGTGAGACCTTTCCTTGTATTTATTTATTGCTTTATCTATTTATTGGTATATTTATTTATTTACTCTTTTGTTTATCTATTTATTTACGTATTTCTTTAATTCTTCAGTGATTTATTTTTAAATTTATTTTCTTTTTATTGTTTTCAGTCTCTAAGAGACTGATCTCTTGTTCAGCGGCCATACCGGGGCCTGAGGAGGGGAGTGGGGCGGAGGAAGACATGTGAAACCTCCCTGCCAGAGGGGCAGGGGGGCGCGCCTTAATGAATTTAACGGACTATCCCGAGTCCGGATCAAAGGGAGCTGTTTAAAACTAAACAAAATAGAAAAACAACGCAAATAAGTACCTGAGCCAGACAGGGGAAAAATAACATAAGACTACTTAAATAAACAAACAATAAAAAGAAAATAAATTTAAAAATAAATCACTGAAGAATTAAAGAAATACGCAAATAAATAGATAAACAAAAGAGTAAATAAATAAATATACCAAGAAATAAATAAAGCAATAAATAAATACAAGGAAAGGTCTCACTCAGTTCCAAGAAAAAGAACGCAGGTGCAGCGCACCTGTGAAACGCAGGTGTGCCGGATCGAAACAAACAATAACTGACGTCACTAAATCACGAGTATTAAAATCGAACTTAGCGCGCGCAGCAAAACGGAAAACCGTTCGAGTCGACGGTCCGATCAGAACTCCCTACATTTTTACTGTATTTCTAAAATGTGAGCATTAGAACTAACTAGGGGAATTTGCGTTCATGTTAGTCATGTAAGTAGATGTCAAACATGTTAAAGCAAAATCGCCAGCACACACACCAGAACTCGTATTTTGTCTCTTTGCACGTATGAACAAGCGTTGCGGACGGCAACCACGGCAGCTGCGACGCTATGCTTTAAGTTTTTTCAAGTAACAGTCGTTGCGTTTCTTAAAATATTAACTGCCTACATATTGATAGGTGAAGTCAAGCCAACACTTTAGTTCTTCACTATCGAAAGCAGATAAATTTTCGTGAACTCTCGCTCACGAATTGTGGATCCCCATTTATTTGATACGCCCACGTAGACCCTCGTTGAGTCTCTCGTGGACCCCTGGGGATTCACCTGGACCACTTTGAGAACTAATGGTATGACGTGGCTGACGACGCAAGTACTAGGTTCATCCAGATGTTTAGTTTTTTTTAAGTTAAAATTATCTCGCGTGATTCATATAATATATTGTACCCCAGTGTCACTACTCGGTGAAGTCCTGTGCATCTGTTGGCGGACTGGGTACAGATTACTGCGTCTGCGTGCCATCAGACGAGCGCGGCCGAATGATGCCCTCACAGCTGGAGCGCCTGGTCCGCCACCACAAGGATAGAGGACATGTGAGAATTTTAATATCAGTTGCGATTATTATACGAGTACTTGTCTATGGTCAAACTTCGACTATAGAGAATATAATACATTTCCCAATTTTCTAATTGATATTTGATAGATTATTAATTAATATATTAATTTTTTTATTCGTACAATTTCATTATAAATAGATTATAATAGAATGAATGATAAGTTAGTGAAATCGACCCTTGCATGCAGGTCCCATTCTTCGTGAACGCGACATCTGGCACCACGGTGCTGGGCGCCTTTGACCCACTGGTGGAGATAGCTGACATCTGCCAGAAATACGATATGTGGCTTCACGTCGATGTAAGTCAACTGAAACTATAACAGACTTATGATGTTCATGAAGACGTCACCAAGAGAGATGTCGCGATGAGTGTTCTTATTTTTTTAAATATATTTGGTAACTAATTTTTAGTAAATAATTACTGCGATTGTAGAGTAGGTAACGATATTACAAGTTTATTACGATTATTTTAATTAACTAACAAGATGGTGTCCGTCTTGTTACAACTTTCCAGGGAGTTTTTATGAAAAATCAGAATCCATGCTTCGTGGTATTAATATCCCATTCACTTCACTTAAGCACAACAACCAAACTATATTATGTAAAAGACATTCAATATAACAAAATATATAACAAGATATAATATATATAACAAGATTATGAATAAAATATAAAATCTACTACATGACATTCCAAGATTTCGCCAAAAACTCCCAACCGATCTTATGAACAGCAACACTATGTTAACTACGAATTGAACAACAAATTATTGATGATAAAATTATTCCGCGCGCCCGTAATTGTTATTGGCAATGATATCGTAATAATGTGTAAACAAGCAAGCACTATAAATCTACCATTTCACGTAACTGCCACTCAAAGTCACAATAGTAAGAACGAAAATTAATTTTACTATCGTATTACTGTTACAAAATACAATGCAACGATTATTATTAAATAACACAACAACGTATTTCGAGATTAATATATAGTTCTTATTGAAAAGTATATACAACAAGTAACAGATTTGCTCCTCCTAAAATGTTTACTCCTTCCTCCTACTACTACTTCCTTCTAAAATGTCAACATAATATATACATAAGATTTGGGACAGATTTGTGACTAGAATGGATTAAGAATGAGGATATCAGAGAAAGTTTGAAAATACAAGCCAGGTCACAAAAAAAAAAAAAAAAAAAAGCCATTGTTTTTGGATTGTACTGTGCTTACCATCCGTAGTCCGGTGAAGCTGTTAAGACCTTGGTAGGTCAATATACCATCAGGTACAGTGCAGTCATTTTGCTGTGCTAAAATAAAAAAAAAATTTAAAAAAAAACTACCACCGGTTCCGACAAATAACTCCCTCATCGAGGAGAACCGGCAAGAAACTCGATCTGCTATATCTTTTCGTGATTACATATTTCTTACAAACATATATATTACATAGTAAGCACTAAAGTCTAGAGAGGGACGGATTATAAATGTAAGAACACACAATGAAGATGTTGAATGAAGAAGACGAAAGTTCCCACACATTGCTAAGACTGGAACCTACATCGAACGATCTATATCATATTTGAAATTAAATAACAGCACATCATCAGAATTTTCGATGTTCCAACAAGAGTTGGAGTCATCTACTGCTGAATTTATCCAAGTTTTAGGATTAAACGTCACGTTTGGGCAAATCTAAAAGGCCCGCAACGCACTTGCGACGCCCCTGGTGTTGCTAGTTTCCACGAACGGCGGTGATCACTTACCATCAGGTGACGAGCCTGTTCGTTTGCCCACTATAGTATAAAAAAATATCTAATCAGAGGTGGACTTTTCGCCCTAAATGGACCGATAGTTATTTTTTAGTGGAGATTTTGCACCAAACAGCGAAATAGGTAAAGGCCCGTATGATTGAACTTCCTAAATATTTCCCTGTGTTAATAAAACAAAACAAAACATTCCGAATGAACTTCTATATTGTTTCGGGGAATATAAATTGAAATTCATTTGAAACGATTGTTTAGTGTTTCATACCGGAACAAATACAATATTCATCAATGCGTTCAGTTTTTCCACATAACGGACAGGATATTTCAAATTCATGAGAGTTCTCAATTATTAGCTTTTATACATATATTTCGCAAACAATTGAAACACAAAAGTAAATATTTAACATCGAAACACAAACATCTGTTAGTAGTGGCTTTTCGTTATTATAAAGTAATTATTTATTACTATTTCCTACTAAGAGTGAACCAATGATTGCTTGATTGATAGCGTGTTCGGTACAACACGTTTGTGTCACCTGATGTTAGGTGATCACTACCGTCCACAGGCACTTGCAACACCAGGGGAGCCGAAACTGTGTTACCAGCCTGTTTTTGGGGAGGAAGTAGATGGGGAAGGGGAGGTGGGTATCCGGCACTCTCACTGACCGAACAAAACGCAACAATGCAAGCACTGTTACTTCACGTCGATTTTTTTTTGAGCGGATGGCACAACCCTAGGTGATCCGATCCATTCATGCTGAAACCAGTAATAGCTTCAGCGCGCCTCTACCACCTTGTGAAATCCTAAAAATAATCCCTTTCTCCCATTTCCAGAACCGAAGCACGCACGGTAGGCTGCGGAACCGCAGTTTTACGGTAAATTGTATCTAGGTAGTAGGTATGAACTAAGAAGTTCGTAAAGCTCGTGAATGCGTGATGAGAGCGTTACGAAAACGTGTGATCGGGCGAGGCGAACGGGAGTTGAGAGAAAGATATAAATTAGTGAAGATAGAAAGAGAGAGAGAGAATTACGTTTCGTGTTACCAATGAAAATCCATAATAATTTAAATATTTGTAGAAAATTAATATATATATATATACATATAGATGATGCTGATGAAGTTTTACTTCAGTCGTGTGGTCTAAAGCACGCTCGTTTTTTTAGTTGGTAGGAGTCTTCGACACTATCCACGCTCCCCTGAGCCTCTGGGTGTCCCATTTGGCTTTCTCTCCACGTTAAAGAAGAAAGGTACGATTAAAGTACATCCATTGCGTATCTCACTCGCATAGGCATTATAACATTTATATGTATCGAGGAAAAAAATATAGTAAATATATTTAATGAGCTACGAACGTCACGCTTCCTTGACACAGTCACTGGCACCCCCTACCACATAAGCGCGAACGTATTTCATGGTGGTCCCCTAATGATGGCAACGAAAAACTCGCGGGTACAACTAGTAACATACATAGTAACTACTGAACATTTCAACATCAAAGACCGTATCACACACAAAGCGCTTCTCAACTCTGAAGCAGACTCAAAGAGTTATCATTTGAAATCATACATGAGTTTAATAAAGTTAATTATTAAAATTCAGCAGACAGCCCGAGGCCGCGAAGACATGGTGCGGCCGCTCATAAACGTCAAAACTGTACCTTAGTTTCACTTTGCTTTAATAACAAGTAGTGTTTAATTAAAAAAAACAATGGCTCTAAAAGTATACATATCTGGGGAACTACTATTGACCTGCGTCCGTGCTATTGACTATACCGGGGGAGTTACTAATGACCTCCAACATCATTGGTTGAAGTTGTCGGCTGTATCTTGATTATTATTTGTTGTCATCTTTGGTTAAAGAGCATGCCTTAAAAAGGCGACCGACGACTAGACACTGGGCAACCTCGCTCAGACATTTGGGCCAGTTCTTATTCGATTGTTCCTGGTGGATTGATCGATTAAGCCATAATCATGACGTCATACTTCTACATCTTATCTCTGCACCGACATGTCCTTAAATGTATAACTTCCTAATTTTAACTCCAAAAATATATTTCATGCGGAATATTATACATGTTTATAAAAATATAGGAAAATATAGTTTCTAAGTAGTACTATTATTTTTTTTTAAAGAATTTTCCTAATATTTTGTGTTCATGGAGCAGAAAGAACTCGTCAACATTATTGTAAAAAAACGAGCGGATTTATGTACTTTATGGTACACCAGACGGCCTTATTGCTATTAGCAATTTCTTCCAGGCAACCTTTGGATGGATTTGTTCAATGGAGTCAAGTCAGGGGTATTCTGGTGTACAAGAAAACAACAACTAGTTACTACCATCTCAGTTAGTGGCACGTAACTGTAACATGCTTATAACATATAAATAATATATAAACTACATGAATATACCTAAACAAAAACAAGATTATATTTATACAGGTATATATATATATATACTAGCGGACCTGGCGGACGTTGTCCTGCTTTGATATTTAAAAAAAATCTAAAAGTCAACCGCAACGCCACCTACCGGGTCCAATTGTGAATCTAAACCATTCTCGGATCCACTGGAACACCCACACAAAGTTTTATTAAAATCGGTCCAGCCGTTTACGAGGAGTTCAGTGACATACACACGCACAGAATAAATTTATATATAAAGATATATATGTATAAACATATACACATAAGCGAATTTTGTTTATTTATTTTTTATTATATATTTTATTATTGATATATTATCACGCTAATATCAATACGAGCTGAGCACCAATGAGGAATGTTTGAAAATATTTTTTTTCCTTTTTGTGATCTTCCGTTGCCTATTGTTGTTGTATATTCCACGCGGACGAAGTCGCGGGTAAAAGTTAGTAACATTATAAAGCCGAAAGTATTAGAATGATGTTAGTATGTGCGCTAATGAGTCTCTTGGTATTATCTACTTACATATGACATTTTTTTAAAGTGAGTATTTCTGCCTAAATCTTCAAAACTGATGATTAATATATCGCTTGTCGCTTTTTTAAATTTGCTTTAATAGAAACTTCGATAAAACGAATTTATCCATTCTTTCCGCCCTACAACAAATACTCCAGGCGTGACGCGACGACCCCTTCAAGTTGATTCGCCGATCGTTACACTCGACAGGAGCCGCAATACCTGGAGGCTCGGGGGTTAAGCCCCCCGGAGACGACCGGGTCACGGATTCGATACTCCGCAAACACTCAACACTGCTGTTTGCTGATCGAGGCGAACGCGATTTTCATAAAGTCCAATTTACTGATACAAAATGAGATGACGACAATATAATTATTTTGGGTGAACATCGATATTCAGTCGACGAAAGAGATAGTAAGGGTTGCCCTCTTACTGAAACCTCTTTTACGTCGTGTCAATTGTTTTATTATAGCACGACAAAGTGACTGCACTATGTCTGATATCTAAAAACAATGGCAACCATCGAGAGACAGACTATCCTTGCCCGGTCACCGCTATGCCTGCGGTAAAAAACGCTTGAAGGACCCCATGTCATAGGAAAAAGAAACAATGATAAAGTTACAAAAGTGCGCCGTCATTACAGATGACATCATGTCATGTCCAATACCTAGCTACATGCGCGTTTAATCCGCGTGGAAATTGATATACAAAAAAGTGACTTATAAAGTCATGTCAAGTGAATGTGTTAGGTATAATTACATATCTACTTTCCTCTCGTACTTAAGTCGCGTCGTTATAAAAATTACAATAACTTTTGACTACAAAATAGATTTTAGATACAAGCACTTTAAAATAGGCGGCGCGACGGAAGTGAACACTTAGGAACTGGATTAATGTGTCTTATTCATCTTATAACTTGACTAACTGTGCCTGATGGTAAGCATAGTACAATCTAAAAACAATGGCGACCACCGAGTGACACACTATACATCGCCGGTCGCCGCTGTCATGCCGGCCTGTGAAAAGCTGGATATGTACAGGCTTATCCCGAAACGCGACCCACAGAAGCGAATCACTATGACGGGTTTCTTCGCCACATACATGGTGATTGCGAGGATAAAAAAACCTCTGTAATTCATTCGAACGACACGACTGTATCTCGAAAATACCGATTGATATCGTGATGTTCTAGTTTTAACGGCACGACTCGTACAAATTCTATTAAGAGTTTGAGAGACATTATATACTAAGATGTCTCAGTAAGAACTATAAATTGTTGTTACGCATATTCTCTTACTTATTGAACTAGCAATGCCCGCGACTTCGTTCGCGTGGAACCAGATGTACAACACAATGACTAATAAAGTCATCTGAATGCATTAAGTCTAAAAAAAGTTCGCGGTCCTCGACCGAACCGATTCTAACCAATAAAGACTAAATGTTACTCGACGATATGCTTTATGATTTTCAAAAAGTTTTATAGTGAACGTAGTATTTTTTTTTTCATGTCATAGGAGGCAAACGAACAGGTGGGTCACCTGATGTTAAGTGATCACCACCGTCCATAGACACTTGTGACACCAGAGGAGTCGAAAGTGCGTTGCCGGCCTGTGTTTGGGGAAAAGTATGGGAGGGGGAGAGGGGGGGGGGTGGGCCTCCGTCGCACTCACTGACCGAACGAAACGCAACAATGCAAACACTGTTACTTCACGTCGGTTTTCTATATGTCGGTTTTGTATATTTCTAACCTAACCTACAAAGCAGTGTTAGCAGTGATGATGCGAGTTCAAACAAACAGGCAGACATTTATAAAAATGTTTGAAATGTATTTTATTACGTAATTCTAGATACCTGCAACATTGTTTTCTTACAAAAATCTAATCAAGTAAATAAACACGTTAGATTTACGGTCTTATTATATGTATAGATCGATGATATCATGTTAAACGGAAGGAGTAGTATTTTGCATTTCATTTCAACTTGAAGGCATCTCGCAGTACTTCTCTGAAAACCTAATTACATATTTCGCAAAACCAAAGCGTCTGCAGAAATGCCCAAATGTTGGTTTCTAAAGTACAATTATATATCAGTGATAACAAAGTTTAAGTGAAACAACTACAGCTCTGCCTCGTTGTATATAATAGCATAACCTTCCAATAAGTAATTCTACAGAGCAAGACACGCGTTTACCAAAGACCCCACGCCCGCGTAACTACAGATCACGCCGCCGTGGTCTGGGGGTAAATTTCGCTCCCGCACACCAGACTAGACCCCCCTCGGCAGCAGCTGAAGCCTAGGTCCGTTCCCTGGGCGTGGAGCCCTTGAGTACGCTGTCCGCGCGATACAGTGACACAAAATCTTACATCACCGCGACAACATTACACATGTCACCTCCACACACGTGCACGCATACACGCTTACACATGCAAGTGGAAGGGTTTTGTATTTTTTCCCTTATCAAACTGAAATAGTTTAGAAAATGATCCGATACGAAATATATATAAGAGTTGTTGAGGTATGTATGCTTGGTACACATATATGTTTCAACAACTCATATATGTATGAATAGTTAGCTTACCTTAGATAGGTTGCGAATTGCATGTTATAGGCAACAAGCCCAAGCCGAGGTGTGCCGTGCACCCTTGAGCTAGTTGTTAAATAAAATCGGCTGAGTGCCTTAAGCGCTCGCCTTAGTAGTCTGGTGAAGCTGTTAAGACTTTGCTAGGTCAATAGCGTAGTCAGTTCGGAAAAAAAAAGTTTACCAAAGTCTGCTATCGAGAGCAGTTCCTTTAACTCCTGGACTGGTTAAAACCATAAAGAGATCTCATGAGGGGGAGGATAAAGTTCAATAAACTGCTGGCAGCAAGTGCTTAAAAATACCTGATTTATCATACAAAACTTTGGAATAATAACAAATTATGTATTGTAACATCATAATTTTTATGTCAAACTAGTGTCTCCGCGCGACTTCGTCCGCGTGGAATATTTACTTTGGGCTAACGCTAACTTTATCTCGCGACTTCGTTTACGTAGAAGGTGAAAATATTTTTAAATAATATGGTACGTTAACCCAGATTTTGATACATTCTTCATTGCTGCTCCGCTCCTACTGGTCTTAGCGTGATGACATATAGCCTTCCTCGATAAATTAGCTAACACTGAAAGTATTT
This sequence comes from Antheraea pernyi, assembly GCA_015888305.1. Classification (NCBI taxonomy): domain Eukaryota; kingdom Metazoa; phylum Arthropoda; class Insecta; order Lepidoptera; family Saturniidae; genus Antheraea; species Antheraea pernyi. Next base: position 683,034 of record MU158817.1, read on the forward strand.
TTCAAATCAGACCAGCCGTTCCCGAGATTAGCGTTTTTTTTTTTTCGAACTGACTACGCTATTGACCAAGCAAGGTCTTAACAGCTTCACCGGACTACTAAGGCGAGCGCTTAAGGCACTCAGCCGATTTTACTTTGACAACTAGCTCAAGGGTGCATGATTAGCGCGTTCAACCAAACAAACCCTTTAACTTTATAATAACAAGTATAATATAGACGTTTTTTTAAATTAATTTTTAATTTGCACGAACAGTTCTTTACTAAACTACAAAAATTACAATTTACGATGTCATGAGATAAAAAAAAAACATGTTCCGCCATTTTGAGATCCGGGTCTTAAAGAATCAGCCGAGGGTTTAAATAGTACTTGCAAAACTGACGATCGTCTTCAGCGACCAGCATTGATCAAGGTCTATGTCGGAGACTAAAATGATATAAATGAGAACTAAACTACCCCATCATAATAATATCGTCAGAATGAACTCACTTAACCACCCATAATAATAATATCGTCATAAACCTCCCATAATAATAATTTCTTCACATTTCAATATAAAACAATTAATTCAGACTATCACCCCGCCATAATAATATTGTGACTCAACACCAAATAATAATCAATTCAGACTATTTGGTACAGTAGATAACTAATTAATTAGTTACAATTAATAACTAATTCGTTTGCACAAATTAATTATTCAGTGTCTAGGTTAAGCGACTCGCACAGTACGTGTGTACCGCACGACGCCAGAGCCAAGATTGACTTAACAGCTTTTTTTTTTTTCTCGAACTGACTACGCTATTGGCCTTTTTGGAGGCCTCTACAGCTTCACCGGACTACTAAGGCGAGCGCTTAAGGCACTCAGCCGATTTTATTCGGGTAACTAGCTCAAGGGTGCACGGCACACCTCGGCTTGGCCGTTACCTGTTGCATGCAATTCGCGATCTATCTTAGCTAACCTAAGTTAAGCTAAACTATTCATACAGATATGAGTTATTGAAACATGCATGTGTACCAGGCATGCGTGTCTCAATAACTCTTATGTTTTTTTTGTGTCGGAAAATTTTTTGAACTATTTCAGTTCGATACGGGTAAAAACAAAAAGAAAAAACCCATCCACTTTTTATGTGTAAGCGTGTGAGCGTGCACGTGTGTGGAGGTGATATGTGTAGTGTTGTTGCAGTGATGTATTGGTGCGTCACTGTATCGCGCGACTTAACAGCGGTCGCTCCGCTCCTTTTATACCAAAACAAGTCGAGTAGTAGGAGAGAGGCGTGACCGAATGTGGGTAGGCGCCGATATCTACGTCTCCCAAGTCACAGTAGCCTGTAATACTTACTTACCAGGAAGCTTATAACGTTAAAAACAAATTCCAAACTCATATAAAGCGTTCAATTATTCACGTGAAAGGAAGTGAATCAATCTCTAAACTCAATATGAACGAGGATGTAACAAAACTATATTTCCAACTTCACTCAGGAAACAATAAAAATTCCGACTAATCTATCGAGTTTAGTGAATTATTCATCTCAAAGGGAGGAGAGAATGCCTTTCAACTTTCAAACTTTAATCTGTTGAAATTTTAAAAGCGCTCTTTCTGAGCCGCTCTGCGGAGTTCCGTAGGTTAATAATAATGTTTCTTTTGAAACACGATGAATGTGAATCGTGTACGATGCGCGCACACACCGACACCTGAAAGTGGCACCATGAAGTTGCTTGGTCATTACCTGTCAAGCCTTGCACTGCTCAACAGACACACAAATGAAGGAATTTTGAACCGCTTTGTTACCTGCGATGAAAAATGGATTCTGTTTGATAACCGCAAGCGCTCAGCAAGTTGGTTGGATCCTGGTTCAGCACCTAAACAATGCCCTAAACGAAAACTTACCCCTAGAAAAGTGATGGTCACTGTTTGGTGGTCTAGCGCCGGTGTGATTCATCACAGCTTCTTACCAAACAGGGTGAGCATTACTGCAGATGTGTACTGTGAAGAACTGAACACAATGATGGAGAAGCTGGCACATCTCCAACCAGCATTGGTCAATCGCTCGTCTCCGCTGCTCCCGCACGACAACGCGCGACCTCATACTGCACAGCAGAAGGTCTCCAAGTTGCAAGAACTGGGGTTGGAAGTTCTCCGTCGTCAGCCCTACTCACCAGACCTTGCGCCTACAGACTACTACTTTTTCCAGAATTTGGATAACTCCTTGGCGGGAAAAAAATTCAATACCCGAGAGGCAGTACAAAATGCCTTTGAAGAATTTGTTGCCTCCCGTCCAGCTGACTTCTTTAAGAAGGGCATCAATAAACTGCCACTGCGTTGACAAAGATGCATTGATTGCATGGGTGATTACTTCGATTAATACAAACAAAATACATGAAAAAAATTCGTTTAAATTTTATCATACAAAATGGCAATTTCATAGGTAAATACCTAATATATGAATCTACAACACGTGTTTTATATTACTGGTGATAAACAAATATACTGCGTCATACATATACAATATAGTAACATAAGAATACATGTGTGATTGACAATCTTTTTGTGGGATGAAAAGCGTTATGGGTAAACACTGTGTCGGGTACTGCTGAAAACACCGGTTCTCCTCCGATCACCGAAGTTAAGCAACGTCGGGCGCGGTCAGTACTTGGATGGGTGACCGCCTGGGAACGTCGCGTGATATTAGCTTTCTGTTTTTTTTTTTTCATAGTAGCACAGCAAAATGACTGCACTGTGCCTGATGGGAAGCACAGTACAATCCAAAAACAATGGCGATCACCGAAGTACACACTATCCATCGCCGGTCGCCGCTGTCATGCCGGCCTGCGAAAAGCTGGATATGCACAGGCTGATCCCGAAACACGACCTGCAAAAGCGAATCACTATGACGGGCTTTTTCGCCATATACATCAGTGGCGGTTATAGTTTTAATGTTTCCCTGTATTACAACAGTCTCACTTCTATGGTGTGTTTCTACGACGCGTCCTGCTTTTGTTATTTTGACGTCCATTATTAGTGAACCGCTAGAACCCTAATTCCTATTATTTGACATTCACAGAATTTATTCCACAGGAGCCGCTCGTCTATTTTCGAAACGCGCCGAACCTGAAGCGGGAATTCACGGCGACATAAAACTAACATAATATCTCCGAGTAAAATTTTTCCCTATCTTTTTCGTGATTCTTTTTTACACATAACTCAGTTGATTCTTTTTTACACATAACTCAGTGACTTTTTATTCTTACGAAAGGACGCGACTGCCTAATGGACTGCGGACAGTGAAACAAAATATATCAATTAAAAATACCGGACGTGACGTTGAAATTTTATTAATTCTAACATAGAACGTACTATAATTTTGTTATTTTATAGCTTGTTAGTTTAAGATACAACTATTTCAATATATCAAACACTTTTTTATACAAAATTAATTACAAAAAAAAACAGGTGTCTCGTTTTGTAGGTGGTAGAGCCACGCTGAAGCTATTACTGGTTTCAGTATGAATGGGTCGGCTCGCCCGCGGTACTACCACCCTGTCATAGAAACACCGACGTGAAGTCTGTGTTTCAACCTGCATCAACCGCCAGCACCTGCATCAACCGCCAGCTCCTGAAGTATCTAGAAGATAACCAGCTCATTAATGATCGCCAATACGGTTTCCGTCAAGGCCGCTCAGCTGGTGATCTTCTAGCCTTTCTGACTCACAGATGGGCGGAAGCAGTTGAAAATAAGGGGGAGGCCCTAGCCGTTAGTTTGGATGTTGCTAAGGCCTTCGATCGAGTGTGGCACAATGCGCTCCTCACGAAGCTGACTTCGTATGGCCTCCCCGAGAAACTACGCAATTGGGTGTCTAGTTTTCTCACGGATCGGAGCATAAAAGTAGTCGTTGACGGAGCATGCTCGGATCTTAGGTCTGTGAGTGCTGGTGTCCCGCAAGGCTGTGTTCTATCCCCCACCCTATTTCTCCTGCATATCAATGATTTGTTGCAAATCAGTAACATTCATTGCTATGCAGATGACAGTACTGTGGATTCTTTTTATACCAGTCGTGCAGGTGTTTCTCGAGAACGCGTTTATGAGAGCCGTGATAGACTTGTGTATGAGATAGAGACGTCTCTCGAGTGTGTCTCAGACTGGGGAAAACGAAATCTGGTCGAGTTCAACCCCACTAAAACGCAAGTCTGTATCTTCACCGCAAAAAAGACCCTCTTTGACGCAGTTCCTATCTTTCAGGGAGTCCCCTTAGTCGCCAAGCCTAAAATCAGTATCCTGGGTGTCGATATATCAAGCAACGTTCAGTTTGGTGGTCATTTGGAAGGCAGAGCAAAACTGGCCTCAAAAAAATTAGGTGTTCTTAACAGAGCAGGACGGTATTTCACACCGGATCACCGCCTTCAGCTTTATAAGGCGCAAGTCCGTCCACACATGGAATATTGTTCCCACCTCTGGGCCGGAGCACCTCAATGTCACCTACTTCCTTTTGACCGAATCCAACGTCGAGCGGCTCGAATCATCGGCAACCAGGTGCTCTCCTTAAGGCTAGACACTCTGGCGCTTCGTAGGGACGTTGCGTCGCTTTGCGCCCTCTATAAGATCTACCACGGAGAATGCTCTGAAGAACTGTTTGGATTGATACCTGCTGCTGAGTTCCGTTACAGAACGACTCGTCAGGGACTGAAATTCCATCAGTGTCATCTCGATGGTTGGAAGTCGTGCACTGTGCGCTTCTCACGTGCGTTTTTTCCGCGCACGACAGTTCTCTGGAATGAACTCCCAGCGGCAGCGTTTCCAGAACAATACAATCTGCCTTTTTTCAAAAAACGAGCCTATTCCTTTCTCAAAGGCCGGCAACGCATCTGAGATTCTTCTCGTGTCGCAGGTGTCCATGGACGGTGGTGATCACTTACCATCAGGTGACCCGCATGTTCGTTTGCTGCCAATAGTATAAAAAAAAAAAAAGTAACAATGCTTGCATTGTTGAGTTTTGTTCGGTCAGTGAGAGCGCCGGAGCCACACATCACCTCGCCTTCCTTGTTCCCCTCTTTCCCCCAAATACAGGCTGGCAACGCATTTGTGACTCTCCTGGTGTTGCTAGTGTCTACGGACGACGGTGATCACTTAACATCAGGTGACCCACCTGTGCGTTTACCTCCTATGATATATATAAAAAAAACACAAGATAAAAGTGTAATTGTTGTATTACAGGACAACACTTTAATTTAAAAAAAGTACAACAAAAAGTCAACGTCACGCGGTGTTCCCAGCCGGTCACCCATCCGAGTACTGGCCGCAGTCGACGTTGCTTAACTTCGGCGATCGGACAAGAACCGGTATTTCCAACACTCTACCCGACACAGTGTTTGCACATTTCGTTAGACAAAAAGTTTGCCGATCAGAATTTCAAAGTTTCACTTCAATATAGACCAACGAAGCGGGCGAGTAACGACGGAGAAAATGACCATGTCTCATAGACGAGGCATGTATTACAAGTAATTCGACACTAGACTCACTCAAGGGTGAAATAACATACTGAAACCTATAAAAACATTGTGTATTATACCGAATGACATGTGTTATAGTCGAAGGGATTGAACCTAGCGCTTCATTGATATCCTTGGACCGTTTTAAAATAACATACATTTTAAAGAATACACTTTATTATGAATTTGACTCATAAAATAAAAACATAATTTTTACATTTAAGTACAGCCTGTATAAAAACTCCATGTTACAGGTGAACAATGGATGAGTCACCGAAGCGCGGGAAAAAGGATACAAACAACGACACGTCATCGCTCCGGTTATCGTTAACAGTTAAGATGGTTTTAAAAATAGCAAGTCGTCTCGTATCTTGTTAAATCTTTCGAATAATGACGTCAGCTTTCGAGAGCTTTCCACCCTACGTTATGCAAAGTATACTTATAAGCGCCTCACGTCGCGTCGGAGCACAGTTCTATTCAAGTCACTCGATCAAGCAAATACAAAGAAAAACAACAGGAAGAAATCTACAAGCGAACTGTAAGTACAGAAGTATAAGCGATGATGGCTAGATTAAAAAAAAACAAAGTGCGTCATAAAGAAACACGATTTTTTTTGTTTTTTTTTTCTATGTCATACGAGGCAAACGGACAGGTGGGTAACCTAACGTTACGTGATCACCACCGTCCATAGACACTTGCAACACCAGGGGAGTTGCACGTGCGTTGCCACCCTGTGTAGGAGGGGGAAGGAAGGGAAGGGAAAGGGGAGAAGAGGAAGGCGAAGGGAGATGGGCCTCCGGTGCTCTCACTGACCGAACGAATCGCAGCAATGCAAGCATTTTTACTTCACGTCGGTTTTTTGTGAGAGGGGTGGGTGGTAGTACCCCGGGTGAGCCTCTACCGTCTACACGTGACTCTACCACTAAGACCGATAGAAGTGAAACTTTCATATCACAGAAAAAAGAAATATAACAAAAAGCCGATGTGAGGCGGCGTGACCATGCGGTCACCCATCCAAGTACTGACCGCGCTCGACGTTGTTTAACTTCGGTGATCGGACGAGAACCGGTGTTTCCAACACTCCATCCGACACAGAGTTTACCTTCACCACATTGCGAAAAGGTTGCGAATCATAATTTCAAAGCAGTTACATAAAAAAAAAAGTTTCACTTAAAAAAATAGGCCACAATACAATAAAACGGTAGCGGAGTCGTGGTCTGCAACTAGTCCCTACGCTATACTATAATATTAATTTATTAAGTACACGCCAACAACTTGTACATGGATTAATATTCACGACGCGGCGTATTACCACGAACTTGGACCGTTGCTAGTGTTGGGAATTGAAATTATCGATAAAATACATTACGTTAACTTCGCCTCCATTATCAGTCTACAAGAGACCCACTGTACAATTATCGGCTTCTTCCCGAAGGAAGGTATGGGCATGAAAACCACGCCAGCCCACGACGTAGTGGCGACTTCAAACACTGATAAATCCACAGTTCTATGTTTTACCCACATACAATGGTACTGCGAGAACATTCCTGTTCCGTTGTTCATGTTTCCTCACGATGTATTAATTCACCGTCACCCTATAATGTTAACAATTATCTCTCCGTCCGTGTCCAGACGTGACCAGTGTAGTGTCAATCATCTCACCGGTACTCGAGCCACGACGACAGTTATTCACTACTGGATACGCATGAGCTGTTCCCGAAACGCGACGCGCAGAACGATTCACTATTACGGGCTTTTTCGCTACATGCATGGTGGTCGCGACTCCGTCGGCCTTTAAAACCCTACCCCGCCCCGCAAATTAACTTGCAGGAAGTGTACCTCTCATTCCCCCGCACGTACTTCACGTGCTGCTAAAAACTAACACGGAGTTCATGGTGGAACCTTAATCTATCGTGTAGTGGATTTTATATTTTATTCAAAATCTTGTGTTATTTCCCTCTATATTGTGTAAAAAATTGGTGATGTTTTACGTGATATTGTTCTGTTATTGTTCACAAGTGGATGGGATATAATAACACGAAGCATGAATTCTGAGATGCCACAAGCACTCCCTGGAATGTTCTAACAAGACGGCCGCAATCTTGTTCTTAGAACGTTAAAATGATTACAGGACATTAGTGGGGTCATAAAAGTTTATCTAAATTTAACTAACTACATTTTAACAAGGAATGATGATTAATCAATTCGATATCGAATTATCGAGAATGCCACAACACTATTCAATACAATCGATATATGGTTCTGATATGTAAAGGAAACACGGGACTATGGTGTCTACATTTATATGGTAACCGTGATGACAATCTATCTATAAATGAAATTTAAAAATTTCAATAATATTAGAATGTCTGTTCATATGTCCGAATTAATATACGAAATGAATTAATTAATTGTAACGAGGATTGTACTGGAACATAGACCACTTCTGATAGTATTATTTCCGCAACATATCACTAGTTTGATATGTTTATGAATAGTTTAGATTTGAGTTTGATGGTGGTAGAGCCACGTTGAAACTATTATTGGTTTCAGCATGAATGGGTCGGCTCGCCCGGGGTAGTACCACCCTCTCATAGAAAACCGACGTGAAGTAACAGTGCTTGCATTGTTGCGTTTCGTTCGGTCAGTGAGAGCGCCGGAGACCCATCTCCCCTCCCCTCTCCTCTCTCCTCTCCTTTTCCCTCCCCTAACCCTTCCCCCCGAAAGATGGCAACGCACTTACGACTCCTCTGGGGTTGTTAGTGTGCATGGATGGTGGTGATCACTTAACAGCAGGTGACCCACCTGTTCGTTTGCCACCTATGACATCTAGACTTTAAACAATAATGAAACAATTTAACATAGACGTAGTTACTGTGACATAAAACAAGTTTTTACACTTATTGACCAGCTATGCCCGCGTCTCCGTTCGTGTGGAACCTTATGTAAAAAAAAATACTACTAAAATTATCTTGCGTCTACGTACTTCAAAGTAATCTACGTATTTAAGTCGCGTCGTCAATAAAATTACAATAACTTTTGATAGAGTGGACCGATTTTAATGAAACAAGACTAAGTTACTCTCGAGGATATGCTTTGTGATTTTGATGAGGTTTATCATGAACGCAGTACTTTAGCAGTGATGCGTGCACAAGCAAATAGACAAACGGACATTTCTAAAAATGATTGAAATGTATTTTATTACTTATACCGGCAACAATTTTTTTCACAAAATTCTAAAAAAAATAACAAACACCTTAGATTTACATTCTTATTATATATTTATAAAACATATGCTAAAATCGTCAGCGACAACTACATACATAGAGAAGAACTCTTTGAAATAATTCAACGTATATAAAAATTCATTATTCCCGATTCATTTATGTTAAAAAAATCAGTACCAAGAAAAAAAAAAACAAAAAAATTACCATCAACTTTCTCTCATTCCATAACTCGTGTTGACACTCGGCTTCTAATGAAATGCTAACTCGATGTTCAAATATTATAATTAGTATACAAATATTTGGCCTCTCCCGAGCCCCTCGTCCGATATTCGGCCATGTTTTCCTTCGGGCCGGGAATTTTGCATCTTTTTTTACTCTCATTTTTTAATCTTGTTTTCTTCGCTTCCCGACGTTTTAATAATAGGAAAGTTATAATTGAAAATTGGTATAATTCGAATAAACACGTCGCCCGATTTTATGAGTATCGGACATGAATTAACCATGAACGTCTCCTTTGTATTGCATTTTGTAAAGGACCGGCATGATCTAAATACTAGAAACTGTAACAAACTGGTCGTCCTATGTTTCAGATTTAGCAAAACCAATGATGGTTTCTTAGGTAATAGCGTTAGGTTTTACAATAAAGTCCCAAAACATATTACCGATTTGCCGGACTGTAAATTTAAGCGCCATGTCTAGCGGGTTTTAGCGTCGAAAGGCTATTTATTATAGAGTGGATCAATATGTGAACGATGGTGATGTCTGGAACTGACTCCTCTCTGTGGGTGCACATATAAACACAATAAAAATGGTATTATAACGTATAGTGTATTCGAACTATATACATATATGTTAAAACGATATACGATACGATGCAATATAGATCCCTCTTGGTGGGAACAATTGGCAGCACAACGGCCAGAATTTTATTTGAAATCTATTACGCATTATAGAGGAAGGCTATAGGCTATATATCATCACGCAAAGACCAATAGAAGCGGAGCACCGGTGAATAATGTTTCAAAATCGGGGTCAACGTTCGTATTATTTTTAAAACATTTTCACCTTCTACGTAAACGAAGTCGGGAGCAGAAGCTAGTTATGGCCTGAAGTCGCCGACAGTTACTAACAATTAAAAATTGTTCACTAAAATGTAATATACGAAAAAATATCAGGATGTAAAAAGCGATGATTGAATTACAGTGAAAATATTGAAGCTAGCTATCACGGAGTTCGGCAGAAATCGAGTGAAAACAAAGTCGAGAATAACAAGCCCCCGTTATTTCGAGCGAACCTTCGAGAATTCAGATGACTGTTTAACTTAACGAAGAAGAGACAAAAAAATATATATAAAAAATGGAAATAAAGGTGTTGTTTGTATTAAATACTCTGCAGGGGAGGAAAACGGTAATGAGTCGGGCGACTTTTCTTATGTTTTTCATGGAAATTAAGCATTTTCGTCGGTAGCGCGTGTTATTATTCTAATTTTGTAGTTTTGTTTATCAGGCATCGATCTATATTAAAAATTGTTCTGTTTAGAGTCGGTTACTTGAAAAATAAAATGATTTACAGTGAGAAACGAATGTTACACAATACGTATAATCAGCCAGTCGGTCAGGAAAACCAATAAACACTCTGAAGGCACTGTGGCTATTTATCCGGGCAGAGCTTCGCCTTACAGTAACTTCCACATAGGAGTGCGTGCAGATCAGTGACATCTTGCCCTTTATATGCTGAACTCCCACCAACCGGGGTGAATAATGAATAGCCGCCCAATAGCGTTCGAGGTCATTAGTAACACCCCGATAAAGTCAATAGCGCGGTATCGCAGGTCAATAGTGGTTCCCCGGGTGGCGTTGTAGTCTCTCCTCTCAGATATGTCATAGCGGTACCGGACGTAGTCATTAACACGAAGCTGATTAAGTACTTATTATCGCTACTAATCTATACTAATATTATAAAGAGGTAAATTTTGTGAGTTTGTGACGTTGTAAGGGGTAATCTCAGGAACTACTGGTCTGATTTGAAAAATTCTTTCAGTGTTATATAGCTCATTTATCGAGGAAAGTTATAGGCTATACAACATCACGCTAAGACCACTAGGAGCGGAGAACCGGTGAAGAATGTCTCAAAATCGGATTTGTTTTCCTCTTGAGAGATTCCGCTGCTTGTTAGCTAGCCCTAAGTAACTATTCCACGCGGACAGAGGCTAGTTTTTTTTTTTTTTTAAAAAAATGAAAATCGTTTCATGTGGGTTACTATTTCCCTAATTATCAGTCGTCGCTGTATGGGTGAGCTGTTGTAGCCAGTACCATGACTCGATACCAAAACTGAAGTAGTCCGGTGAAGCTGTTAAGACCTTGCTTGGTCAATAGCGTAGTCAGTTCGAAAAAAAAAAAAACAAAACTGAAGTGCGTAAAATTGAGAGCGCGTCCTTAAGCTCGCCGGTGTACAAACTAAGAAATGCAAAAAAAGCATTCATTCGGGCTTAAACGTAGAATAAATCGTGTATGTGATAGAGCTACGCTGAAGCTATTACTGGTTGCAGCATGAATACCCGGCTCGCCCGGGGTACTACCACCCGACCCACAGAAACACCCACGTTAAGTGCTTGCCATTGTTGCGTTTCGTTCGGTCAATGAAAGCGCCGGAAGAGCACCTCCCCTCCCTGTCCTCACTCCCTCTACCCCAAATACAGGCTGGGGCAACGCAAGTGCGACTCCCCTGGTGTTGGTAGTATCTATCGACGGTGGTGATCACTTAACATCAGGTGACCCATCTGTCCGTTTGCCTCTTATGATATAAAAAAATACATACTTCAAAACGCCTTATATTTAATTTCGTATAAATAATAATCTTCCTTGAAGAGCTCAAAGTGCCTTTGATCAGTTATTCAATGTTTAATTCTTTGAGCTCGCTATAACATATACAAGACGTTGAACAGTTGAACCTCTCTAATCATAAAGCACCTCAAGTGGGTGTTTGTGCGCATTGAATATTCTGTTAGAAAGGCCTCCGCAAGGGTTTTACTGTGTTAACAGACTGTACGAGCCATTTCATTTTCCACAGTTTATTTATATACAACCTTTTATCGACGGTTTCCACCGCAATTGGAGTTACTTTTGCATACATTTACACTTACGAATCAATGAGTTTTTATAAGTCACAGATAAGGCCGTGCATGGAGTATTGCTGCCACCTTCGGGACGGGTCTGCTAAATACCAGTTGGCCTTGCTGGACCCCGTCGACCACAGAGCTTGAAGACTTGTCGGTAACGAATCACGGTTAGCAGCCAAACTGCAAACACTGGAACATCGGCGTAGGGTCTCTTGCCTTGTAGTATTCTATCGGCTACACTTTGGAGAATGTGCACAAGATCTGCACCAACTAATTCCACCGTCTCCGTTTCATCTCAGGACTACCAGACGCCGTACGGGGCTCCATTCATTCGCGGTTGACATACCATTCATCCGGACGAAGTGCTTTGCATCGTCGTTTATTATGAGAACTGCGAAGGAGTGAAATACGCTCCCTGCGTCTGTTTTTCCTGAAGTGTATGATGAAGTGATCTTCAAAAGAAGAGTGAATGTGCATTTACTGGGTGAACGCGTTACATCCTAGGCCTCGTCCTCACTTTTCATCCGGTGTGACAGAGGTCAAGCGTCATACAGTTTATTATAAAAAATAAAAGTCCAACTGCAACGAAAATACCGTATACTACACATAACACACGCAACAGCACTATTTATAGCTACGTATAGATACGATGGATCGTTGACATGTCTATAGTCACTTTCTTTTTAGTATGTACTGTTCTTATCGTCAGGTACAAAGCAGTTTCTTAAGTGAACATAGACAAGAAAACGAAAGAAAACATCAACAAAAAATAAAACGTACTTCAAAAATATCTATTCAGGAAAATGTACCGGAACGTTTTTGAGCCACTAACATATATATATATATATATATATATTTTAATTTCAATCATTATTTACAATGCCACGGTAGGGAATCCCTACTAGCGGTAATTACTGTCACTCCCCACTGATAACATTATATTCTATACATACATTGACATATAAAAACTCAAGACACACAGTCTCGAATAAAACGACTCTCGGCTCAAAACCGGCCGCAAAAACTCCCGAAAATACATACGCAGTTATTGGTATAGGATAAACTTATGATATTGCAAATTCAACCTTACCGGAATGATTTAAAGTTGTTTTTACAAGGACGCAAGCGACGCGAGACTATTTGAAATGACTGCATAATCCAAAATTGACTTTATTAGTCACCGTTATGTAGATTAGGTTTCACGCGGACGAAGTCGCGGGTACAACTACTATGTGTATGAAATAAACATTTATCATATATATTAATACGTGAAGCCTAAACTTTGTATCCCTTTTTAACGGAATTGGGCGAACGGATGGACGTGAAATTTGGCATAGTTAAAGTTTATATGGAGGAGAAGTGCAGAAAGCTATTTATTTTATATAAAATGCATTAGAAGTACATTAAATTAATTAAAATATGCATTACTCACACTACTGCTTCAATTTTACACAACATATACACACATGTAAATAAAAAAGACATTTTGACATCTGTCAATAAAGGACTTTAAAAAAAGGTTGTGAAGGAGGTTGCTATGCTCGACTGTATGTATTATTTTACTCTTACGTTCCAATTACCCTTATTCATTCTACATTCAACTTTAAAAATCAATGAACTATGGTCGAATGTCGACCACTGGGCGCCCACTAGTATAATGAAATAAATCAAATTTAATTATGTAGGAAATTTCATTCATAATGATATTATATAGTTAATTCCACGGTAGGGAATATCCACTAACGTTAATTACCATCTCACCCCGCGGAAAACATCTAGAATATAATACTAATTAACGAACAACAATTACACAGAACCGGTCCGAAGTTGTACGATCCGGTTCAAACCGGTCCGAGTCAATTAAAACTGTCCGGTAACTAGCAGCGGTGCAGTGGAGCGGTCGCGTACGTCGCACACGGGGTCCGGTTCGCAACTTTCGCGTAAACAATACCCGAGAACCGCATAAACTGTGTGCCACCCACCGTACACGACGATTGAACTCGGTCGCGTTTCACAGAATACAAATACAGTACAGAAGTTTTTAGCGGATCATAAGTCTGTCATGTAGTGGATTTTATATTTGACCCGTGCAACTTCGTCTGCATCGAATCGGTTATTTAAATATATAAGACATCACATTAGAAACCTCAAAAATAACAGCATTTCTCCACTATTTAATGGATGTTATTATACATATAAACCTTCCTCTTTAATCACTCTATCTATTAAAAAAAACCGCATCGAAATCCGTTGCGTAGTTTTAAAGATTTAAGCATACATAGGGATATAGGGACAGAGAAAGCGACTTTGTTTTATACTATGTAGTGATGACTTATTAATACTGTATCCGTCTAAATAGCTTACAAATTGTACGATATCATTTTTTTATAGAAGAAATATTCGTGTAGCGGGTTATCCTTAAAAGATAGATATATGCCGTCAGAGACTTCTTTGTAGATCTATAAAAGAGGAATTTTTTTTTATGTCATAGGTAGCAAACGAACATGTGGGTCACCTGATGTTAAGTGATCACCACCGTCCATGGACACTAACAACACCAGAGGAGTCGCAAGTGCGTTGACACCCTTGGGAGGAAGGGTTAGGGGAGGGAGAGGGAGAGGAGAGAGGAGAGGGGACGGGAGGTGGCCCTCCGGCGCTCTCACTCACCGAACGAAACGCAACAATGCAAGCACTGTTATTTCACGTCGGTTTTCTATGAGAGGGTGGTACTACCCCGGGCGAGCTGACCCATTCATGCTGAAACCAGTAATAGTTTCATAGTTTCCGACCATGCATTGTTTTGTTATATCTCATAGGGATAAGGCAGCGTTTTCGACGATGTCTCCTGGGCGGTTTGACTGTTTCCGATGATATTTCCAACAATTATCGTTATATTTCAACCAATTTATACAAAACCTGGACAACTATATACCTAAGCTTTCCTCATGAATCACTTTATCTACTGGGGAAAAAGGACCGCATGAAAATCCGTTCAGTAGTTTTTAAGTTAATCGCGAACAGACAGACATACGCTGGCCGAGGACTTTATTTTATAACTAGCCGACCCGTGCCCACTTCGTTGGGCGATAATACGTAAGCGTTGAATGGTTATTTTGCGCTGAAACGCAGCGGAAGCTCTGAAAAGGGACAAAATACCCCGATTTTGCAATATTCTTCATTGCTGCTCCGCTCCTGTGGGTCTTAGCGTGATGATATATAGCCTATAACCTTCCCTGATAAATCTATACTAATATATAAAGCTGAAGAGTTTGTTTGTTTATTTGTTTGTTTGTTTGGTTGAACGCTATGATCTCAGGAACTACCAATTTGATTTGAGAAAATCCTTCGGTTTTAGATAGCTCATTTATCGAGGAAGGCTATAGGCTATATATCATCACGCTAAGACTAATAGAAGCAGAGCACCAATGAAGAGTGTTTCAAAATCAGGCACTTTTTTTGCTTTTGAGAGATTTCGATAGTATTATATACGTTGCCATGGTAACGTGGTAAGTAGTAGTAGTAATAATATTCGTCCAATAGGACAGGCGAAGGAATTAATCCATACTGCCAATTCTGAAGTTATGTGGTAAGTATCAAAGCTAACATTTTCAAAGTTTTTTTTTCCTATTCAAATAGTTCATAGGCGAAGGAATTAATCCATACTGCCAATTCTGAAGTTATGTGGTAAGTATCAACGCTAACATTTTCAAAGTTTATTTTGTTTTCCTATTCAAAAAGTTTATACTACTTTTATTTCCAATTTTTTATTTGTTCTCTATTACGTATTATAAAAATAAAGTTTGTGCATGTACAATTAAAATAACAACTTTTTGATGAATGGATATGACTACAAATGACCAAAAAAAACTTTTTTTATACTTTGTCTATATTCTTATATTTTGTCTGTTTGTTTGTTTATTCTGGGTAATCTCCAAAACGACTGGACATATTTTAACGGGAATTTTACTGCCAGATAGCCGAAATTATAGAATATTGACATATTCTATTTTATTTGTCCGTGGCTTCGTCCGCATTACTTTGGGCCGATTTTAACGGGGTATTCACTGGTAGATAACAGACCTCACAAAAAGTAATTTAGGTTTTTTATTCGCCTTCGG
>MU158817.1:699339-737772 GCA_015888305.1 Antheraea pernyi
AGTCCTCTGTCAGTTTATCTTTTCGCGATAAAGTCAAAAACGACCATTTTCATGCCATTTTTACCAGTAGATAGAATGATGATTCATGGGGAAGGTTTAGGTATAATTTGTCAAGGTTTTCATTTTATTATCCGGGCGCGACAACGTCTTCCGAGCCCGCTAGTTATCTGCATGTAAAAGCCCCGTGAAAGTCGGTCCAATCAATTAGGAGATAGTAGGATATTGCGGACGAAGTCTTGAGAAGATATATAGCAATATACAGCTTAAGATATTTTTTGTTTATTATGAAACTTGTAAATTTACTAAGATTTTACATCCGCCAGCCATGCGGCGTGACGCAAGTGGGCGAGAGAATTGTTTGTTTTAATAGAAACCAATTCATTTAAAAAAATTATTACTGTTGTATTATTGTCAAAGGCGCAATATATATGTAGTTAATCATTATCTTTATAAAGGTTCAATAGTTTTGTTATCATGGGTACTGAAAAGCACTGAAATTTTTAATTTTTGAAAATGCGTCCCTGATACACGTATTTGGGGTGTAAGTCCGAATAACGAACGAGGCAATGGCAAAAGCGGGGTGGTAGCGTTTTACAGCGCGACTGGGTCGCAAACACCATGTATAGGAAAAAGCCCGTCATAGTGATTCGCTTCTGCGGGTCGCGTTTTGGGATCAGCCTGTGCATATCCAGCTCTTCGTTGACGGCCATGACAGTGGCGACCGGCGACGGATTGTGTGTCACTCAGTGGTCACCATTGTAAGTATATATATGTAGTGATTCCTTAATTCTGCGTGATTTGAATTTTATATTCTGTAATATTGGTGGTGTTTTACGTAATATAGTTCGGTTATTGTGCACAAGTGAAGTGAATGGAAAATAATACCGCGGAGCATGGACACTGAGATGCCACTAAAACTCCCTGGAAAGTTCTAACAAGGGAGCCACCGTCTTCTTATGACATTAAAATTATCACAAGACACTCGTAACATTATTACTACCCGGCAATGGGAGTAATAATCTAATTCCTAAAAATATAAAACAATATACCGCAGAGTCTCACTAAGTATCGGATTACTGAGACTATACTGTATTTTGTAATAATATTATAGACTAGCTGTGGCCGCGACTTCGTCTACGTGGAACCCTATGTAAAAATAACGGGGATTAATATAAGCATCTGAATGTGTTAAGTCCGTTTACTTTTTTTAATGGGTCGGCTCGTCCGGGGGAGTACCAATGGGTCGGCTCGTCCGGGGTGCTACCACCATCTCATAGAAAACCGACGTGAAGTAACAGTGCTTGCATTGTTGCGTTTCGTTCGGTCAGTGAGAGAACCGGAGGCCCACCTCCCCTCCCCTCTCCTCTCCCTCCCCTAACCCTTCCCCCCAAAGGGTGGCAACGCACTTGCAACTCCTCAGGTGTTCTTAGTGTCCATGGACGGTGGTGATCACTTAACATCAGGTGACCCACATGTTCGTTTGCCACCAATGACATAAAAAAAAAACTTATCAACTTTTCTCTCGTACTTAAGTCGCGTCGTCATTAAAATTACAATAACTTTTGATAGACTAGATAGATTTGAATGAAACAAAAAGTAAATGTTACTCGAAGATATTTGTTTTTTCCTCGAACGGACTACGCTATTGTCCTAGCAAGGT
Organism: Antheraea pernyi; assembly: GCA_015888305.1. NCBI lineage: Eukaryota > Metazoa > Arthropoda > Insecta > Lepidoptera > Saturniidae > Antheraea > Antheraea pernyi. The sequence continues at coordinate 701,000 of MU158817.1, forward strand.
CTTAACAGCTTCACCGGACTACTAAGGCGAGCGCTTATATATAATATATATAAGCTTATTATATATAAGTATATAATATATCGTCCTCCAAAAGTCACCGTATTCACGGCATTCTGTAGTTTACAAAGTACACACAATATAATTATTAACTATATAATATATGCACGCCTCTTGGTTACATCTTCAAACAATTACAATGTTTATAAAAGTGAATCTCTGCCGACACTTGCGGCGCTATTGTTTGAAGATGTAACCAAGAGGCGTGCATTAAATCACCCATATGCTGACCAAACGCAAACTAATGAAACAGTCCGTTGTCCCCTCTGTAATCAAACATAGATCTCCACATTAGGACATAAGGGTGAGTTACACAGAGTACGATAAAAATACGCGAATATAAATCGACTCTAGTAAACTGAATCGTTTCACGTAAAATGACGAATAAAATTGATATAATTAATTATATATACTAGCGGTCGCCTAGTGGTCGAAACTCGACCATAATTCTTTTTGGCATTCAATAAGACCAAAGAGAATAAGAATGGGGGGTGTCGCGGGGTGTCGAATAACATCTAAGACTTTTTTTTTTTTTTTAACGTGGGGAAATCCCTTATGGATACGCCTCCCTCCCGGGGGAGAGGGTGAGTTATGTCCGACTCGCACGGACTAAAACCCCACGGTGTACGTCTTCCGCTATAGATGGGGCGGCACGAGATTTCTATAGACTTCATCGTGCCGCCCCAGCGGTTGGCCCAGCAGCAAAAGGGTCGCCGCCGGGACCCGTCTTGTTAGGAGACAGCCATGTACACACCGGCCATCTCCTCCGTCCGCCGGACCTATGCAATGGGAAGGTGGCCCCCCCGACCCATCTTCCCTGGTCCGGTTACAGTGGGAGGCGACAACCCAAGCCAACCTCACCTGCACGTGGTGCACCCTGCTGAATAACGAACGAGGCAAAGGCGAAAGCGAGGTGGTAGGGTGTCACGGCCTGACTGGGTCGCAACCACCATGTATATGGCGAAAAAAGCACACACAGCATAACCTCTCGTTCGCTTGGAGTATTATCTCACCTGTCTATTATATAATAATTGCTTCTCTCCTAGAGAGTCATAGAGAGATAATTTAATTAGTAAACGTACGCGAATTCGTTGGCACAAGCCGGAGGTCAAACCAACGGTCAAACCGCTGGACGACCACGACGACAGTGTAGCGATAAACTTACATAAAACACTGGAAAACAAAATCGCATCGACTTACGTATCACTCGTGGACGCGGTCTTAACTCTACCCCTGTAACTGATAGCCTCACGAATTGGATTCGGTGGTAATTTATTGTTTCCGCGTGTGTGTGTGTCATTAAAGTACGAGAACTGTGTGTGTGCGTTGAATAAAGATTTGTGCACTCGAGTCGTCTTCCTCGATTTACAATCCGCATGGTATTGTTGGCTATATCCCAAGACCTAGACCGCGTGCAAATACTACTCAGGAAGCTAGACATACATCGTCTAGACTGAATATTTATATACAACTTGGTTTATCATCATCCCCGCGTATATGTTGGTGTAAGTGCAAAGGATCGGCGAGATATTATATGTATTGTTACATTTCGAACATGCCAAATCCAATTTTAGCCATTCCTAAAATTTTACGTTATTTTTCAAGATCTTAAAAAAAACTAAAACCCTTATTTATGACTTTGTGCGATTGTGATTTTAAGCGCCATGTTAAACGGGTTTTGACGTCAAAAGGTTATTTATTATAGAGTGGATCTATATGTGAACGATAGCGATGTCTGGAATTGACTCATCTCTGTGCATCCACTAAAAGCGATTGTGACGTATAATGTATTCTAAATATTATATACTAGCCTCTGTCCGGGACTTCGTTCGCGTGGAATAGTTACTTTGGCTTAACGCTAACACGCAGCGGAAGCTCTCAAGAGGAAAAAACTCCGATTCTGAGACATTCTTCATTGGTACTCCGCTCTTATTGGTCTTAGTGTGATGATATATAGCCTATAACTTTCTTCGATAAATGAGCTATTAACACTGAAAGAATTTTTTAAATCGGACCAGTAGTTCCTTAGATTACCCGCCTACAACGTCACAAACTCACAAACTTTACCTCTTTATAATATTGATATTATTAATATTGGTATTAAGTAATATACATACATTTAAAAGTGAAAAGATACACCAGACCGAGTATCTTGTCGGTTCTTCTCGATGACTGTGTTGTTTGTCCGAACCGGTGGTGGTAGCTTTGACGTTCATAAGCGTCTTCTTACGGCCTAAATTGTATAAAGTATTCTTTATTTGATTGGGTTTTGAGTTATGGACGGCAAAATTTGAAGCTTCGTTCTCGGTATAGAAAAACTAAAAATATTAGAAAAATTAAACATTGATTAAATTTTGCATTTAGCTCATTTTATGCTTAGGGGTGTGAGGGGTGTCGAATAACATCATAAGACTTGAGACACCAAAGCCAACCTCACCTGCACGTGGTGCACTCTGCTGAGTAACGTACGAGGCAATGGCGATAGCGGGGTGGTAGGGTTTTACAGCCTGACTGGGTCGCAACTACTATGTATATGGCGAAAAAGCCCGTCACAGTGATTCGCTTCTGAGGGGCGCGTTTCGGGATCAGTCTGCGGCGACCGACGATGGGTACTGTGTCACTTGGTGGTCACCATTATTTTTGGATTGTACTGTGCTCACCATCAGGCATAGTGCAGTCATTTTGCCGTGCTACTATAAAAATGAAATGTAACGGCACAGTATATTACTATTTTTTTTATTGTATGACGATATGTTTACTCCATTATTACTGACGGTAAGCATTGATCTTATCTTATCCTGTGGGCGAGGCTGTCGCTCCCGAATTGGGTTATAAAGCCACGAAAAAAAAATGTCTTTATAACGCTGTTTAAATCGTCTTCTGTAGACGTAAAGGCCATTAAATATAAGCATTGATTTAAAATCAATTGACAGTCGTCGCTGTCATGCCGTCCTGCACGCCTTTGAACTTCTAGATATACATTAATACGTTCACCGTCACGGATTTCTCGAGAAACAGACTCGGGAAGCCATTTTGTTTTAATGTTATTGTTTTGGCAACCAATCGTCTCATGATAACACAGGTCTCATTGCGATGGTTAAAACCTCAAACCGTGTTCGTATTATTTATTCGTCCATTTAACATACAGATATCGAAACAACAATATAGAGATGAAGATAAAATATACGTTAAAAAATTCACACGACATTCGAGAGGCGAACGCGTCGGCCGACAAGGGTACGTGCACTATACCCGCCCCTGTCTGAATTATGGCCGTTCTGGTAACACTACGGACCCGCAGTATATCAAACGGCCACGCCTCGAGACGACTCGCGACTTAACATCGTTCGTTACCGAGACATGCAGCAGCATGCGTTCGTGTACACCGAAGGGATTAAATAAAGCTTACAGGAGAGATAGACGAAAAAAGAGTCGAGACAGACATAATGACTATCGATTGAAGTGAAAACTCAATATAATGGAGTAACTGCGTTTTTTTAAGTTATACTTCTTTTGGCGCGTTAGGGAAAAATGATGAGAGTAAATGTTTACGATACGCGCGCACACCGTCACGAAAAACCGACACCCTGAAGTTAGCTACAGTCAACATTTTGTGTCTTTGTATTTGTTGTTTGTATTTCTTTGTATTAAAACTTTAAATATATTAAATACCTTTTTTCTATCGTTAGTGTCGTTTTTTCTACAAACGTAGAATAAGGCGAAAGATAAAATTTAAAAAAGATAAAAAGATAAAAAAAAAAAGATTTGTATCTTGTTACGACAAATAAGTATAACTTCTAACGCGTGTACATAAGTACATATACACTTTTTTTATACTCAGGGCGGGACGTCTGCCGTGCTCGCTTTATGATATGAAGATCATAAAAAAAAAAAAACAAAAAACCCTACGAACGGCAAAATTTGCACTTCGTTCTCGGTGTATAAAAAATGGAAATTATAAAAAAAAAACATGTCATATGAAGGATTAAAATTGGTTTAAATCATTTTGAAATGTAACTATAGTCAATGTGTGTATCCTCCACTCCACACATTTTCTCTTCCGAGTCATATGGTTGGCACGTGCCTATACGAACACAGTCGGATCCGGGATACGCCGATGAAATATTAATACGCCGTCTTAACTGATTTCATAATTACGTTCGAGATAGATATATGTTCGTGTGAAGTTCGTTGGTTACCAATGTTTGCGTGTCTGAAGTTAGCCGCGGTGACACGTCGTAAAATATGAAATTAAATTTTCTATCGACTTTATGGTTGTCGGGATGGTCTAGTCATTTGACCAATTATACCATAACTAACTAGCTATTGCCCGCGACTTCGTTCGCGAGGAATAGTTACTTTGGGCTAAATAACACGAAACGGAAGCTCTGAAAAGGAAAAAAAACCTCGATTTTGAAACATTCTTCATTGGTGCTCCGCTCCTATTAGTCTTAGCGTGATGATATATGAGTTTGTAAGATTGTAGGGGGTATTCTTAGGAACTGCTGGTCAGATTTGAAAAATACTTTCAGTACTACAGAGCTCATTTATCGAAGAAGGCTACAGGCTATATATCATCACGCTAAGACCAATAGGACCACACAATGAAGAATGTTTCAAAAACGTTTTTTTTTTTCCTTTGAGAGCTTCCGCTGCGTGTTAGCCCAAAGTAACTATTCCACGCGGGCGAAGTCGCGGGCTGAAGCTAGTACTGAAATAAATAAAAATTTCGCCTGTTTTTAAATTTCAATGTTGAAAATGTTCATCGCAAATATAAAACTTTAAATCGATATATTTTTATTAATTAAAGAAATACAAAAGCGAAACCGCGCGTAACACCGAGTTAAGCAATCAACGCTCAACCGGTCCGCCATCAATAAATAGTTCTAATTTCAAATGAGATCCGAACCATTCGATTCTTACATTAAAAAAAAATACACAAGGAACAAACAAAAAAGAATACGACAGGCAAAGGACGCGCTCGCCGACAGCCAGCGCAGTTGACATGGCGGCGGCACTTATTTCAGTGTTCCCATCAATTTACAACCCGCCCGTTCTGGGTAATTTGCCGAGACGTACTCGGCAGTCTTATTATTTATGCTACATTCATTGGCGTAGACGTTCTTAACCGCTGGGGACTTCTTAATTTTTTTTTAATGTTTTTCATTTCCCTTTTTTTTTAACTGAACGTTTCGTTGCGAAATGGTTTGGGCGGTGCTACGGTGCAAATATCGAAACGCGATGTAGTATTTAGCAATTTATAATAACTAGCGAATGCTTATCTACACCACACTAGCATACCACGTTTGTGTGGTAGTTGTGCTTCACCTAGCTAAACCGTTCGCGGATCCCTCGTTTGTGTGGCAACGGTGGTGCACATAGTTACACCACTTGCGCATCCCTGGTATGTGTAGCAGCCGTGCTTCACGTAGCTAAAACGTTCGCGGATCCCTCGTTTGTGTGGCAGCCGTGGTTCATATAGTTACACCACTCACGCATCCCTCGCTTGTGTGGTAGTTGTGTTTCACATAGCTACATCACTCGAGCATCTTTCGTTCGTGCAGTAACCGTGGTTCATAAAGTTACACCACTGGTGCATCCCTCATTTGTGTAGCAGCCGTGGTTCCCATAGCTACACCATCAGCGCATTCCGTACGTACGTAGTACTTTCGTAAACTTAGCTTAGTTACATAATTTCCCAATAGAAACTAACCATAAAAAATAAAAGACCCTACTGGTGGAAAGGCACACCCTAACGAGCCCTTGAGACGTACTTCAGACAATACATATTCAACAACCGACTTTGATTATAAACAGAAGTTTTTCATTTATCCATCAAAATGTATCAGTGGGCGTTTACAGCCTGATAACTTTTATTATTGCATCATTATGTATGTGCATAATTATAGGGGGAGTTAAAAAAGCCAACCGTATTGAAACGTTATTTCGTTTACTATACCGACGTTGCGTTTGCAAAACCACCTATGTAAAATATTTTTTCTTTTTCGTTTTGTAATCATATTTTTTTGTCACATTATATATACTAGTGGGCGCCCAGTGGTCGACATTCGACCATAGTTCATTGATTGTTTAAATTTAATGTGGAATGAAAAAGGATAATTGGAACGTAAAGAGTAAAATAATACATACAGTCGAGCATAGCAACCTCCTTCGCAATCTTTTCTAAAGTCCTTTATTGACAGATGTCAAAATGTCTTTTTTATTTACATGTGTGTATATGTTGTGTAAAATTGAAGCAGTAGTAATGCATATTTTAATTAATTTAATGTACTTCTAATGCATTTTATATAAAATAAATAGCTTTCCGCACTTCTCCTCCATATAAACTTTAACTATGCCAAATTTCACGTTCATCCGTTCGAGCATTTCTCTCAAAAAGGGATACAAAGTTTGGGCTTCACGTATATATATATATATGATGATATACATATTTGACACTATGCTTTGTGTTAATGTTTACGTCTGGTACCGTGACACACCCGAGAGGCGAGACTACAACGCCACCCGGGGAACCACTATTGACCTGCGATACCGCGCTATTGACTCTATCGGGGTGTTACTAATGACCTCGAACGCTATTGGTGGAAGTTATCGGCTGTTCATTATTCATTCCGGTGTGAGACTACATTGGTGGCATATAAAGGGCAGATGTCGCTGATCTGCACGCACTCCTATGTGGAAGTTATTGTAAGGCGAAGCTCTGGCCAAATGAATAGTGACAGTATCTACTTAGTGTATATTGGCAATCCTGACTGCATCGACCCTATACGTGATTAGTGTAACATTTGTAATACTGGTGGCATCATCTATACTTATAATATGAATGTAAATACAAAGTGTCTGTACATCTTCGATTTTCGTGAAAAAAATGGTTGCAGGTGTCTCTGAATAAGTAATAGAATACATTTCAATCATTTTTAGAAATGTCTGTCTGTTTGTATGAACACGCATCATTGCTAAAGTACTGGGTTCACAATAAAACCACACCAAGAAAACTATAAGCATATCTTCGAGAGCAACTTAGTCTTTGTTTCATTAAAATCGGTTCACTCTATCAAAAGTTATTGTAATTTTAAATGACGACGCGACTTAAGTACGAGAGAAAAGTTGATAAGCAAATGGACTGAATACGTTCAGACGAGATTATTAGTCATTGTTTTGTACATCAGGTCCCACGTGGACGAAGTCGCGGCCACAGCTAGTACGTAATATAGTTCGGTTATTGAGCACAAGTGTTACACTAATCACGTATAGTGTCGATGCAGTCCGGAATGGCAATAAATACTTCGTAGATACTGTCACTATTTATTTGGCCAGAGCTTCGCCTTACAATACTTGGTATATAAGAAGTGTGTAGATATCACTGACATCTTGCCTTTTAAAGGCCCATCTATATAAGTCAAAGCGATTACTATTTATACATAATTCCGCAAAATAATTTAAGTAACACAAAAATAATAAAGTATGAACAAATTAATGTTATCTAAGCTATACAACAATTTTATATAATTATCCTTATTTATGTATCTCTAATATGGTTAGTAATCTGTTTCGACATGTAGATCAGCGACATCTTGCCTTTCATGGCCGAACTATGAAGTCAAAGAATATACTATTATTAATAATGATCAAACTAATGATTCAATTCTATATAATGATATCCATTCTTATTTAAGTCTTATTAAAATCTATATAATATTATAAATTCTTATTTATGTATCTTTAATATGGTGGCGCTAGTGTCAATGTGTCTCTCTAATATGGTGGCGCTAGTATCAATGTGTATCTCTAATATGTTGGCGCTAGTGTCGATGTATATTTATAATATGGTGGCGCTAATATCAATGTTCCGGTCGTGTTGTAGTCTCGTCTCTTGAATGTGATGCAGCGGCACCGGAGGTGGGTGATAACACAAGTGAAGTGGATGGGAAATAATATCACGGAGTGAGTATGGCTTCTGAAATACCATAAAAACTCCCTGGAAAGTTCTAACAAGGGAGCCACCATCTTGTCAGAATATGGATACAACTACAAGACACATGTAATATTCGTACTTACTCGACAATGCCAGTAATAATTTAGAAAATTGGTTGTCTATACTAATAATATTATAAAGAGGTAAAGTTTGTGAGGTTGCGACGTTGTAGGATGTAATCTCAGAAACTACTAAACCGATTTTGAAAATTCTTTTACTAATCGAAAGCCACGTTATTTGTATTGTATGTATATTTGTATTTGTAAAGTTTGTGAGCTTGTAGGGGGTAATATCTGGACAGTCGGAGAAAAAATGGTCGAACGAAAACGTTTCTTACGAACGCTGCCTTAACGATGAGAGATATATGATTGAATTCTAGAAAAAAGTTGTAGCTTGATAATGCCTTTTACCGCCCAACGAAGTGGGCACGGGTCAGCTAGTCAATAATATTTTGAATTATTCAAATGTCATAATTTGTAAATTGAAATTATTAAAATTAATCTGGTTTTCACATTATTGCTACTTCGAGCGATAATTATATATAATTCTTATGCAGTTTAATAATCAATCAAACATATGAAGCGCAAGCTCAATACAAAATATCAATATAAAATTTACACAGGCCACTATACTACCTACGCGTCGCTAGTCGGATGCAAGCGCAATACGTCACGAGTACGTCGGTAACGCTTCTCTAGCATGTCGCTGACGCGAACACAGGTTTTTCTCCTACCGAAAATCGCTCAACGCGGCAATCGAAGCCGCGAGCAAAAGCTAGTACCTACTTACTAAAGACATTTCGGGGTTTCACACCAATTGATACATTAAAGTCGGAGGGGGTTCCCTCAGATTTATGACGGCGGACCGCTTCCCCGCTAAGTCTCAACTTAAGCAGGGAACCGTTTAAACTTATTTACTTAAACTTAATAACTCGAGTCCGACGCCTTGATTTATACGAGAAAGTTTGTTTTTTTATAAGCGATTTATTTTTGGACGACTCCCAAGTCACACCGGATTCGAGTAAGTTACGACGCGCGTTCTGTTTTGCTAGTTTCTACCGCCGGCTTCGTACTCTTTGAAATGCTCTCTCTATGACATGGTCATATGTTTCTCCATCTCTCGTAACTCTAAGTTCTTTAATCGTTTCTTATGTAAGTGTAGTGCACTTTGAAATATTTTCTATAAGACGGTCATAAACTTCTACAACTTTGGTAACTCTATAGTTCATAACCGTTGCTCAAGTAATTCTATTTCATTTAATAAACTAGCGGGCCAAGCGGACCTTGTGCCCCTCTGATAATAAAAAAATCTTCCTTCCTCATGAGTTGTATTGCAATTTGAAGGTGGTAGAGCCACGCTTAAGCTATTTCTGGTTTCAGCATGAATGGGTCGGCTCGCCCGGGGTAGTACCACCCTCTCATAGAAAACCGACGTGAAGTAACAGTGCTTGAATTGTTGCGTTTCGTTCGGTCAGTTAGAGCGCCGGAGACCCACCTCTCCTTCCCTCCTTCTCCCCTCCTCTTCCCACTCCCCTTCCCTCCCAAACACAGACTGGCAACACAATTGCGACTCCTCTGGTGTTACTAGTGTCTATGGACGGCGGTGATCACTTAACATCAGGTGACCCGCCTGTTCGTTTGCTTTATATTATATTTAAAAAAAGAGTCACTTTATCTACTGGTGAAGCCGTACGTAACCGCAAACCGCAGGTATTTTACCTTCAGTAGTTTTCGAGTAAATCGCGAACAGACAGACAGACAGACGTGGCAGAGGAAGTTGTTTTTATAATCTGTAGTGATCAATTACTATATTTTTTAACCCACTTCAAAACGTAGGAGGTTGTAATCTCGGCCATATTTTTTTTAAATGTTTGTTATCCCAGAACTTAGTGATTTATAAACCGATTTGGAAAATTATCTTTTTATTGGAAACGGGATATCTTCAAGGGTGTCCCCAATTGCATTAGCACTGAACCTTGTACTTCGAAGATACACCAGGGCACTTCTCAAAATCGAATAGATGTATGGTGACTGGAAAATTGGTAGGTATATGACAATCCAGAACTAGGTACTTACTGGATGGACTATAGTCAAAGACATTAAAGCAAGCGAAATAACATGAAAAAGTTAATAATATAAGTAACGTATGAAATATGACTCCACAACATTCGTTGGTCTTCTTAAAGTAGCAATATATTTACAAAGTAACTGATTTATTTTTAACATATATTAAAATATACCAGCATTCAGGGAACGACGGTGCAAGTTAAATACATTCTCTATATGCATTTCCTTTGCACAATATCTTTGTCCCGATATACTATGAGGCAAAGAGAGAGCGGTTGTAGACATTTTCTATGGTTAAAAAAAAAGTCGAGGCAGTCATAAGGACTGACGGTAGAAGTGAAAACTTTAAAACACTTATGGAAAATAATGATCAAATGAATTTAAATGGCTCAGGTTCAAAATTTTAGAAAAAAGTAGTTCAGCTCGCGTTTCAGACGGGAGTAGAACATTTTATGCGATTGGAGACAAAGGAACAAACGGGTTGCATGACGGCATGATGCGTTGCCAGCATTTGAGGAATAAGTAGGCTCGTTTCTTCAACGTTTGTAGGTTATATTGGTCCGGAAACGCTGCCCCTGGGAGTTCAATATCAAACGTACTTCATTCAATTTAGGCCCTGAGAAGGCACTTATAAACCTCAAAGCTAGCACCGGTTCGAACAAACAACCCAGCCATCGAGAAGAACCGGCAAGAAACACGATCTGGTTTATCTTTTCATGTTATATATTTTTTTTAAACATAGATACATTCGTTTTTAGTAGATGCACAGAGAGGGGCGTTATTTCCAGACGTCACCGTCGTTCATATATTGATCCACCCTATAATAGCCTTTAGACATTGGAACCCGCTTGACATGGCACATGAACTTACTATTCGGCAAATAGGTAATGTGCTTTTGGACTTTGTTATAAAACCGAACACTATTACGTACGTGAAAAAAAAACCTCACAGTAAACGACTCCCGACCATCGAGATGGCAGCGATGGAATTTCAATCCGTGGCAAGTCATTCGGTGATGGAACTCAGCAACAGGTATCAATCCGAACAGCTCTTCAGAACACTCTCCGTGGTAGTTTTTGTAAAAGACGCAAAGTGACGCAACATTCCTACGAAGTTTCAAAGCGTTAAGCCTTGAAGAAAGCACCTGGTAGTTGACGATTTGGTCAAAAGGAAGTAATTATTTTCATTTGATAAGTAAACAATTAAATACGTAATTTATTCTACAACCAACATTATATATGCCTACTAAATTAAATTTTTATCTAAACACTCGAGCGTATCTAAATTAAGAGCTATTATTTAAACAAAACCCCTTCTGTTATCTAATCCTTCGTAATTAACAGCCATTACCGTCAAATGGACATATACTTGCCTATGCCTTAACATGCTATTGAAAAAAAAAAAACGAAACGTCAAACGAGCTCCCGCCATTCCATATTTATAAAATCGTAACACTTCCTACCGTCTCCTAATAGCCGAAACGTGCCTCCTTGCTTAATTTCGAATATGGAACGCTCTAAAATGGCGGGCGTTCTCACAAATCCCGGCCTTATCCCGTGGCTTGCAGTTAGCGCCATCTGTCATCGAGTTTGACAGTTGACAGTGAAACGATTTAAAAATAGAACGTTTCCGAAGACCCCAATCCAGACGCAAACTAGATACAACAGATAGATCACTGACAAATTTGGAGTAAAGGTGCGAGATAGAAAAAAAACCACGTTTAAAAAACACTTTGACATCCTATAACTAGTTATTCAACGAAGAGTTTATTTTTAACAGATAAGAAGATATTAATATTTTAAATCCTTAACGGACCGTTTTTATTAAATTTCATGACCTTCGCGGAATCGCAGACTTCGATTATTTTAGTCACAGTTTCAAGAACTGCCTGTAATCGTATATTTGATAAAATAGGATTTTTTAAAGTAATTCTATTATTTAAATGAGTAAGAAGAAGAATTAACTATTTGTTCTTAAAATTATGGCGTATATATTTTTTTTAATAATACACTGTGCGACACATGACCTCAGTCACACCTGATGTAAAGTGAGGACGTGGCCTAGGATCTAACGCGTTCTAATGATAACTAATACATTCAAATGTCATCGAGCTATTTGTATTTGCTAAAGCATGCAAAATGACTGCACTGTGCTTGATGGTAAGCACAGTACAATCCACAAACAATGGCGACCACCGAGCGACACACTATCCATCGCCGGTCGTCATGCCGGCCCGCGAAAAGCTGGATATGCACAGACTGATCCCGAAACGCGACCCGCAGAAGCGAATCACTATGACGGGCTTTTTCGCCATATGCATGGTGGTTGCGATCCAGTCTGGCTGTAAAACCCTACCACCCCGCTTTCGCCATTGCCTCGTTCATTATAAGTCTCAAGCGTCTCAAGTCTTAGATGTTATTCGACACCCGTTATGGTGGTAGGGCTTTTTTAACACCGCCTGGCTAACCACTGTCCTTGAGTAGAAAATCTGTCGCCAAGCACTTGTTGGTGTGATCCGGCAGCTGTGCTTGAAAACTTGTCCTCTATAGGTTTATCGTGTATACCATCTTAGAGCACATTGTCATTTATCATCAGATCAGATTGTGCTCAAATACTGAACCCTGCAAAGCATTAAAAATAAATATACGTACATAAGACATACCGTTCAAAAACCATTAGACCTTGTTCTTTTGCAGCCGGATAAACGATTGCTATTCACTCGAGGATTGTTCATCGGTGGAAAGAGCGATTTTTCAAATCACTGCTTCCTAATAAATAACTGACAGGGAAAAGGGTAAACCGATAGAGGATATAAGCGTATAAACGATGCATTTTTAAATGAATATTACAGTGAGAAATAGAGAGTGATTTTATAGTATATCACTATTATGATATTTTATTGTAGAAGGAGTTACTTTGTGGAAATCCATGATTGAATATTTTAATGGACGCAACTTTGCAATTCCGCCTGGAATTTTTAAATCGATTTTAGTCTGAAAACTAAACAAGCATATAAATATACATGTGTACCCAGGGTGCCAAACTACGAGCAGGCGTAATACGCCACGAGTACCTGTAAGTTTGACTTAAGTTTCGCTGCAACGAGACGTGATTGGAATCAACTCCAGTCAGAGATGTAAAGTAATAGCCACTATAATATTTGACTTGTATAAATCATTTGCTTATTTATTAGTATTAACGTATGATATACTAGCATATACTACTCAGACTTGCTTTAGATAACAAACTGATAAGAACTAACTGAGAACCAAATCTAGAAGAGCTATCATACGTACTGTTGAGATAGCTGTATGGAGACCAATTTAAAATAAACAAAATTACACATACACAGTTTTTATTCAATCGAAAAACAGCAGGTATCCGACCTAATACGGACAAAGATTTGATATATCATTTAACATCTTTTGGAAGAGCCACAGTGAGGAAGTCCAAGAGTCGCGGTTTGTTGAACACTGCCATAGACATACAAGTGCAAACTACAAAAAAGACTTGTAATGGCCGACGGCCACTTTGCGAAAGGACAGAAACCACATTTTTAAGTAAACATTGGACTGGAATACCTAGGATAGGCGGAGGTGTGTACGACCTAAGCAGACCTGACGAAGATCCGTACTCGCAGAGGCTAATTTTTTTTTTTTATTTGGTCTACGAAACCGTGTTCAATCTTACAAATTGGAGTTATATACTCCATAATATACATACTTAAGATTAAACACTTGTAGACGTAAACACAGCTTACATCATTAAAACGGTGCATATGTAAAATATAAAAGATAAATAACTAACGTAACTTAATTAATAAATTTAACTTACACAAATTAAATACTCAATTACAAAAAAAAGATAAAATAAAACAACACTAATACTATATGTTATACATAAACAGAGGCAAACAAGAAAAAAAAAACTAAAATAAAATAATTTCAAGATTATTTATAATAATGTTTTAATGTAGTTTTGAATGAGGGTAAAGGACAACAGAGAAACAAATCTATGTCTTTTTGAATCTTGTTATACGACGAACATATTCGATAGATGGGAGAATGCTGACCCAAATTGGTTCTCGATTGTGGTAAGGTAAACGTTTTTCGAGTACACAAACGACTAGATGGACGAGGAATACAAAAGAACAGGTTTTTTAATATCTCTGTAGCATCTACATGTCCATGAAGTAGCTTGTACAGAAAAACAACATCAGCCATTTTCCTACGAATTTGCAGTGACTCCATCTTGAGTAAGCTTTTATTATAGATAGAGAGAGAGATATATATATATATATATATATTTATAGATAGAGAGAGAGAGAGATATATATATATGTTCTCTGTTGAAATTTCATATTAATTATAGTGTAAACAATATTTACATTTCAGAATTTCTTTATTGACACAACATTACTGTGGTTTTCAAATCTATTGGCACTCAAAGCAATAATTATATATATTTTTATAAAGTCTATTAATTAATGAAACGTATGATCAACTGCAAAATATCATTACTATTGTTCTCCTCGGCAGTGGCTCAAGCCTAGGTCGGTTTCTTCGGCGTGGATAACTTAAGTACGCTGCCCGTGCAATACAGTGACACAAAATCTTACATCACTGCAACAACATTACACATACCACCTCCACACACGTGCACGCATACACGCTTACACATGCAAGTGGAAGGGTTTTATTATTTTCCCTTATCGAATTGAATTAATTTAGAAAAAAAGTATCCGACACAAAATACATATAAGAGTTGTTGAGGTATGTATGCTTGGTACTCATATATGTTTCAATAACTCATATAAGTATGAATATGTAGCTAAGCATAGGATAGCTCAGATAGGTCGCGAATTGCATGAGTCAGGTAACAGCCCAAGCCGAGGTGTGCCGTGCACCCTTGAGCTAGTTGTCAAATAAAATCGGCTGAGTGCCTTAAGCGCTCGCCTTAGTAGTCCGGTGGAGCTGTTAAGACCTTGCTAGGTCTATAGCGTAATCAGTTCGAAAAAAAAATCATTACTATTAGTACTGATACATACAGGTCCCTATACTACGTGTAGCTGGTCTGACGCAAGCCACGCAAACGCAATACGGCCGGTCATATTTACGTAGCATGTCATGACGCGAAATTGTAAATTTATCTACTACCAAAGATACCGCTGAACGTGCCTAAAGAAGTTTTCACTTCAAAAAATTCTCAATTAGAACTTAATATTCGTCAGTGAACAAGCTGGATCCCTAACGTTTTTGTGTAACAAATAGTGCAGACTGATTATAAATGACTTTAAAGTTAATTTTTTTTTCAAACACTCGTCTGTCTGGCACTTAGTGAATTGGAATCTATTTGAAATAATGTTATTTTCGAAACTTACTTAAATATTTATTAAGTTTCAATTAAAACTGTACGCTAAAGCGATATACAGTATGACAATTGACAACTTTATTAATGCTAATGAATTATAATGAATGGATTTATGTCTTTAATATAGCGCGTATTTATTATCTGCGTTCTGTGATTTTGACATAGAATTTCGCGAATAAATATGCGTCTGTTATATCAGTAAAGCTATTCCCATACCTGCTTGTATTGGCACGAAGTTTTGTCTATAGTAACACTGTTTACGCTAAAATGGTTAGGAAGCATTGCAATGCACAACGGTATTATCCGTCCTTCTTTAAATTCATTAAGTGCCATATTTCCTCCCTCCAACCCCGAATATTAATAACAAATTATAAACGCTCTTTAATACAATCAAAGAGTAAAAGTGAACGGTGCGAACCGATGTGTCAGTGAATGAGGAGGAGGCCTCCTACGACCGTAACAACAGCCAAAAGGTGAGCCCTATATTATCCCATATCATTCCGACCGTTGTGCATTCTTAGCGATCACCGGGAAAGCATTCCGCCGAAATATTAAACCTTTGCAATCGCAATTACAACCAGCGAGTACATACACTAAATGCATATGTGGGAAGACGTCGTTACGCGTTACGAACTATCAGGCTGCGTGACGATAGACGCAGGACGATAACTGGAGTGGTTTTTACACACATCAGAGGAGTTTAGCGGACGCTAATCTCGAGTCAATGGAAATACACAGGTGTGGGAACGTATCATCTGCAACTTTATCGGAATGATTTTCACGTTTATTTTAGCGCGACAAGTAGTCGAAACTCCGTTTCGCAGATATGAGAGTAGAATAACGGAGCTAAATTAAATTTTAACCGTTCCTGATATTTTACGTTATTTTTCGTGATCTTTGAATTTTGTAAATATAATATAAAAAAGAAGTAAAAACCTTATGAACGGCAATATTTGAACTTCGTTCTCGGTGTATAAAAACTGGAAATTTGAAAAAAAAACGTCAGTCATAAGAACTTCCGACTGAAGTGAAAACTCAAAAGGTAACTGATAACTTTTGTAGATGGTAGAGCCACGCTGAAGCTATTACTGATTTCAGCATGAATGTGTCGGCTCGCCCGCGGTACTACCACCCGACACACAGAACACCGACGTGAAGTAACAGTGATTGCATTGTTGTGTTTCGTTCGGTCAGTAAGAACGCCGGAGACACCCTTTCCCTTTCATCTCTTCTCTCCTCCCTCCCTAATCCCCTAACACAAATGATGAGCTGCACAATATCAATATAAAATATCAACGTTAGATGTACACAAGCCGTTATACTACGTGTCGCTAGTCTGACGCAACCCGCGACGCGAAATCATGAGTTGAGACATCTAAGCCAACCGGACCTGCACGCAGTGCACCCTGCTCAGTAACGAACGAGGCAATGGCGAAAGCGGGGTGGTAGGGTTTTACAGCCCGACTGAGTCGCAACCACCATGCATATGGCGACAAAGCCCGTCATAGTGATTCGCTTCTGCGGATCGCGTTTCGGGATCAACCTGTGCATATACAGCTTTTCGCAGGGAAGCTATTACTGATTTCAGCATGAATGTGTCGGCTCGCCCGCGGTACTACCACCCGACACACAGAACACCGACGTGAAGTAACAGTGATTGCATTGTTGTGTTTCGTTCGGTCAGTAAGAACGCCGGAGACACCCTTTCCCTTTCATCTCTTCTCTCCTCCCTCCCTAATCCCCTAACACAAATGATGAGCTGCACAATATCAATATAAAATATCAACGTTAGATGTACACAAGCCGTTATACTACGTGTCGCTAGTCTGACGCAACCCGCGACGCGAAATCATGAGTTGAGACATCTAAGCCAACCGGACCTGCACGCAGTGCACCCTGCTCAGTAACGAACGAGGCAATGGCGAAAGCGGGGGGGTAGGGTTTTACAGCCCGACTGAGTCGCAACCACCATGCATATGGCGACAAAGCCCGTCATAGTGATTCGCTTCTGCGGATCGCGTTTCGGGATCAACCTGTGCATATACAGCTTTTCGCAGGCCAGCATGACAGCGGCGACCGGCGATGGATAGTGTGTCACTCGGTGGTCGCCATTGTTTATGCTTACCATCAGCCACAGCGCAGTCATTTTGCCGTGCAACTATAAAAAAAACTGTACCGTTCAATTACCCTTTTTTTTATTGTAGCACTATTGCCTATATGCCTATATGGACAAACTATCCATCGCCGGTCGCCGCTGTCATGCCGGCCTGCGTGAATGTTTCTTCACATTACGCTTGAAGGGCACCATGTCATAGGAAGGAGGGAACTCACTGGCCGGGACACTGTTCCACAGCTTCACGGTATGGCAAAGATATGACGTTGCAAACTTTTTAGTTCGTGCCCAGATACAATTAACCGTAAAACTGTGGCTCCGAAGCCCAGTGCGCGTGGTTCGATCGTGGAAAGAGCAGGAAGGGATTAAATTAACTAACTCTTCGGAACACTCGCCGTGATATAGACGGTAGAACACAGTGAAGCTAAATAATATAAATGGGAATGTAAGTTTGTTTGTTTGATCCGATTTCACGCAAATTATGCGAACAACAGTCAGATCTCAAAACTACTATAATTAATTAATACACCTAATTAAATTTTTTTACGGTACACTTGATTTTAAAAACACTCGGATAATATTCAAAGGGCTTGCTCGGGGCATAATACGGCTAACATATATTTATTTACGGTCTTTAATTAAGTTATTAGAAGAAAAGTATTACTTAGAATTGTATTTCGTAGAAATATATGTTTTAGATCTCAGCTTAATGCTTCTCGTTTGTACAATTCCTTGTCTGACCCTATCTCGAAATATGCTAGGGAATTATACAAAATTGACGTAAGCCATTGCTAAGTTTATATTATATGTGTATGTTACTTAGGCGATAAAGTTGCGAAGGCGACTAAGCCTTCATCAAAATAAAAAAATAAAAGTTCAGCCGGACAACGATTATCGCCACACCGATGGAGTAATTTTCAAACAACCTGTATAAGAACAAACAGTAAACAATAAAATAGAAAAAGTATTATTATATGCCTAAGACTTAATCAATGGCTCGTTAAAATCGAATTTTTAAATTTCGAATAAGCACCGACATAAGAAAACAAAAAAAAAGAAGAAATAGCGGCAATCATTAGTCTCGGAGACATTATTTTAAATTTAGAACGTACGCAACGATAACGACCGTCAGGCGCTAATAAATTAAGCCCTCGAACATTTAACTCGGCTGTCCGCAAGTCTGTCTCGACTCGGGTTCACACTGACGTTGTTATGCAGTCGCGTCGCCGAATTTATTTTTAAATTTTAAATAACAAACATTTTGTAGTGAAACTTTTTATGACACTGTAGGGAATTGTTTTACACGTTAAACGTAAGGTAGGTATGTATTTTTGTCTGTCTGGGTCTCTAGTAGTATACCAAAATGAGTAGATATATAGTTAAGTATTTATAGTTTATAGGTATTCTCATATCTACATAATTTACCTTTAAGCCAAATAAGTTTCACTTCCTCCGCATGTACACACTGATACACGTATTGTTTTTTTATTGCAGTAGCTGATTAACTTAATTCGACTGAAATATATTGGTGTGTAAAATATAAAAACCAATATATATATTTCTAAATTTTTAAGAACGTAAATGATTGAAAATTTAGGCGGGAGTTTAACGACCGAATACGAATTATGACAAAAAACGGTGTGTGTATCAGTATGTAACACGGGGAGGAAGTGAAACTTCTTTGGCTTATATGTATTAAATGACATATTTATTTACTGTTTATATTTACACATACACACAAATACATACATACTTTACATTTAACGCGAAACGCAAATTTTTCCCTATCATATTCGCAGGGTGGTAGGGTTTTACAGCCTGACTGGGTCGCAACCACCATGTATATGGCGAAAAAGCCCGTCATAGTGATTCGCTTCCGCGGGTCGCGTTTCGGGATCAGCCTGTGCATATCCAGCTATTCGCAGGCCGGCATGGCAGCGGTGACCAGCGATGGATAGTATGTCACTCGGTGGTCGCCGTTATTTTTGGACTGTACTGTGCTTACCATCAGGCAAAGTGCAGTCACTTTGCCGTGCTACAATAAAAAAAAAAAAAACTTTCACTTCAAAAACGACACAACGCATTATCCTCTATCATTTTGAGTCAAAACAGCGCGATAATAAAAACTATAATGGCCCGTTATTATCTATAGCATGTCTTCGTAGCGTCTAATTAACGCTAATGCGAAACGTACCTCATAAAGGGATGTCCACAAGTTTGTTCGGAACGGTTCTATTTTGAAAATTCATTTTTCGAACTGTCATTTCGTATGAGTGATGACAGTTACTCGACACGGCGGCACATGCTTGTGCTTCCCCTATTTTAATTCGTGTTCCGCTGTAACTCCGAGAAGTAGTATAATCACGCTTTATAATGCTTAACAATGGGTTAGCCAGATAAGTTTAATAGCGAACTATAATAATACTAACATTGCCCGCAGCTGCGATTGCGTTATCAACAAAATTATTATTCCAATTTTTTAAAGTGATAACTTCTTTAACCGCGTCGTGCGACCTTTGGTAGGTAAAATTGCGCTTACGTGAGATTAGCGACGCTTAGTATAGTGGCATGTGTACATGTAAAATTGATATTTTGTATCGAACTTGTGCAGCCCACCATATGTTTGATTAATTAATGAACTGTTTAAAAATGTATATAGTTGTTCCGAGTGCCAATAGATGTGTAAACCGATGGTAGTAATTTCAATTTTGATGAAAATTAAATAATTCAGACCATAATCGATTCCAAAATTAAAACAAAAAGACAGTTATTCCACTGTTTTGAGTTTTCACTTATGTCAGCAGTCCTTATAACTACCTCGACATTTTTTTTCTTAAGTAAACTTTTAGATATTGAGTGCTTTCGTATCTAAATCCAAATTGCCGCACCTTTTTGTACCTAATATGTGTTACCTAAACCAACGGACATGGCTAAATGTTGTAAAGAACTATAATAGCGGCACGCTATGATGGCCGTTTTGACACATCACAATAGTGATGTGAAGTGTCGATTTATATTCAAAGAAAAAACATAACATATGCTACTTTGTTTTACATTAAGCATTGACGCGAGTTTACCGGACGTGGTAGCTGTGCTGGCCAGCGATCCTATGTATATCATACATAAGATGTAAATATACTATAACTTCGATTTTTATAAATATAAATGCCATGTTGTTTTATAAATAAGTACATAAAAAATTATAACCCATTACGGATTATCCAAATTCGCCGTTTTTTTGTTAGTAAAAGCGTGAAAAGATTTGTTCGCGGCACGATATTATATATTTAGACTAGCGGTCTCTACGGACGTTGTCCTGCTTTGATAATTAAAAAAAAATCCTAAAAGCCAACCGCAGCGCCTCCTACCGGATCTAATTGTGATTCTAGACCATTCTAGAATCCACTGGAACACACACACAAAATTTCATCAAAATCGGTTCAGCCCTTTAGAAGAAATTCAATGACATAAACACGTATAGAAGAAATTTATATATAAAGATATAGTAGTAGTTAGATAGACATATAGTATATGATTATACATATATATGTAAATAAACATATAATTTATTTTATTATACAGCTCGTTCCTGGTCGTTAAAACAGTGACCATGTACTTAATAGATGGCGCTGTAACATAATAGCAAACTGCGTTGTAAAAGTAGTCAACGTTGGAATTTGAAAAGTAACGGTGATTGAGGAGAATATTATAAAATTTGGATTTGTGGTAAAAATGAATTGATAGTTTGAATGTCGTTTCTTTGTTTACAGATACGATATTTACATTAAGTTAAATAGTGTACTATTGTGTAGTGTCTATGTACCTAGATATGTTAAAATAAAATCTTTGTTTACAGAGTAACGCAATACTTTAATTATAATTCTTCAGACGTGTCGAAACATTGTCTTATATATTTATAATGTAGAAATCAGAGAACTAAACTAATTTTATGTCCTAAAATTCGATAAATTTCAGGAGTAACCGCACGTCACTATCAACATTAGAGAACAACAATTTGCTCCTTCAAACGTGGTTATTCCTTTATAAGAAACTTCATAAGCGGACAAACGTCAAAACGGCCAACATAGCGTGCCGCTACTGTAATATTAATATTTAATTATAGTAAGTTTTTTTAACGCGATGAAGATTAATTAGTTTGTTTTTGTCACTTACAAACGGTCATTGTGATTGATATATAATATAAAGAATTCTTTTTTAAAGTAACTGTTATGCTAGACAAATATATACTGCGTTGTGCTGCTTAATTTTCAACGCTTTTTTCCTGATCTCTATTAAAATCACCACCTATTTATTCACACAAACTCACTCTCACACTCACAAACTCAGTAACATTCTTTATTTCTTAACAAAAGCATTATATATTTTTACATAATCTATACTAATAAATAAATAAAGGTAAAGTTAGTAAGTTTGTGACGTTGTGTAGAGGGTAATCTCGGGAACTACTGGTCCGATTTGAAAAATTATTTCACTTTTTTTTATATGTAGTTCATTTACCGAGAAAGGTTATAGGCTATATATCATCACGCTAAGACCCATAGGAGTGGAGCACCAATAAAGAATGTTTCAAAATCGGGTTTTTTTTCCTCTTGAGAGCTTCCGCTGCGTGTTAAACGTTAACCCGATGTAACTATTCAACGCGGACGAAGTCGCGGGCAGGCGCTAGTATTTTTATAAATTTAAAAATGATTGACCCCTTATAAAATATTTCATCCTATATTTTCTCACGATTGTTTTGGTGACTCCAGTGACTATGTGAAGTTATTTTAGAGGATTAAAAAAATGTATTTTAAGTATAAATGCGTTAGATTTAAAAAACACGATTTTATTATTTTGTTATTACTTTTAAGAAGATTAGTATTTTAGATTGTTGAGATCGTAATCCAGTCACAGTGATAACATAAAAATTTAATTTATTCTAGTCTAGAACCTTGTTTTTACTTCAAATTAATCTCATTTTCTCACATTTTTTTGCCCGAAAAAAGCTCTGCGATATTTGCCGAAGCTCCCTCGTGACATTTAGTTATTCTATTGACATTATTATATAGATTCAGCTTGACCCGCGTCCCTGATCTCGTGGCGTAATTTACGGCGGCCCCCTTTCCATCACTAAACGGCTCACGTTCATTCAGGAATATAACACTAAGCCATTATCGCTTCAACGTATATGTAAAAAAAACACGATTTTAATTAGTTTGTGTGTTTCATTAAACTCAGTATCGTCCCACGACATCGCTCGCCCACCACTGAATACCGATGCCCACATTCCCGACTGATTAGAATAACTAAACGACACCGGTTCTCAAACTGTTCGCACCCCTTTAAACATACGAAATATTTTTAGTCTATAAACTAACGATTTCAACGATACCTCAAACGATGAGCCTAAAGCTAACTTGGTACCCCCACGGCAGCGACTCAAGCCTAGGTCCGTTCCGGAGCCCTTGAGTGCGCTGCTCGCGCGATACAGTGACACAAAATCTTACATCACTGCGACAACATTACACATATCACCTCCACACACGTGCACGCATACACGCTTACACATGCAAGTGGGAAGGGTTTAATTTTTTTTCCATTATCAAACTGAAATAGTTTAGAATATTATCCGATACGAAATATATATGAGTTGTTGAGGTATGTATGCTTTGTTCACATATATGATAGGTCGCGAATTGCATGTATCAGGCAACAGCCAAAGCCGAGGTGTGCCGCGCACCCTTGAGCTAGTTGTCAAAATAAAATCGGCTGAGTGCCTTAAGCGCTCGCCTTAGTAGTTCGGTGGAGCTGTTAAGACCTTGCTTGGTCAATAGAGTAGTCAGTTCGAAAAAAAAAAAGAAAAAAAAAAGCCAACTTGGTATATGACGGACATCCTAATATAGGTGTTTTTGAGAGCCAATCTCCCTTTAGGTTAAGCGTGTCTACCATCTTATATATCATGTGGTAAAGTCATGATGGTTTGGTTCCGCAGGTTCGAACCCCGGCATGTACCAACGAATTTATCACGTATTCACGTACGCTTACTCATGTTAAATTGATAACACTATCGGCTGACGGTGAAGGAAAACATCGTGAGGAAACCTGAACCTGAGGAATGTTCTTATAGTAGTACTATATGTGGGGAAAACATAGAACTGTGGATGTCTCGAAGTTTGAAATCGCCAATACGTCGTGGGCGGGCGTGGTAATTATGTCATTACCTTCCTTCGGGAAGAGGCCTATGGGTCTGCAGTCGGTCTCTTACAGGCTGATGATGATATACCATCATCATTTGATAAGGGTGACCCCTTATCCCACCTAAGTAGGGTCGGCACAACATGTTTTCTTTTTCCACTCTCTCCTGTCAAATTTCATCTCAGTATTCACACCTTTTACGCACATATCATTCTTCACACAGTCCATCCATATCTTTTTCGGTCTTCCTCTACTCGTATATCCGTCCACAAACATACTCAACACTGTTATAGTTACATGGTTTAACGAAATTGAATCAAATGAAATTGTGGTCAAACACCAAAACTTATAAAATACTATGTGACGGCGCCACGCGTTGCTGTGGCTGAGTTGTTACACGTTAAATTAAAAGTATGATAAAGTATTTGGTATTATGTGGTAATGAGCCAGCCTAAAAACTTGATACAGAAAAAAGCGAGGTTACTCAGCAAATAGATGAACAGAACAACACACATGTACCAATAATAATCTGGAGCTGAAAAAACAAAATTAAAACGTGGCGTCATCTATGAGATATCAATAACAGTCGGTCTTATAGTTAACTGTCAATAAACTAACTTAAAGCGCCATCTGTTCGAGACTGATAGAACTTACGATTAATAACAATAAGCAACATTGACAATCATTTAATTTGTAATTAAGAAATATTCAGGCCATTAAACGAAAATAAATGATATCTCTCAAGTTGTACTACATTGTACATAAATGCCAACGCCTCATGAAGATCGGTTGAGTAGTTTCGGAGTTCATCGTGGACAAACATCATGACACTGGATTTTTATATATATATATATATTAGGGTGGGCCAAAAAAACTTTTAATACTTTTTTTAACCTACCACGAAATTATCGTAAAAAAATCTGGTAAAGTTTGAGCTCTTAATATTAATTTTCAGAGGTGTCTCATCGTGATTTTCGATTTTCCATCTAAATTACACGGGTTTTTTTTTCAAATGTTGATGTATCCCAACGAGTTATTCTGTGATAAAAGTAAATACATAATTTTGTAGGAAATTGTACGGCCTACAAAAAAGGTCTGATATAATTTTTCGCTAAGTCAACTCAGTTAAAAGTTATTCGCAGTTAAAGTTCAACCTAAAACAATATATGATGACTTTCACAATCTTTTAGTTTTTTTTTTTACAAAAAAATGCCTTAAAGACATAAAACAACATACTGTTCGTGATTTTTTATCATATATATTATATACAAATATAAAAAAAGTTATTTTAGGGGGCGTATTATGACACTTTGTCAACAACCGCCGGATTTATACCCTCAGAGCTCAAAGGTCGAACAATCCCCACCTGACCGCGACGATTCAGCGGTCGAATGGCCAAAGCGGGGTTAATTACTAACATAACTGTGGTTGAAGGGATGAGATAGTACGAATTCAGATGATTATTACACCTTAGAATAACCGTCACGCCGTGACCCGTGGTTATTGCTATAGGGGCAACGTATTCGACCTGTCAAGCATAGCGTATAGTTCAGGCGGGGGTATTTTTGAGGTGAAAACTTATTTAGGCGCGTTGCGGGTTATATTTTTAGGAGGAGATAAATTTACAATATCTCGTCATGACACGCTAGTAAGCGTGACCCTTGCGTCAGACTAGCGACGCGTAACACAGGGCCCTGTGTACATGTAATATTGATATTTTGTATTCAGCTTGTACAGCCTATCGTACGTTTGATTATTTAATAAACTCTATAAAAATCTATATAATTATTCTTCCCAGTGACAATGGATTATTAACTGATCAAATATATAAACAAGAACTACGTGTTCATCGATGTATGGATTGGAAACTCAAACGGTGTGATACGCATGCGCAGGAGAGGTATAGTAAACGGATTTCATTGTTTACAAAGAATTCTTGTAGGCATATTTCTATTATTTTTAATGTTTCTTTTTTTGCTTCTGTAGGAAGTCGCTAGTTTATCTTCTACTTCTATCTATCTATAGATATAATAAGAATATAACTCTAACGTGTCTGTACTTTATAGATTTTTGTGAATATTGTGTTTTTTTTAATATCATAAGTGGCAAGCGAACAGGTGGGTCACCTGATGTTAAGTGATCACCACCGTCCATGGACACTAACAACACCAGAGGGGTCGCCAGTGCGTTGCCACCCTTTGGGGGGGAAGCGTTAGAGGAGGGAGAGGGATAGGAGAGAGGAGAGGGGAGGCGAGATGGGCCTCCGGCGCTCTCACTGACCGGACGAAACGCAACAATGCAAGCACTGTTACTTCACGTCGGTTTTCTATGAGAGGGTGGTACTACCCCGGACGAGCCGACCCATTCATGTTGAACCCAGTAATAGATTCAGCGTGGCTCTACCACCATAAAAATGTCTTGGAATAAGTAATTAAAAAAACATTTCAATCATTTTTAAAAACGTCTCTCTGTCTTTTTGTATGAACACACATCACTCCTAAAGTACTGAGTTCACGATATAATCTTACAAAGAAAATCATAAAGCATATCCTCGAGGTAACATATAGCCTTGGTTTCATTAAAATCGGTTCACTCTATCAAAAGTTATTGTAATTTTAATGAGGACGCGACTTAAGTACGAGAGAAAAGTATATAAATAAATGGACTTAATAAATACATTCAGACGATTTGATTAGTAACTGTATTTTTAATATTTGAATATAAACACTTACCGTAAGACGAATAAACGGCCAGCGTGAGCAGCAACAGAACGCGTGCGAACACGTCGCCGATCCTGACACGTAACGCACACAAAATGGCGGCCATCGCGTCGAAACTAAAATGGCCGAATATAAACCAACTACGAACACACGACTACTAACTACTACACTTTATCACATAATACTGATCTTTCCCTTTTTAATTTCGACCTAAACGGTGTTCTAGAGACGCTCGCAGACTGAGAACTCATTCGCCGGTTCGTTCGTTTGTTCCTGAAACAAAACAAAAAAACACGTATTATTGAGTGTTCGTCGTTGTAATTTTAAAGGTGAGAGAGACACGCTGAAGCTATATACTGGGTCGGCTCGCTCGGGGTACTATCACCCTCTCATAGAAAATCGACGTAAAGTAACGGTGCTTGCATTTTTGCGTTTCATCTACAATATCTTTCATATCTTTGTTGTTAAGTGATCACCACCGTCCATGGACACTAACAACACCAGAGGAGTCGCAAGTGCGTTGCCACCCTTTGGGGGAAGGGATTAGGGGTGGGAGAGGGAGAGGAGAAAAGCGGAGGGGAGGTGCTCCTCCGGCGCTCTCACTGAGCGAACGAAACGCAACAATGCAAGCACTGTTACTTCACGTCGGTTTTCTATGAGAGGGTGGTAGTACCCCGGGCGAGCCGACCCATTCATGGTGAAACCAGTAATAGTTTCAGCGTAGCTCTACCACCATTAATATAATCTAAAATAATCTACATATCATTGTCACATAGGTGCCAGACGAGCGTCATTTTTTCTAAGATCCGAATCAAAATCAAAATACTCTTTATTTAATTTAGGCCTTGAGAAGGCACTTATGAACGTCAAAACGACCACCGGTTCGGAAGACAACCCAGTCATCGAGAAGAACCGGCAAGAAACTCGATCTGGTTTATCTATTCATAATACATATCATATTTTTTGATTATTAAAACATCATCATCATCATCATCATTACCCTTATCCCACCTATGTAGGGTCGGCACAACATGTTTTCTTTTTCCACTCTCTCCTGTCAAATGTCATTTCATTTTGATTATTAAAACATAACGACATATAAAGTTACATTCGTTTCTAGTGGATGCACAGAGAGAGGCGTCACTTCCAGACGTCGCCATCGTTCACATAATGATCCACCCTGTAATAAAATTTATGTATTAAGACCCGCTTGACATAACACTTGAACCAACTATCCGCCAAATCGGTAATGTGAGTACGTTGCTCGTGCGATACAGTGACACAAAATCTTACATCACTGCGACAACATTACACATATCACCTCCACACACGTGCACGCATACACAGGCAAGTGGAAGGGTTTTATTTTTTTCCCTTATCAAACTGAAATAGTTTAGAATATTATCCGATACGATATATATATAAGAGTTATTAAGGTATGTATGCTTGGTACACATATATGTTTCAACAACTCATATATGTATGAATAGTTAGCTTAGCTTAGCTCAGATAGATCGCGAATTGCATGTATCAGACAACAGCCAAAGCCGAGGTGTGCCGTGCACCCTTGAGCTAGTTTGTCAAAATAAAATCGGCTGAGTGCCTTAAGCGCTCGCCTTAGTAGCCCGGTGAAGCTGTTAAGACCTTGCTGGGCCAATAGCGTAGTCAGTTCGAAAAAAAAAAGGTAATGTGTTTTGGGACTTTGTTATAAAATCTAACACTATTAAATCTGTTACTGGTCTTAGTAAGCCTGAAACATGGAGTGACCAATTTGTTATTGTCTCTAGTATTTACATTATGTCGGTCTTTTACTAAATCCAGATTCTCAAGTTTTTCCGGACGTACATCAAATTCTCAAGAATATAAATAGAATAGGCAGAGTTAAAATACCGAATTCCTGAAACTTAGTCCTTAATGATTCGCGACGCCCCAAATTATAGATCGCTCGAACTCGAATAGCAGACACGCAGTATCAGAATAAGTTGCAGGGTGAAAGATTGCCTTATTTTTTTTGAGTTATTTAAATTATACGATTTCACAGCCATATTTAGCTTAAAAATCGTTGAATGTATGCTTTCGATAGAAATACCGATATAAAAGCTGTACATACAATAAGAAATCGAATGTAAATCGTAACGTGTATCTTTGTACTTTTTAGATATCTGTGAAAAAAATTGTTGCCGGTAACAAGGAGTAAGTAATAAAATACATTCCAATTATTTTCAGAAATGTCTGTCTGTCTGTTTGTTTGAACACGCATCACTACTAAAGTACTACGGTCACGATAAAACCTCACCAGGAAAATCACAAAGCATATACTCGAATAACATTTAGACATTACTTCATTAAATCGGTCAAATCTATCAAAAGTTACTGTAATGTTAATGACGACGTAACTTAAGTTCGAGAGAAAAGTAGATAGTAAATGGACTTCATCCTTATCTAAAAATCCAGGTATTTTGTAATGTTGTATTTAATTCGACACGGACGTAGTCGCAGGCGAAGCTAGATTTCTCTAAATTTTGCACCCCTGCCCTAAACTCGAGAAGGAATCTATATTATATATCATTTCGCTTTTCATTAGTAGGATAAGTAGTTATGATAAAATTATAGACAAAACGTTGATTACATTTAATCTAAACTAATTTTTGCCAGCGGGTTCGCTAGCTTTAATGTACTCGGGTCGGATACAGTTTTTTTTTCTAGATCAAAGGTAACCCATGTCCTTTTCTGTACCCCTTACAAGTATGCAAAATTTCACGACGAACACACATTCGCTTAAAAAAAGTGATAACTTTATTATAAGAAGTACTACAGGCGGTCACCCATCCAAGCACTGACCGCGCCCGATGTTGCTTAACTTCGGTGATCGGACGAGAACCGGTGTTTCCTACACTCTATAGGACACAGTAAGCCAACGTGACGCAGTGTTCCCAGACGATCACCCATCCAAGTACCGACCGCGCCTACTTAACTTTAATGATTTCACGAGAACCGGTGTTTTCATCTCTATCCGACACAGTGTTTACCCCCACCACTTTTCGTCACACAAAAAGGTTTGCGATCAGAATCTCAAAACCCTCCCATAAGAAATTTCACTTTAAAAAACAAAGTCGCCGTCACCAGCTGGTATTATATTAATACTGGGCAAATCTATGATGTATACAAAACAACTAAGTAACTAATAATATCAAATTACATCGGGTCCCGACTTTGCGTTAGGAAAACTCGTCTAATGACTCGTTGTCCGAGAGACAGGGAACACGCTCCATACAACATCCAAACGTAATTGATAAAGTAACAAACTTGCTCCGGGACATTGTTCTTAACTCAATCGATTATTATGACTCGATACATAAATTTAATGCCGACCAGTTGGGGTAGCCGATACCTGCGACTTAATTATAGTATAAATTGATACATCGCGTTGTTTCATTGTAATTAAGTGTTTTATCAGAATCAATTATCTCGGTCTTTTCATGAAACATCTATTGGTACGCTTAAGCAGAAGAATCTACCCGTATGCCGTCACGGCAAACGACATGACGCTCTCTTATGACGTCAATGAATATTATTATGCATTTATTATTAATTTATGTGACTATATAGTGTGTAATGTTAGTGGCACTTTGCGTAATATACCTTGGAACTTGTGCACAAATGAAAAGTATTACAAACTTATAGTCCGGTGAAGCTGTTATGATCTTGCCAGGTCAATAGCGTAGTCAGTTCGAGAAAAAAAAGGATTATAAACAATAACAACGAAATGTAAATTCTGAGATGTCAAACTCTCTGGAAAGATCCCATAAAGTTCTTCTGTTTGCTTAAATAAATTTATAATTAGAAACAAATACCTGATCAATTAATAAAAGACGAAGAAGAATTTTTATTTTTTTCGAATAGGCTGCGCTATTGACACATCAAGGTCTTAACAGTGTCACCGGACTACTAAAGCGAGGCTTAAGGCACTCAGCCGATTGTAACAATCGCCGCTATGTCTGTTTCGGTCACAAAGAAGGCGCTGTCGAGCAACGTGCTGAAAAGCCGAGCGTTTCAAAGAAACGCGCCGACTCACTCACTCAACGACGTATCATAATTAGCACTAGCTGTGCTCGCGACTTCAGCCGCGTGGAACTTTATGTAAAAAAAAAAGCGTAATAGAATCATTTAAATACATTAAGTACATTAACTTACCTACATTTCTCTCGTACTTAACTCGAGCCATCATTCAAAGTACAATAACTTTTGATAGAGTTGACTGATTTTAATAAAACAAAGACTAAGTGTTACCCGCGGATATGCTTTATGATTTTCTTGAAAAGGATTTATCATAAACGCAGTACTTTAGCAGTGATGCGTGTTCAGACAGATAATTCTAAAAATGATTAAAATGTATTCTATTACTTATTCCTAGACTCCTGCATCAATTTTTTTTCACAAAAATCTAAAATATTTTTTTAACTGGTTTAGCAAAATGATTGCACTGTACCTGATGGAAATTACAGTACAGTCTATAAATAACGGTGACTGTCAGTGTTAAATAGCAATGGCAGTCATCGCTATCATGCCGACCTGCAAAAGTGCTTCTTCACGCCTCGTTTGAAGGACCTCATGTCGTAAGAGAAAGGGAACACACTCGCTGGGAGACGATTCCACATATTCACAGTACGACACAAATAAGACCTTTCGAACTTCTTCGTTCTTGCCGGGATGGTTGCTACTGTGAAACTGTGGAGACGCGTACCCGCCCGTGTAGTTCTATAGTGGAAAGAAGATGGAGTATAGACACATTAGATTTACATTCTTATTGTATGTATAAATAAGGATCGCGACCTTATTGAAGCTGATTGTGACATTAAAAATAAATTATCGTGTTTATACGAAGCACCATAGCTCCAGGACTATAACGGAGAGAGAGGTCGGCTAATGCAGTAATTACTGCACTCCATTTGCCGGTATTTTCGTTCCATCGTAGTCGCGCGGCGCCCCCGGGCTCCGTTGAACCCCAAGCGACGGTACAAACGAAATAACATTCTCAGTATCTCCCTTGTTTTCGATGGAAATCGCCGACGGATGGAAAAATCATTTCCTTTTTTT
Organism: Antheraea pernyi; assembly: GCA_015888305.1. Taxonomy (NCBI): domain Eukaryota; kingdom Metazoa; phylum Arthropoda; class Insecta; order Lepidoptera; family Saturniidae; genus Antheraea; species Antheraea pernyi. The sequence continues at coordinate 732,614 of MU158817.1, forward strand.
CCCAACCCCATTGTAAAAAGCGGGTAAAAGGGGCTTTTACCGGTGTTACTGGAACTCTTATTTATATTCTACTTTAAAAAAATAATTAAAAACTCTGTATACGAATTAGGTAATTAAGCTTCTTAATTTTTTTTTAATTATTAGGAGTGTCGTCGTGACGTCACTGCAAGCCGATGCCATGTATCGGAACGAAGAGTGTGATTGGAAATACGCATAGACATACAAGTCATTTTCACTAATTTCTCAGAGATTACACCTACTAAAAATTATCCTAAGTTCCCACTTGTGTCTTGGTTACGTACAGCTATAGACTACGGTTTCTAGAGATACGTAATAACATGGCCACTGCATCCATAAAACGCTGTGTAAGTATTCAATGATTCGTAATTCCATTATTATATATCACTAGCGGGCCCGGCAGACGTTGTCCCGCTCTGATTATGAAAAAATCATTGACAAATTATATACTAAAGCGTTCCTCGTGAATCACTTTATCCACTGGCGAGAACCGCTTGAAAATCCGTTCAGTAGTTTTTGAGTTTATCGCGAACGGACAGACAGACGCGGTAGGGGACTTTGTTTTATACTATGTAATGATGATTACACTGCTGAACATGAACCATTTTTAATATTTAATTGTAAAAAAAAAAGTTGAGGCAGCCATAAGGACTGCCGACAGAAGTAAAAACTCAAAACATTGAAATAACTGTGTTCTTTTTTTAATTTTTAAATCAATCATAGTCTGAATAATTTAAATCTAATTTGTAAATCGAAACTATAAACATTAGTGTTGTTTTTACATCTATTAGCACTCAGAGCAATAATAATTATATACATATTTGTACACTTTATCAATTAATCAAATATATGATATAGACTGCACGAGCTCAATACAAAATATAACATTTTTTTTTAAACGACTTCGCTATTGTCTTAGCAACAGCTTCACCGAACTACTAAGGCGAGCGCTTAAGGCACTCAGTCGATTTTATATGACAACTAGCTCAAGGGTGCACAGCACACCTCGGCTTTGGCTGTTGCCTGATACATGCAATTCGCGACCTATATGAGCTAACCTTTTTTTTACGCGGAGATCTCTTTTCACAGACATTGCCAAGTCCCCATTTGGGGCCTGAACTGAGTCGACCATCAATCGACTAAAAAACTCCACGACAACCTACGCCACACTCTGGGTGGAGTCACAAGGTACGTGAGCAGGCTCCGCAACACTCCCGGCGGCAGGCAGGCGTTTCCCACGCCACACCCGGCTGAGGCAGCCCAGTTGCAAGAATGTCTCCTAACTTTTTTTTTTAACGTGGGGAAATCCCTTATTGATACGCCACCCTCCCGGGGGAGAGGGTGGGTTATGTCCGAGTCGCACGGACTAAAACTCCACGGTGTACCGACAGACCGTTTTGTGGGGGCGGCAAGGGATCGTTCAAGCTAATCAACCTTGTAGAGCCGCCCCCAGGTCCGCCCGGCGGAAGGTGACCGCCGGGCTCCTACCTATAGAGGGACAGACCGGGTACACACCGGCTGCCCCCCCCCCTCGTCCGCCGGACCTGTGCAAGTTGTGCAAGCGGAATTGGGTGAAGCGCCTTCTCCTCCTGCCTGTCCTCCTTTGGCGGAAACGGCCACTTTGAGGGTCTGCCTCGCGGGCCGTCTCCGCCTCCTCCTTCTGCGAGATGACCTCCTCGCAGAAGGAGGCCATCGCTCGCCAAGCCTGTTCGCTGCCGAGCATGGCCGAAACCACGCTCGGCATCGGATAATTTTCTAAACTGTGTCAGTTTGATAAGCGAAAAAAAAAAAACCCTTCCACTTTCATGTGTAAGCATGTATGCGTGCACTCGTGTGGAGGTGACATGTGTAATGTTGTCGCAGTGATGTAAGACTTTGTGTTACTGTATCGTGCGAGCAGCGTACTCAAGGGCTCCACGCCGAGGGAACGGACCTAGGCCGAGGGGGCCTAATCTGGTCGATATAACATCATAACATGAACATAGGCCGCTATACAACGCGTCGCTAGTCTGACGCAAGCGCAATACGTTACAAACACGTTGAATACACTGATAACGCGAACCCATAAGTTAATCCCCAACAAAAAAATCGCTCAACGCGGCTAAAGGGATTTCACTTCAAAAAACAAGTTAATTATTACATTACCTCAGGATTTAATTCTACGTTAAATGCCTTGTCCAAAGAAATACATGTATATACATTTTTTTTCATTAATTATTTTCCATCCGCTAAGAATTACGTAAAGCTAATAACGGTCTTTTAGAATTAACATTGCTGTCTCAAATTATGAACTTATTTTTAATTCCCTCCGGCAGAGGCCGTTCCGCTCTTGTCCAACAAATGGGACATTTCCCGGCAAACTACATTTCGATGTGGTTCCGCCGTTCATTTAGATAATAATTAGTTAGCGACTACCTGTTACCCGCGACTTCGGCCGCATTGGATTAAAAAAAAAAAAAAAAACAAGTTTTGTCGTGTAAATATAGACTAGGAGTGCGTTCGATCTTGAAAACTGCTTTTTTAGTTTATTACATTTGTGCGGAAGCCCAAATGTTTTGTTCTAAAATCGATGTAAGTCACTCCTTATAATGCCTTAATTACACGTAACGAATACAGTGGTGTGACCGTGCTTTCGGCCGGGTGCCTGGTACATATCAGCATTATGACGAGTGTACGGCCGGCTGTTATAGGCCGAACAGAGTGGCGAGAGAGTCAAAAGAAACACGAAAATTAGCAAAAGCGTGATGCAACATATATTGCAATCTATAATACTTCTATACTAATATTATAAAGAGGTAAAGTTTACGACGTTGTGAGTTCGTTGTAGCGGGTGATCTCTGGTTCTATTAAACCGATTTTGCAAAATTCTATTACCAATAGAAAGCCACGTTATTTGTGAGTGTCATAGGCTATATATTAACTCGAAAAATGAAAAGACTTTATTCTTTTATTATTTGGTGGTAGTCGGATTTACAAAGTCGGAGAAAAAACGGTCGAACGAAAACGTTTCTTACAAACGCTGCCTTAACGATGAGAGATATATGATTGGTTCTAGGGAAAAGTTATAGAGCTTGATAACGCCTACACGTCTAACTTCGAGGTTTTTTTATTATCAGGGCAGGACAACGACCACCGTGCCCGCTAGTCGTAAATAAAATGAACACCGACAACTTCGGAGTTGTCCGTCACTCGGTCCGTCGGTCACTGTTTGTAATAATCTAAAGTGGCTCGCCACTAGCAAAATACATATAAACACCTACTCGTTCACCCGACTCTCACAGCCTAGTATCGTTTTATTGTCTCCACAATCTCGTACTTCACTGTACTCGTTACGTGTAATTAAGGCAAAACATCAGCTACCTGCCAGTAGAAGTGCCAGAATCGGTCCTTCCAACAAGGTTGCGTTAAACGTTGAACGCTACCACGGAGGGGGTATAAAAGCACTGTTGCGTAAAACGTTCAACGCTCCTGGGGAGGGGGGATAAAAGAGACAGAAGGAGAAAAATAATCAAACATTTCGTATCTTACTTTAGTTATCATAATCCCATTGTAAATGTTATAGCTTTGGATATTTCTCCACTCGAAAATGATAATTAAAAGATGCGACCAATTGTGAATTGTAAGCAATGTTAATAAAGTTTGTATTCAAGAAACAATATGATTTCACTAAAAATCAATTTCTACCCCTTTCTATTTTCATTTCCACATTACGAAGTTTCACTCCTTCCGCACGGAGGGACACCAAGCACTATTTTTTTTTATTTTATACGCCTTGTATTTTAAATGACGTTGCGGTGTACGATGTGAAACATTCTAAACCAGGAGGGAAACTGGCTCTCGAGTACAGGTGTCGGAAAAAAAGGTGCCTAGCGACAGATCTTGAACTTGAGGTGGTTGGTAGCCAGGCTGTCTTAGAAAAAGCCTTACCACGATAGAGTGGTTTCATCATGAACTGTTCCCTTTCCGACTCCAACAGTAACTTGTGAGCGCGCTTCTAAAAGAACAGCAGTTCCCAATAATATGAAACTACCTACCCGAGTCGGCCGTCTTACAGGACGTTATAAAGGACTCGCGGAAGCCAAGGCGAACTTGCTTTCCTCCAAACCAGAAGAACTCCAACTCAGGCGGGGAAACAAATCAACGTTATGGCACCGAGAGTACCAAATAGAACAGTAATGGCCAATAATGTGAAAACTACCTACCTAATCTACTATTAATCTATACTAATATTGTAAAGAAGTAAAGTTTGTGAGGTTGTAGGGGGTAATATCTGGATCCGATATATGTCCGTAAGAACCTTCAAAAGCTAGATTTCGTTAAAAAAACCGGCACAATCTAAATATTAGAAACTGTGACAAACTGGTTGTCCCATGTTTTAGACTTAGTAAAACAAGACATAGTGTTAGATTTTACAACAAAGTCCCAAAGGATGTTACCGATTTACCGGATTGCTAATTTAAGCGCCATGTCAAGCGAGTTTTGGTGTCAAAAGACTATTATAGAGTGGATCAATATGTGAACGATGGTGATGTCTGGAATTGACTCCTTACTGTGCATCCATTAAAAACGTTTGTGACATGTACCTAAAATATTCTAAATATTATGTATGTTTGTTAAGTACACCGTGGGGTTTTAGTCCGTGCGACTCGGACATAACCCACCCTCTCCCCCGGGAGGGTGGCGTATCCATAAGGGATTTCCCCACGTTAAAAAAAAAAGTTAGGAGACATTCTTGCAACTGGGCTGCCTCAGCCGGGTGTGGCGTGGGAAACGCCTGCCTGCCGCCGGGAGTGTTGCGGAGCCTGCTCACGTACCTTGTGACTCCACCCATAGTGTGGCGTAGGTTGTCGTGGAGTTTTTTAGTCGATTGATGGTGGAGTCACAAGGTACGTGAGCAGGCTCCGCAACACTCCCGGCGGCAGGCAGGCGTTTCCCACGCCACACCCGGCTGAGGCAGCCCAGTTGCAAGAATGTCTCCTAACTTTTTTTTTTAACGTGGGGAAATCCCTTATTGATACGCCACCCTCCCGGGGGAGAGGGTGGGTTATGTCCGAGTCGCACGGACTAAAACTCCACGGTGTACCGACAGACCGTTTTGTGGGGGCGGCAAGGGATCGTTCAAGCTAATCAACCTTGTAGAG